>CAJQUW010005950.1:2500-602500 GCA_907163375.1 Prostheceraeus crozeri | reverse complement strand
TATTGCGTCATAGACTCAACTAGGCAAGAGTTTCCTAACTTCTAGGCCTATAGGGCCATTATGTATCCAAAACACAAATTAGGAATAAGCAATCCTTCGGCGAGCACTATTATTGAATTTCTCTCGTGACTGCTTTCTTTTCTTCCGGATTGCTACAATTCGTTGAAAAGTTACTCTCAGGACATCTTCGTTCAAGCAGAGAACACGAAGAGTCGAAGTATCAGTTATACAAAGACACGTGAAGTCCATTTTTCGTTTTATAAGGGAACTCCATTGACAGCTGGCAGCGGGATAGGAAGTCAGCCGGACTGCAGGCGCACATTTACGGCATTCGCAAGGACGTTCTTCATTTAGTTCGATTGTGGGACGTTTCAGTTCATTCGTTGTCGAATGTCGCGGTCTGATCGGCTCAAACAGATAAGGCTTTGCGTTTTGAGGTGGCTCAATTTCCGCATTTTCAATTGCTTCAAGCTCATTGTCGCTCATGACCGTACACTTGGCCGGGTTAAATGCTCGCTTCCTGGCTCTCTGACGTCAGGTGCCATTCCAGCGCTGATTGGCTAATAGAATTCGTACAATAGCCTCAGGGATGGAAAATGACATAATTCTCAGCACCATAGCGACTGTTTGACATCGGATTCTCGATTTCCGGATATGAAAACCAAATCACATATTTTGAGATCAACTTGTAAAATTGCCACGATTCCCCTTTAGCATCAGAAACAAAATTTCATAGAAGATGTTTGTTAATGAGAGAGTCTGTTAATAGCTCGTGTGTATGTTCAGATAAAAAATTGTTTATAAAATTGTTTAAAGCGATGTCAGCATTAGGTTAGCTAATTGTTTACTCCAACTCCTAATTCTTTTCGCTATTCCACGACACAATCGAATCTTTACCGCCAGGAAATGAACATGACATTCATTTTTCATGTTAGTGAAGAGAGATGGGTGCGGCGCTGTTAAATGAAAAGTGGTCTCAGAGCGCCGAAGTCGACATCCAAGCATCGGTCGTGGCAGGGCCGTCTCTAATGAGGATATGTGATTCCTATACGTTTGAATGTGGTTAATTCAGTGAATTATTCAACGAGCTCCAAGAACCAACTTTGTAGCAAGTCACAAAATTGCGGAGAATCGTTCATCAACAGCATCTGAGCCGTTGATAGCACCAGCAGAAGGTGCTCCCGTCTCAGCTGTTTAAAGTTCTCCGACAGTCTGGACGCGTTTTTTTGCTGACACGGTTTGATATGCCGCTACGAAGCATTCTCATTTAATCACAGACTTACAAACAAATTTGATATCACTGAAAACCTCGGTCTGCTTCCCATTGGACTTGCATGTAGTTTCTTTGCTCCTGTCTGACAAGAGGAGGTGCCGGGTAGACCTCGACTGATGTTCAGTTTCGCAGCAGCCATAGAGTGTACATTGTACATCATTCTGTGAAAGCGTCATTTTCGGTCTCGTATTGGCGGTCCGATAATATGTCGAAGGGTCTTGGGTTGGAGCCACGCGGAGCCGTGGTAGAGAGTCGGAACCGGAGCTGTGGTAGCTGTACCACGGCTCCGCAACCCTGGTAGGCTGTATGTCAGAAAGTATAATGCCATCATAAAATAAACTTCTTTGATTAAAAGTAGCCTATAAAATGGAGCAGTAGAAGCCAGTCAATAACAATTCAATATCATAAATCTTAGCACATTACATTTAGATGATACCGATATCGAAGATTCAGACTTCGAGATTTTATTTCACAAATCTAGATCTTTGATTTCTTTCATATAAGAGATGATATATTTTCTTTTTTATGATTTTCGATGTATGCTGTGTAAATCACTTGTAAAATTTTCGTCTTAACAGGAACCCTCTGAAAATACTGATTTCGAGGCAGCCAGTGGTGCATTGCGCACTGAAAAGGTAAGCTTTGTTATTCGAAATATACACGTTCGTGTACCAAATAATATTTTTATTTCAACAGCTGAATCGCTTCCGCCGTTTACACCACATTGGAGTTCGTGGCAATGATATAAGCGAGCCGATTCGCACTTTCAATCAACTGCACAGTCAATATAAACTTGACCATGGAATAGTCAAATATCTGGGAAAAGTAGGGTTCACAGATCCTACTCCAGTTCAGCGTCAAGCGATCCCATTGATGCTGGATGGACGGGAGATACTCGTCTGTGCCCCCACAGGTTCTGGTAAGACTTTGTCTTTTCTCATACCGTTAATTCACCACGTTCAGCGTCAGAAGGCAGCTATCAGTGATACTACGAAGAAAAGACCCTTGATAGCCGTTATTTTGAGTCCAACGGTAGAATTGGCAATGCAAACCTTTACTCAATGTCAAGAGCTGTCAACTGACGCCGGAATTACTGTAAGAATGGAGGATTGTTCAAGTACACTTTGTCGCTTGAAAGAGCAACTGAAGAACAAAGAGAAAACGATAGAGAAGGTGCCCTTGGATCGATTGCGACGTAAATACGATAACAAAATGAGACGATTGCGCAGAGCACTAAAAAATGTTGATATTTTAGTATCAACACCGAAGCGTTTGATAGACACAATGGCAACAGGAGTTCTTAATTTAAAGAGGTAAGATTAGATTCCAAGATTGGTATCGAATCGGTGTCTCGGCCGGCGCGTAAATGCGTAAATTAAGAATTGTGGGCGTTCATTTTTCATTTGATAGTGTGTGCATCAATTAGTAGCAATTTATGATTTCGACAGCATATATTCCATGGAAAATGTGCCGGAATGTTAAGCTTCGAAATTGTTAATCTGAAAATTTGTTAAGAATGGAAATAATTCCCAGGATCCTTCTTTCAATATGCTTGTACTTGCGCTGCATTCTTACATTAAAGTAACATCCGCCATGAACTACAATTTTCAGCAAATCCCGCAATCTCTGTTAATCAGCCAAACATTTTCGTTGGGATTTTTCGTCCAAAAATTCAATAAAGCTAAATTGGGTAGTGAGGGGTTAGGGTCATCAAGATTTTCTGAATTATTCTAAAATGTACAAAAATCGAAATTTATTAATATCTTGCAAGTTATTCCTTGCTACTTATGGTTTATGAAATGTTTTTAGAATTTCTCACCGAATCAAATTTTATATACAAGAACGTGAAGCTTTTTTATTGATTGTTTGATGAAAGGTCCCAAATAGAGTGTTTATATAACATTAATTAAATGAAGTTCTATAATGTCTTTGAGCACGATGAGAAATTTTGACAAATATCTTCATTTTTTACCCTCATAATTGATAACAGTCTGTATTATTCCCCCACCAAGAAGCTAGCGATGAAACATTCTGGTCATATCAATAGTTGATCAACGTGAAAAGCATTGAGTGTGGCAATGTGCATGACTGCAGGTGCAAACTGTGATATCTCAGCTTCTTATTGCTGCTAAATAGTGATATATGATCAGTATTAAAGAGGAGTATTAATTGAGACTGAAGAGTTTTCAGATTTCGAGGCTAAGAGTCATTGCCAGGGGTCAAGTACTAAAGTTCACACACCAAGAACTCCTATATAAGCCAAGAGAACACAAGTACAGTACAATTGCGCCAATGCAATGCACGCCGTTTTTTTTCTTTTTTTGGTTTCCGTAAATCCATCCGGGGCGAATTGTAGTCTCTGATAGGCGCTCATAACTGCTGATAACTATTTAAGTAGTTTATCACAGCATTCTGAATCTTTGATCATAATTTTTGTGTCTCAAGTTATAGCCTTTTGCGTCAGTGCTCAAGAAATTTGTTGTCAGAATGAAGACGTTTTGTAAAATGAGTCTGTATTAACTCTAGCACAATTTTTGGTTTTCGTCGACGCATTTTACCATGGTTAAACTCATGTCTTTGAAACTGCGTTAGTATGCACTATGCAGTAGCAATCGTTCCCTTCGTCACCGCACGGTAACCGAAATAAGTGACGAGTTATCCGATAGGAGCATTATAAAAGTGCTTTAACAACTGCTGCGTTTGGTTTGTCTATCATGCAAAAAGTAGGCCGAAACTGTGAAATGCGTTTCACTTACTTTTGACATTTCTCCAAAGTAAATGCATTACTAGTGATCGCATTTATAGGGTTGCTGAAAATAAATTTGACTGATAGAAATTTGATTCTAATTCTTGTTTTTCAGCCTGTAAATTGCTTGTTATATCCACATAACATACCTATATAAATACAATCCAAACTATTTCTTATCAATCTGATACGATAACGTTTTCCTTTCCTCGGCGCTATAGTTTAAATTTATTAATTTTTTTACAAACTATTGGCCTAGGGAATTATTGTTTTACATTGATATGGACAGAAGCCATCATCTTAAACAAAGAAAAACAACTTAAGAAATTTAAGATGATTAAGGTAGATTGATTTCGAGTAGTGTAGCATCATTGCTGTCATCATGTTGCCGGCGCTGTGGCCCTGTGGTGGAGTGTTCGCTCTGAGTCCGGGGGACGTGAGATTAAATCTGGGTCGGGTCAAACCTAAAACTTTTAAAATAGGTGCACTCTGCATTCTTGCTAAACAGTCAGCGCGAAAGAATAGGAGTTGGATAAATGGAACTCGGCCACATGGAAGAGCGCCGTTTCGCCGGATGTGCTTCCGAGTATAAACAAGGGAGCATTTTTTTTCATTGCTACGAGTATCCCGAAAAAGTGGCCATTTGTTTCTTGTTGGTCATTGACTTAAGAGTCCACAAAACAGCCGCACACAAAACAATTGAACACACACATAAGTACTTCAAACTGTAGTGGTGAGATAGTGAAAATGTACGAGTAATCGCTTCAGATTATTTTGAGGAACCCTAATCAACCCTCAAATCTGTGGAAGAAGAGACAATAAACGAGGAGGAAGAGTAAGTAAGAGGATCCTAGGATTTTGTGGTATTTTATATTATAGGTATTTTATGGGCATAATGTGTAATTTAAAGGTTGAAAAGCAAGATCAGATTTCTGTCTGTCAAAACTATCTTGGCAACACCATTTAGTTGGATTTACTTATCTACTGATTTATGTGTATCAATAGCGTTGACTTTCATCTGTGTTCGTCTGCGTGCCCCATGCCCCTCACACAAAGCATGACGTAAAAGTCACAGGCTTAAGCATTACACATGGCATAGCTGATGTAGATTCTTAACCATGCCGGAATCGTGGTATTTTCTGTCGGCTCCACTTCCGACCTGTTACCACGGCTCCTTGTGTGACATTCTCCTCTCCCGTCCATCGGTTCGGTGTGTCAACAGGCCTATATACGAGCCGCGCTGTGCCTCGCCCTGTGTAAATTGACCTTTACGTGTTCTCCGATGCGATGAATTAGGCAGTGCTAAATATGTGTAATATATCGGAGATTCATAAGGAATTATTTTGAGTGACGAATTAACTGCTGCTATAGTGTGAGCAGTTGGTCAAAAATCATTGCAAACCTTGCTAATTTGCTAGCGCAGTGAATTGAATTACAAATTAATTGAACATAATATTTCAATTGATAGAAGTTGCTGATGGGTTGACATGTTTATATTAGCTCGCTCGTTAAATTTGTCGAAAATAAAAGCTTTTTGCGTCTCATGATTTACTGCTGTATATTAAATTTTTCATTTTCATCCGAAACTAATCTTTTCGTTCCTAGATGCACAAAAAGCTCAAATGCGATCAATTTTGGAATAGATGAGTTTATCTCCTCTCGATTCCGCATATGACCCATTGACTTTCATTCAGTTACCTATCTTCCAACAGTGTGGAATGGCTCGTTTTCGACGAAGCTGACCGACTCTTTGATGATGAACTTGGCTGTTCATTCCGAGATCAAGTTGCGGATATTTTTAAAGCATGTTCCTCGCCGAAAATCAAGCGGGCAATGTTTAGCGCCACTACAAGACCAGACGTCGACGAATGGGCAAGATTCACGTTCGATAATGTTGTGTCTGTGCGCGTTGGAAAAAGGAATGCCTCAGTTACAAGTGTGAGCCAAAGTTTGACTTACTGCGGTCAAGAAGCCGGTAAACTTCACGAAATGCGAATGCTTCTTGTTCGAGGGCTGAAATATCCTTGTTTGATTTTCCTCCAGTCTAGAGATCGTGCCCGACTCCTATTTGAAGAAATGATGGGGAAGAATGTCCATGCCGGAATCATTTCTGGTGACAAATCGCAAAAGCAGGTAAGAATTAGGTATGTGCCTATTTATCAGCCGATTTCCGGATGTGTCGATAATCGGCAACTTCTTGAACATATTGGTTATCGGCTGATATCTAAAACAATTGCCGATGTTAATGATGCTGACCATGTTATTTTCAAGTTATTCTTTTTTATTACATTCATGTAAACTGTACATACATGTACATGTAGCGATTGTCTAAAATATAAATGAATGAAAGTTTAATAAATGCAATGATGAATATTTAGTTATGCATATGCATGTGCTACATTGAACAATCGAAGATGTGATATGTCTGATTTTATAGAGGACAATAGGCTGGAAATACATTCGAATTTTTTGTGAAAAGTGTGGCACTTAGATTGTCCAAGATTTATTCTTTATTTCCAATTGTAAGGGTTTAATATACGTAATTGATGACAATAGTTTAATATGCTGTAGTTACCAGTTGGATGGTAATCAACAACCCAAAGATAGATCAGATACCTGATGAGGACTTTGATTTTGGGAGCTGATTTGACGGTTTTAGACAAACAACAATCATCTTCCAATATTCTCGAATCAGCTGATCTTCAGCAAGAATTATATTGTCTCCCTTTTGGAGATAAAATTAATCCATATTATTGGTGGAGCATGCATAAATGTATATTCATTGAATTTGTGCAGCTACTTAAATTGTTTGAATTTACCGAGCTCTAGTGTTTATTCTGAGCGCTTGTTCAGTGAGACCAGGAATTTTTTCACCGCTATGAGGATCAGAATGACGCCTCACAAAGAGGGAGAACTGATTTTCTTACACCACAATCTACCGAAAATAGAATTTGACCATCATTATGAAGTTCTGTGTTATTTGACTTCTCTAGATGATAAATTATTCTCCAGAGATGAGAACTATAGAGTAAGTATATTAGGTAGAGTGACAACTCAGTGATCCCCAATCTGCATGCAGTTTCGATTTTATTAAATGAACTCGTTGAGATCCAGTACCACATGTGAGATTTGCAAATTTTTACACTTTTAGGGAAATTTACACGGATTTGACTGATTATGATAGCAAAACAGAAGGAAGATCACTATTTTGCAAATCTTCCGTGTCTTGGCAACTTTGAGAGGTAATGTTTGCAAAATTAGCAATTCGATGGGTGACTCACTTTAATGCTCAGCTTGGAGCTCAGCCTTATTAACAAGAGTATTTTCTTAAGTGCACTGTAAGAGCAAAATTAATCATTCTGATTAATATGTCTAGCAATTAACAATCATATCCATTATTTCAGCGTGAAGAAGTGATGAATCAGTTTCGAAGTGGAGAATTGCATGTTCTAATCTGCACGGATTTGATCTCACGAGGGATTGATTTACCAGAGGTGAAGATGGTCGTAAATTATGACCTACCGCCCACCCCATTAGAATACGTGCATCGGGTTGGAAGGACCGGGCGAGCAGGACGTGAGGGAGTGGCTGTCACCTTATGGACCGATGATGACTTCGATCAACTTCGTCCGTGAGTAAAAGAAAGTCTACCTGATAGTCAGACTTAATGTTCGTTCACATTGGAACGATAACGACAATTCTAACATCGTGACGATATTTTTATCCCGTGGTACAGTGGTTAAGCCTATCGATTATTCGGTCCAGTGGTCGTGCCCCGAAAGTGTCATTGGAAGACGGCACAAAGGCCATTCGAGCTAAAAGATCGCAACGCTCCAGAAAAGTCTGACTATGTCAGCTCCGTCCAAGCCCCCAGCATGGGGAGTAGTGACGTTAAACCATCATCATTCATTTCATGCTCTTATCTCAACGACTTATCGTTTAACTCACATTATAACTATCTTTGAAGATTTTATCGTTTAGGTATATTATGTTGTTTAGTGTAATTTCAATTAAGTCAGATATTTTAGATGTATTTGTATTTTAGATTAATAACCATGGACTCGTGGATAATAAAGCTATTACTGATAAGTACAGTATCTGGATGTCCGCAAATCAACTCAGCTACGAAATATAACAATAAATGAATCATCTCCACGTATTAGCTTCTGATGGCATGTATTAGGCTTCTCATGTTATTTTATTGACTTGCACAGATTTTCTATCCTCTGACGTGAATAGAATGCATTCATCTAGCTTTCCTACACTAATAAGTGACAGCCACATCAGTCAATCTGGATCCATACTTTTGTAGAGCTTGTTTTAAACGATATCACTAATTTTGTTATTTAATTAATTTAAATTTATAAAGTTGAAAAAAATCAGAATCCAGCAACGATACTGCTCTTCCACCTGGAATATAATTAGATAACTACCTAGTGAAAATCTTGTGGAACATGATTTAGCCATCTTTACCTTAGTCTACATGTACATTCAAAGACGAATAATTTGTTTAAGTGGCTCATGAAATACAACGAAGTGGGATATTGATGTCGGCCGGAAAATCAAAAAATCAAAAGACTTTACAAAATACTTCAATAAACTGCACCGTTATTTCGAAGCGAAATGACAGCACATACATGTATTTTGATCTGCGACTCGCGATGTTTGTGATTCTAACATCAAGAATAACGTTTGCAGTAAAATTATGCTCGGTGATTTTTTGTCGTTCATTTAAAATCGCTGTGGTAGCGATCTCAACAATTTGACTTTTCGAGAGAGAGATAGATTTGTCGTCAAGAAAATCGGTCTAATGTGAACGGCAGCCATGTAACACAGATAAGGGCGATTTTATTTCAATTTATCGTTATAGCTATCGTACTACTGTGAACGCGCCGTTAGGCGGAAGCTTATTCTATAATCCACACTAAGTATATAGGTCTGCTTCACAAGACCAAAAAATATATACCCGAAGGAATTTACCTTATACTCCGGGTATTGCTGCTTATCGAATGTATTTTTATTGATGTAGACGAACTTCTCAGATCTCTGCCATTTTAGGAAGTTACGAGCGCAAGCGAGGCCAGAAAAGCATTCTGAAATAAAAGCGATTAACGATAAAAGCGAAGGTTTTAGCATTGCCGTTCTTGGGAAACAGAACGGCTTGGGTGTTGAGGTCGTCTCATTCTCCAATCAGTATACATATAAGACGCATTACAACGGTGAAAGGTAAATGAAGGAATGTCATGAAGTCTTAGTCGCCGAACAGATTTGACCTTTTTTCGAATTAGGACTTTGAGGATGCGAAGTTATGTGTTAATATCATACTTATTATGCAAAATTTATATTATATGACACTTGAGCCATATTATTCGAATTTTTTATCCGTCATATTCTTCAATCGATCAGCCTGTCATTTTATACTTTTATCTTTGAAGTGTTTGCATTGAATAACAATGCGGAAGTTATTCAGGTAATTTGTACATTGATCAGCTTAAGCACTCGTTACCCTTGCGCAATCTGGCACGACAAAAGCTGAGTGGGTTTCAAAAGCTGACAATATTGAAAGTACATCGAAATATTTTTCTTCTAGAATCGCTCATCTCATCCGGGAGTCTGGTGGAACGATTCCCGACCGTCTCGATGAATTTCTCCGTCAGAAGAAGAAGCGACAAACTGGGTAGGTATGAGTAACCGAATTTGCATGTCACTGAAAGAAGAACCACAGAACCATTTACACATGATGTGCAAATCTCGCTATATCTGCAAGTATTTCACCGCATAATTCGAGACTGTGTTAATTCAATAGATAAACGCAGTACTATGGAATCGGATGATTCTTTTCGAAACATCATGCATAAGGATATTTCTAAACTTCCCCAAATATATTATTCATATTTTATGTATATCTAAGTTTGTATCTATTCAAATTTAGCACCCGTTGAGACTGAACGAAGACCTCGTGCTAAAATATTTTAATGAATTTCGGGGCTCTTTTCATTCGTATTGCTATAATCATAATGAGGCCTGTAATTGCTTAAGTCGATTTTCCGGAAATTTGGGTGGGAGATCTTGGGCACCCAAGACATACGCAGCGGGTTCCTGGGTGCCAAAATGTTGTAATAGCTCCTGATATGATTATTCCCTCTCTAGCATAATCAAATAAAATGCATAACAGTAGTAACTATCTAAATTCAAAGGAAATAATGTGGCTAACGACGTCCTCGGTTTTCTATCTAAAATTCAGTCGATTTTTTCTGTCAAATGATTTGTCCAAATACAAATACATGTATTTGCAGAGATTGTAAGATGACACTGAATAAAATGAAAGTAATGACAAAATTATGAACATGTGTTCATGAATCGCTGTTGTGATGAAACAAAAGACCATCACCTGAACGCACGAAAGTGAAAGACCAGTCTACACTGGAAACACGTGGTTTTGACGGAGCTATGAACTATGATGAAATGGGATCACTAAACACAGGTCATTACTTCATTATCATTAGTTTCCTCAAATTTAGATAACTACGGTAATACTTAGGTAAAACATATACTTGAATCAGTCAAGTATTGAAATAATATCAACTACTAAAAAGTAATTGACAAAAGTATTAATAAATAAATCAATTACAATTGTATTTGAAAGTGCCACATATTCTCAAACTGCGATGCTAAACGTGACTTATGACAATTTTCCATTTTTTCTCGCTAGAAGTTTATGACAGTAACACGACTTTTGTGCTCAAAATTAAAAACTCCGCTGCCATATGTTTTGACTTATTCTATAGCATCACATTCTTTCTTTTCGTCTGCATACCAGCACAACAATGAATTCAACTATCTTAATTGTATTTCCAGACGCAATGCATGGAAGGTGTCAATACCAGATCGCGGTGATCTGCGAGGTTATGCGAAAAAGAGACGATTTCATGAGCAGTCACGTCGTGGCAGAGGAGCTATGAGAAATGGGACAGTTCGCAAAAGACGAAAAAATGATTAGTTTGGAAGCTTTTAACTTGAAAATAAAATTGTTTTAAATTATTTGAACTTTTTTGGAATAGATATTGTATTTGATCGTTTTTGGAAGATGACAAAGACGCTAAAAACGCATTTCTTAGGACTAAAATCGATTGCGCGTTGCAAACATTAAATTTGCAATGTGGAATATCAAGTATCAGCAGCAGCTTGCCAGTTTCTCTTGGTAGCGTCAGATTTGTGATATATATAGAAATGAAAATTGGGAAATCATGAAGCAAGAGCAAGTCTGGTCAATCTGCAGTTAGATCAGTTGGCTTCATCTCCGGTGTTCTGATGTTTGAAGGATCCACCATAAGGCTAGCAAAATCCATTTGGCATCATGAGTTTCACCACCGCATGTTGTACGCAAACCTCTGAACAGTGCTTGGTAGAAATGATGAATTTGCACTAGATACCGAACTACCTAATGAATCTTCTAAATTTCATTTGAAGATACTATATGTCTCTCGTAGCATTCACCGTCAAGAGTAATTGCAAATTGGCCTCTTGTTTGAATTAGAATTGAATATATTCAGATCGATTTATCAGGACTTCATCACGTACGCTGTAAGCCTGAAAACCGTCTTCTATGGTGATTACGCCTGTCATTTTCTGGGCTTGACGTGTATAATTCACCCGAGTAATCGATTGTTTTTTGATGCGAATCATTCACCGAAGTAGGCCTCTACAAGTTGAAGGTTAAAATGAAAGCACGGTAATTTGTATCAGTTAACCTTATTTCTTAAGGCCTACCATTCGTTCAGTTGAAAATGCGACTATGCTACATATTAATCTTATCTATTAATCTATATAGCTTGCAGAAGCAATTTTCCAACCGTGAGCCTAACCCATCGTCAATGTGATAGTAAATTTGATTTCACAAAATGAACTCTCTCTCTCTCTCTCTACTATTTCTCATGATTGTGAGCAATGGAATATCTGTCGAAATCTCTGGTTGAATTGTAAATAACCATTATTTCATTGTGCCTTGCTGATTTATTTTTCATTGTTTTCGGAAAATCGATTTGCGTTTATTTCATAAAATCCTATTGTTTATATGCATTACTGTACTGTAGGTATGACTTTTATATATATTTTAACTACCAGTGAATTTAACAGGCATTTTTTCATTTCAGAGTCATCCACAGATCTATTTGAGACAACCTGCAAGAGGTCGAACTGACTGTGTCTAAGTTCTTCGACAACGCCCGCAATCGGGATTGTGGAAGGAGAAAGAGGCAACAGGAATCTAGTGATGAGCACTCCACCTGTCAAAAGACCAAGTGTATGGTGTATTGGACTCCGACAGTGAATGACTTATAGGTATACGTGATTTCTTGCGTGGTGACTTATAGAACGTGATTTCTTCAAAAATATAAAGAAAATCTGAATGCAAACTGTTTTCATAACTCTAATCACATGCGGTTGTCGGGTAGGATTTTTTAGATCTATATTAAAAAAGGGTACCGATATACTACTATTTAATGAATAATGAGTAGCACAAATAACCCTGATGTTTTTAAAATTGGACGCGGTTAAATACCGCTACGGGCCCTGATCAAAGCTTACGGAACTCCACCGTTGGGGACCCTGAATGCAAACCTGTGAAGGGCCCCCGGGATCAGCTGATGTGATTTATCACCGGGTTTGATATATGCCTGCCGCATGAGATGTGCAATTTTTTCTGCTTTGCAGATAGGCTATTACAATAGGGGTAAAAATCAAATGCATTTGTATAGGGCCTACACGATGCAAAAACGCTTCCTCTGTTCAAGAATGAAATATGCACTAGGTGACATACCACGTTCAATTGCACGTAATTAAATATGACCCTAACATCCGTGGTTATACCGTGTGACATCATTGCAGCATATGTCGGCAGTCCTGTTATACATATAGACTTTGCGTCTCATGTGTCTGTATGCATCAGAGGCGAAACATGTGATAGGACTTGAATTTCATGCTCAGGTCAGAAAGAAAACATAGGCTACTAAGCGGTTCACCCGTTGTTCAAGCGGCAACGCGGACAACCGTAGACGACGCGTAAACTAAAAACTCTCGCCCGTGCTATAGACATTCCCCATGCCTTGACAACATCAGATCACGTGATTGCTGACTCCTAGTGCAGCGCGCATGTACGCGCGTAGAAATATAAACTGCGTACTTTATAAGGACTGCCCTTATATAAACTTTCCTTAACACGGATGTTTGGGATGCTCCTTAATTACGCGCGAATTACGCGTGGCAATATCACCTAGTTGTAGTCTTATTGATCACGTCAAGATATGTCTGGTCTTTGGCATTAATTATAGAATCGCATCATCCATTGACCACCCATTAAGTGATGGGACCACGTGCTTCTCGCGTTTGAAGTATTATTACAACATTGTAGAATTGCATTTATGAGTTTATCAACATCATTCCCCAAATTTTGAATGGAAATTAAGCACAGCAAAAGAAATGGAATGCTTTGAAAATCGGAATTGTTGCATTCGCATCATTCCTTTGAAGCTCAATCATGGCAGTTAAAAATATATTTACATGTAAATACTTTTCTCAGTCTAGCTGATTAGAAGCGTTTGTGCTCACATATCATCATAATCACAAGCACACTGAAATTTTGAAAATGCATGTGACTTGCATGCATGTACTTTTGGCTGAAAAATATGAAACAGTTGCTATCATTGACTATAGGTTATAGCCTAATCGTCAGTAAGATTAGATAAAGCATCTTTTGTAGACTGCATATGAAATTAGAGAAATTACATAATGTAATACAGTGGACTCTCGATATGAGAATCACATCGGGAAATTATGTTTTGATTCTTGTAACGAGATTATTCTTATAACGAGATTTTTTTATGAGCACTCATGCTTTTTATTTGTAGAAATGATGATATACATCCTTATTAGTAATCAGTATACAGGGTGTTTCACTTACTTGGGCCGCTCTTTGGATGAAGCTTTCCCCTTGTCTTCTGAGACAACAATCATGAAAAACATGACAAAAGTGAGTCATTAATGTAATTCAACAATAAAATCAGCAATATTACAAGAGATTTTCGATGTGGCGGCCATTATTTGAGTAGCACAGTCGGCACCGCTTCCGAAGAGAATCATAGCACTTTCGCACTTCACGAATGTCTATTCTGTCTAAGAAATCGGATATCCTTGACTCCAGTTCTTCCAACGACGTTGGTCTTGGTGCACCGTAGACACTGTTTCGAACACAACCCCACAGCCAGAAATCATTTATCGTGAGATCAGGGCTTCGGGGAGGCCATTCAAGGAAGGAGCTACCCCGACCGATCCATCGATTGCGGAGTTTGGTATTCAAAACGGCCCGCGCACGCAATGAGAAATGCGCAGGAGCACCATCTTGTTGAAATATCAGCGATCTCCTTGGCTGGATGAAGGGAACAACACAATCTTCCAGTAAAGAGGCGTAGTTTTCAGAATTAACAGTGTCGTGGATCACACGATAGGTCAGTCCGTGTTGATGCGAGATCATCACCCAGAAAGTGATTACTGCTGACTTCATGGGCTTTTCCGTCGTCAATCGCGGATTTTCGGAGGCATAATAAAAAGAGTTGTGCAAGTTCACCTGGCCGTTCAGGTGGAAGCTGGCCTCGTCGCTGAAGACGATGTTGTTGCTCCAACTCGGACGCTCTTCTTCGCGCTGAATAATTTGAGAGCAGAAGAGTCTCTTTGGATAGTCCGTGTCTTTCAGCTGCTGAACTGGAGTGAACTTCCATGGTCGAAGACCTTCGCTTTTGAGAATGCGGTTGACCGATGGCAAGGAAACGCCAACCTCGCGAGACACCTGCCGTTGAGAGCTGCAGGGTTCATCATGGAATGAATTTATCACGGATTGACGCTATTCATCCGACACACGGCGATGACTTTGATCGGCCCCACTCTTCCTTGGATGAACGGATAGGGTCTCTAAAAAACGTTGACGCCATTTGCGTAATGTCCTGACGTGGGGTCTTTCCTTGTTGAATTTTTTTGGTGAATTGCCTTAGTGCTTCTTCACAATTATCAAAAGTTATTGCCAGGGAATTATAGATTATATCTTTTGTTACGGGAAGAACAACAACGTCGCACTACTGACATAATGAGGGTTACTTTCATTAGTAGTTTAGAACACTACCACTCAGAACACTACCAACCAGCAGCATAGTAAATAATTTTTACATCATTTTCTAATAAATTGTCCAAGTCCAACAATTCTGGTGACAAAAAATTCACCAACCACTTGGACTCACATAAAGCGTCTGGTTTAACAATCAGAAAGGAGTCATCATGCATAACAGTGGAAATAAGTTTCTGCTGAATTTGACCAAGTACACGAATTTTCTTTTCTGATTCAAGCAATTGTTTTATTGACATTAAAAAGTTGCCCCCGTTCATTTGAATCGGGCTTCAATAGGATCAGAACAGAATTTTCCAAGAAGTACATATCAAAAACCATGCATTTCTATTAAATAATCTGCTAGCATAGGTAGAGCTTTCATAGTTTGAATACAAGCTAAAAATGTTTCATCTGTGAGACCTGGCCGTCTAGACTTCTTCCAGTCTTCAAAAAGATTCGTGACACGTCTCAAATACAAAACATGAGAATCTGACAGATTTCGAAAAGGTTCACACATATGATCACTTTTGTGAAATCCTTCGGAAGGATTTTTTAGTGAAACAATTTTCCAAACGTTAACAATTATCTGTACATATGCAGCTGTCTGCCTATCTCTGTCATCATAAAATCTAAGAGCATTCACAGTTGATTCATGGAAAATTGACAGCGCATGTTGAGGAGAGGTTCGAGAAATATTAACCGGATTTAGCGAGCCTTCAATGCATGTGCTATCTTCAAAGGAAAGTTCTCCTCCTTCGAATACAGTTTCTTTACATGTAAAAATGAGGCATTACAAACACCGTCAACATTCAAAATATCTCTATGTCCATCAGGAAGTGTCATTTTTGTTTTATTCACAAAATTATTGAATATGTTCTTCAAGTTGTTAGTGAAATCAAATAAAATAAACAGTTTTGCCTCTGCTCGAATAGGAGTTTTGCCTCTGCTCGAATAGGAGTTTTGCCTCTGCTCGAATTTATTATACAAAGATGCACTTGTAATCTGCCACAAAATACTCGCACGCTCATGCTTTCGTCGACGATCACCGTAGCTTTGTGAACAGGAGCCATAAGTTCGATGTTAGAAACACTGACGTACATAAAAATCAAACACGACTGATGATCTACCTTCACAATATTGGTGGGGAGAGGGTGACTTGAAGAATCACTTAGTTTCGAACGCAGAGCATCGAGAGAATCAAGCGAATCTTCCTCAATAGATTCTCTGATCAAATTCTCAATTCTATTGTTCTCAAAGGACCGTCGGGAATCAGCAGTCGAATTTGAAGATCGGGGAACAGTTGGAGATTTGGTGAAATATTTAGGACACTCTGGGAACACTGAAGGAATTGCCGTTGATTTCAATCGTTTCTTCTAAAGAATTTGCGATAATCTACTCTCCCGTCTACTTTCACGTGAGTCGGTCGACGTTGTTTCGAAGTCGTGGTCGTTGAAGTGTTTCTCACACACTGTGATTCTCATTATGAGTAAAATCCTTTCGTGGGATAGCAGACATCCATCTTGAATGTAGAGCAGGGTATGTTGGAAACTGAAACATTGAGCATTTCTCAATGACCTCATTTTTCCTGGGCTTATAGCCACTGCGACAATTAGGAACGCAGCACGAAAACACCATCGGTTGAACGTTGTCTTTAAAATATATGTTACACGGTAATACACGTTATGGCGAGCGAAGTTGAGAATCGGACAGTCCGGTAGTCAGCAAGACGAAGCAATGTCCCAGCTAACACATTTACATATAGGTAATGAAAGGTGTGAGTCACGTTATCGCATGCATTGGAACTTGAAAGGGACAGCTTCTCGCTCTATCTTTGTCATGTAAGCAGTCACTGCAGCGCGAGATGTTAACCCTCTCCCTGTCAAGGCAGATTTCGCAACATCGTGCGTTTTTCTTCCCGATACACTATCTATAATTCCCTGGTTATTGCATACGAGACAACGGTCGCGATCTCTTCATTTGTGAAGTCTTCCATCTCGACAGCCGTGCTTTTGTCTTTATGATGAGAGTAGAATCTAACTGAATTTAAAAATTTCATTGTGTTCGTGAATATCATAGATATCTGACTCCCTCATCATTTCATTCATGACAGCAACTAATCAAATCAATAATTGCCTTTCAATTGACATGCAGAAACATGATTCAATATTCATTCGAAGAGCGGCCTAAGTAAGTGAAACACCCTGTAGATAAATGCCTACGTAACTACAGTCCGTTTCATATAAAGTGGATCATCCTAAAATTTGACTAAATAAAACATAAGTATGATACAGAAAGCATTTTTCAGGTTACTTCATGTCCCTAATATATTTAAATGTCCTTATATAATCTGATAAGCTATGATACAGTAACGGTTCTTAAGAAGCTAATATTTTGTGGCCCTACCCTTATTGTCAATGACATTACCAATTCGTCTAGGCATTGATTCGATGATATCGTTGATTTTTGACTGATCTAACTTTCTCCACTCTCTTTTTTAACAGTGACGTATGTTGTGGTACGTCATCTGTAGGTAGCAGTGAACGACGAACGTTATTTTTTTTAGAATACTCCATACATTTTCTATGGGATTCAGATCAGGAGAACGAGCTGGCCAAGATAATGTCCTAAGCCCTAATTGAGACTTGCATAAGTTGACTCTACTACTCCTGCGACACGTAACATTATCATCCATAAATAATCAAGTCGATGGATCACCAAGTGGATCTGTCCAAAGATCTGTCATTTGGCCAATGTTCATTCGTAAAACATTCACATAGCGTTCAGAATTCATGGTTCCTTGCTGTATGTGAAGTTTAGAGCGGCCATTGGTCCAAATGCCAGCCCAAATCAGTAGAGTCGCACCACCTTGTACCCGGGGACTTAGTCGCTTGCTTGTAGCTCGCAAAGAAAACCCTAGTTCTAGCAAGGCTGACACTTTGCCTTTTGTGAATGCGATCTCGTTATTGTTCATTTGTGCTTTGTATTGTTTTCAACCGGTAAGAGATAGATTTCTAGCTGAAAGCAATCAGGAGTGCTGCCAACACCACCGCAACGAAGTCAGGAAGCTATGGGACATGAAGTCCAGTTAATCACATGTAGCAGTTACATTATTGTTGATGAATAATGGTGCTATACTGGCTCTGATTGACCGATTTTCTTTATTTTTGTTTTGCTTGATAGCTTTTGGTTTGTAAAACAACATCTTACATAACAAAGGAAACAAATATAATTTTATAGGTTTAATAGGTATGATTTTGTGTAACATAGCTAACTTAAGATCAAATTTACTACTACTTTTTTATCTATAACAGGAAAACAACTCAATATTCATGCTTGAAATTTCCAACAATGATATTAGTAAGCACAATTGACATATCTTCCAAATGTCAGAGAAATTCGTTCAAGTTTGGCGGAGTTAGACAAAGTCGAAGTTAAGGCGATGTTTAAGGGTGATCCATTTTTTATGAAACAATCTGTATTAAATAAGATGTTTCTTTGTGGTTCCTACAGATTGTTTCATAAAAAATGGATCACCCTTAAACATCGCCTTAATTTCAACTTTGTCTAACTCCGCCAAACTTGAACGAATTTCTCTGAAATTTGGAAGATATGTCAATTGTGCTTACTAATATCATTGTTGGAAATTTCAAGCATGAATATTGAGTTGTTTTCCTGTTATAGATAAAAAAGTAGTAGTAAATTTGATCTTAAGTTAGCTATGTTACACAAAATCATACCTATTAAACCTATAAAATTATATTTGTTTCCTTTGTTATGTAAGATGTTGTTTTACAAACCAAAAGCTATCAAGCAAAACAAAAATAAAGAAAATCGGTCAATCAGAGCCAGTATAGCACCATTATTCATCAACAATAATGTAACTGCTACATGTGATTAACTGGACTTCATGTCCCATAGCTTCCTGACTTCGTTGCGGTGGTGTTGGCAGCACTCCTGATTGCTTTCAGCTAGAAATCTATCTCTTACCGGTTGAAAACAATACAAAGCACAAATGAACAATAACGAGATCGCGTTCACAAAAGGCAAAGTGTCAGCCTTGCTAGAACTAGGGTTTTCTTTGCGAGCTACAAGCAAGCGACTAAATGTCCCTTACACAAATGTGCATCGATGGCATAATGATGATTTTCGACTCTGTCGTAAAGAGGGCTCTGGCCGTCCACGCAAAACATCCAAACGTAGAGGCCGCCTAATTTTGAGATTTGTTAAAGTTGATCCAAGTCTCTCGTTAACTGAGATGGCTGCACTAGACTCGTCTATTTCTAAGTCCACTATTCGTAGAAGACTTATTGAGTCGAATTTCAAGAGCTGTAAGAGGCCCTCTCAGATCGAATTATCAGATCAGCATACAAAAAGACGTCTCAGATGGGCAATGAGTCATTGTCACTGGCGAAATCAATGGGATCGGGTTGTCTGGTCTGATGAGGCATCAGTCCGTCTGAAGGATAGTGATGGTCGATTGAGATTATGGATAAAATCTGATCAGGAAATTCCGAGACATTTACATCGTCCCCGGGTACAAGGTGGTGCGACTCTACTGATTTGGGCTGGCATTTGGACCAATGGCCGCTCTAAACTTCACATACAGCAAGGAACCATGAATTCTGAACGCTATGTGAATGTTTTACGAATGAACATTGGCCAAATGACAGATCTTTGGACAGATCCACTTGGTGATCCATCGACTTGATTATTTATGGATGATAATGTTACGTGTCGCAGGAGTAGTAGAGTCAACTTATGCAAGTCTCAATTAGGGCTTAGGACATTATCTTGGCCAGCTCGTTCTCCTGATCTGAATCCCAAAACGCAACGTTCGTCGTTCACTGCTACCTACAGATGGCGTATCACAACTTACGTCACTGTTAAAAAGAGAGTAGAGAAAGTTAGATCAGTCAAAAATCAACGATATCATCGAATCAATGCCTAGACGAATTGGTAATGTCATTGACAATAAGGGTAGGGCCACAAAATATTAGCTTCTTAAGAACCGTTACTGTATCATAGCTTATCAGATTATATAAGGACATTTAAATATATTAGGGACATGAAATAACCTGAAAAATGCTTTCTGTATCATACTTATGTTTTATTTAGTCAAATTTTAGGATGATCCACTTTTTATGAAACGGACTGTATTACCCTAATTACACTTACACAGTTAAAGAAAACAAGAAGACAAAAGAAGCATTTTTTTTCAGTTCAGCTTCAATTTCGTCTAAAAAAATCTGATATCTTGCTTGGGTGAAGGCTCTCATTGGTTAGTTTTAGGATTTCTTCTTCCATCTTCCAAAGGGCCGGGATGGGATACAGTCATCTCCATCTCGTGTCATGAGTTCTGATGACGCGCATTGTCAATTCTAATCGAAGGGCATAGTAAAATAACGCAATTGGTGAGGATTTCAGTGGATTTTATCTTCTCAAGGTTAATCGTGAAATCATGACGCTTTTATCTGACGTCCCTTGGCAAATATAATCAATAAAAAGTAGGATAACGCCATTGGTGAGTATTTCGGCCAATGACAGTTTAAGTGTCATTCACTGATTCTTATAACGAAAGTGTGTCCTTATTTATTCTTATAACGAGTGCAAAATACATAGTATTTCATGCTAAATTGTTGAATGACTATTTATACATTGATTCTTATAACGAAAGTGACATGATAATTATTCCTATAACGAGCGGAAAACTTATAACGCTGTATAGAAATGTTTCGGGAAAATGGATTTGATTCTAATAACGAGTGATTCTTAAAACGAGAGTTCACTGTACATGGTTTTTATATCAAGTCGTGTAACATGGGCCTACAATACCATGATTGTTCCTTTCATCTCCGAACGGCCTCGCAGTTATTTAACTCATACACTAAACGAAGCCCGTGTACCAAAAGAAAATTATGTTAACGTGTGATTCATGATTACATAATTGAAAAATTCATGCAATAACTCTATAGTCATGTCCTTTGAGGGTATTTATCAAAATCAGTATTGAAAGTTTTATTCATAAACATTGAACTACTCATGACACACTGTCGCAGGTTAGAAATGCAGTTAGTTCTTGAAAGTTTAACAAACTTCAACGCAAATTAAGAATTAACATATGAGAATGCATCGACAAAATCGCGGTTTTATGTCTGAATATGTGTAAATTTACATGATTTAAATATAGAACAAAAGTGACCGGAATAATGCTCTAACTCATACTATTCTCCAAACAAGTGGAGCCTACATTATTGAATGAATAAAATAATGACATTATCATGAAATATACAAGCTAACTTTTGGAAATTTATTGGTATCAATCAAAATAATTCTCTAAAAGGAACCTTTCTTCTACAAACACATTGCTTCCTTACTTATAGCCAAAGCCACAGATTTTCAAAATTTTGACTGTGATTGACTAAATTATGCAGTTGACAAAGCTTTAAACACTTAACTGTCATTTAGAAAGTTCGTGGTCGTACTTAATCTGTGAATTCCCATGCATCTGATCAAGAAGTCAGATCAAGATGATCGATTTTCGTTCACTGTTGCTCTGAACACTCTTTCTTATCATTTGACGTTAAAGCGGTTTCATAGTAATAAATGAAATCTCATTGGGGTACAACATGTACAATATGCTCGCTCTGGTTGCCGGACTATCAGGCCGGAAACAGATTAAGCCACAATACATAAGTCACTTTGACAGTGTTATTTCATGACAGATAATGTAAAGCAGACAGAAGGAGAACATTTATGACATTTTCTTATGTTTATAAGAGCATAAAGAATGACGCGTTATATCACAACGTCGGTTCTATTGAAGATCATCGTCCAAGGATTCTCAACCGTGGCGTCTGATGGCTTATGACTTATCCTGTGTGCCTCCGTAGTCAAAGGCGACTGGTGACTGATGGCTTATGACTAGGGCGATTTTTTATGGCATGATATCTTGGTCAATTTGCTTTAGTTTTAGATTGCTAGAGTTTCGGGGAAGAGGGAGAAAGAAAATTACCGATGGTTGCAGAATGACGCAATATTGTCATCTCAGCAGCGCGATGCAGTCTGAGGACAGGTCCAATGCATGCATTGCCTACAGGTAGTGATGCAAATGGAAAATTTTCCAATTTTTTCAAAATTTTCAGGAAAATTTTCCATTGGAAAATTTTGAAATTTATTTTTCGGTGATTGACGTTTTTCCTTTGTTTTGGAGACTTATTATAGTCTTTGGAAAAGACTGTAATATTCAAAGTTCGAAAGCTTCTCTATCATCCCTGTATGTTAACGTTTGGTACCAACTGCACCTTTTCCATGTCTATTTTAGATCTTTCCAAATAAATTTCAGACATTAGATGGATTTCACATTTCGCTAGCTGAATTTCAGATATCTGTCACAAGCTCAACTTTGAAAAGATCTTTAATTCAACTGGAGATCTCCAATTCATCTGGATCAAATCTGAAATTCATTTGGCAGATCTGAAATCGATTTGGAACTATCTGAACCATCTGAGCTAGAAATGGAGGATGTGCATCCTCAACGAAGATATCGGACAATGTGCCAGAAGTTTGAAGATATCATAGATATTCTTTTACTCATCACAGATATCTTTAGTTTCCAAATATCTCACGAGTTTGCAGTCTTTATATCTTCCAATATGGTCGCTCATGAATGCTGCGTGGACTGTGTGTTTATACTTCATCACATGTTCATCAACACATTGAGAAATTGCATCAATGATCGACGCTGCATAATAAAGCTTAACTTTCAAGCTAACAACTAGCAAACTCCAAAATGAAGTACATTATTTTTTCTTCAGATCTTTCACATTGCATGACGTTATACCCCTATTGGCTATTGTAAAGCAAGATTCACGTTATCCCAAACGGTGTCTGTGTGATAATTAAAAATGCTAACAATTTAGTACAAGCCACTGGTGGCAAAGGAATGTTCAAAAATCCGCGGACGGAACTCGTATTGCTACGATCGCTTTAATCGAAATAATGATGCAATCAAGAGTTATAGACCCAATTTATTGGTACGCAGCTGTCTCGGCAGTTGAAGCGCTCAAATTATAGGGCCTATCATAAAAAATCAAAACTTTCAAAATTTTCCAATATTTTCCAAAATTTTCCAATTTTTTCCATAATTTTCCGGAAAATTTTCATCACTACCTACAGGTATGAATGTCACCGACGGCGCTAGGATTGGCTTGTCTATCGTCTGCTTTTCTTTGCCAGTCAATCGCTGTTTCGGTAGAGCGTTTTTCTTCATGTTGAAGAAGATGCTATGCAGACAGACTTTTAAAAGACAGACTTTTTTTAATATCAAATGAAGTAAATTGCATTACAGTTTTGTACAACAACCTGTTAATGGGCATACTGTGGCAAAAGTTCGAAATAGATCATTTTTATTTGTCACAAATTGAACTTTACCGGATATTACTCTGGTCCGAGTCGAACATGCAATCTTTTTATAGTAAATCCCATCGAGATCAGATATCTATGCTATTGTCTACTCTAACTAGGATGGCACCAGTCTGGAGGCCGACAACGGGTAGTACAGGACAGCGGGTTCTTTATGTTGCGACAACTTCTGATGTAACTGGCGCATTTTTTACGCAGAGTAGGATGCATTGGAGAAATGCCACCTGTTTGAATATAAACAAAATTGTACCGTTAACAAAGTCTGCAGGCGGCATGAAAGAAACTGATCTTGTGACCGCACATATATGATCATTGTTCCAATTTTCTGTATGATTGATCTTCATAATCCATCGCAAACGATCCAGAGTAGAATGATATTCCAGCATGCCTCTAAGCGATTCTACAGGCGATTTTATGATCTTTAATGGCCGGTTATGTCATTGATTTTCAAAAACTGATAATCGTTGTGAATGAATTATCCTCCAGGTTCATAGAAGACACCAGGATCATGCTATAAAAATAAAGCATACACGTGCATTGTTACTCAAGAATTTTCTGTTTTATTCTCTAGACTTTTCATGACTAATCTTCCACAATTAACACTCTATGATATGAGGGTAAATCCAATTTATTCCACAATATTTCTGTCTTTTCAACTTTGGGTCTCAGATTTCCGTGAAAATTTGCATATATACTCATTTTTTTACGCTGAACACGAAAATCTTAGCGGCGACCACACCAAATAAAAACTTTCCATAGAAATCTAGCACTTTTAAAAAGCCATTTTTTCTATATCTCGGTCAGAGGACAAATTGATCTGTGTCAGATAAATGTCGAATAGGAAACTCTTCGGCTTCTGCATTTGGGTTGCTGATGAAACTGGGAACTTAGGATGAATGCTTGCATGCGTAAAGCGAAGTGACCAAAATGTAATGTATTGCATATAATGCCCGTTGACCGTGACCCACCTTGTCCTCTGACCGATATTTTTAAGGTCTCGGTCAGAGGACAAATTGATGTCGAACAGGAAACTCTTCGGTTTGTGCATTTGGGTTCATGAGACTGCAGGAACTTTGGACGAATACTTGAACGCGTAAAACGAAGTGATCTAAATGTAATTGCATACATTATCATGTCTTTAGACCGAGACCCTTGTACTCTGACCGAGATCTTCAATTTCAACGTTGTCCTCTGACCAAGATTTTTTAGGGTCTCGGTCAGAGGACATTTTTGTGGTTTTTGGAGATTTTGAAAGGGTTAATTGATATAAATGAAAAATTTCTTTTGCATAGATGTTAAGAGCATGGATCCCTCCTATGCTGTGAAATTTCATCGATTCCTGACAAAATTTCTGGTTTCAGCATCCATATGAAATTTTTGGGAATATTCAAATTCTCTGGTCGAAAAAACGGATAAAAATATTTTTAAATCAATATTGCATACTAAATTTTCTTTACGGATTTATAAACTAGTACACTAGAGGATTCGTTTGGTGCAAAACGTTTAATGGAAGAATCAATATTCTTCGAGAAAAGGTACCTCGGTCAGAGGACAGAAAACGTCTCGGTCAGAGGACATTTTTTCATTGGACAATGGAAACCCAGTGAAAATTCAATGATTAATATTGATTATAATATTTAAAATTAGACTGTCTTAAAGAGCTGATCTTCTTCTTTCAGATGATATAAATATTAGTGGGTGTATTTGAATGTATCTAATCGAAAATCCGTGTTGAAGTGAGAGTACTGCAACTTTGGACATGCTTTTTTGGTCTTTTTTCGGCAAAAAACGGCAACTTGTGAAGAAGGTCTTGGCTGTGTGACTTTTTAAAAACCATGCCATAATAGATGAGATCTTTACGGTTCGATTAAAAAAAAAACTATTGAAATCGGTTCAGAAATATGGATTTTACAAATCAAAGACACATTTTCGTCAAATGTTGTGGATTAAATTGGATTTACCCATGACGGGAGCTACAAAATATTGATGTGATGATATAATAATAATGAAGGCGTTTTTTTTCAAAATGAAAATTACACTTTCGACAGAGTTTCACATTCATAACTTAAAATCTTCAAGATCAGGATCAGGTAACGAGTGATAAAGTCAGGTGATGCGATAAAGTAAAAGTCAATGTAATCAGTCAAGCTATCACACTTATACAGATTGTTTCATAAAAAATGGATCACCCTTAAACATCGCCTTAACTTCAACTTTGTCTAACTCCGCCAAACTTGAACGAATTTCTCTGAAATTTGGAAGATATGTCAGTTGTGCTTACTAATATCATTGTTGGAAATTTCAAGCATGAATATTGAGTTGTTTTCCTGTTATAGATAAAAAAGTAGTAGTAAATTTGATCTTAAGTTAGCTATGTTACACAAAATCATACCTATTAAACCTATAAAATTATATTTGTTTCCTTTGTTATGTAAGATGTTGTTTTACAAACCAAAAGCTATCAAGCAAAACAAAAATAAAGAAAATCGGTCAATCAGAGCCAGTATAGCACCATTATTCATCAACAATAATGTAACTGCTACATGTGATTAACTGGACTTCATGTCCCATAGCTTCCTGACTTCGTTGCGGTGGTGTTGGCAGCACTCCTGATTGCTTTCAGCTAGAAATCTATCTCTTACCGGTTGAAAACAATACAAAGCACAAATGAACAATAACGAGATCGCATTCACAAAAGGCAAAGTGTCAGCCTTGCTAGAACTAGGGTTTTCTTTGCGAGCTACAAGCAAGCGACTAAATGTCCCTTACACAAATGTGCATCGATGGCATAATGATGATTTTCGACTCTGTCGTAAAGAGGGCTCTGGCCGTCCACGCAAAACATCCAAACGTAGAGGCCGCCTAATTTTGAGATTTGTTAAAGTTGATCCAAGTCTCTCGTTAACTGAGATGGCTGCACTAGACTCGTCTATTTCTAAGTCCACTATTCGTAGAAGACTTATTGAGTCGAATTTCAAGAGCTGTAAGAGGCCCTCTCAGATCGAATTATCAGATCAGCATACAAAAAGACGTCTCAGATGGGCAATGAGTCATTGTCACTGGCGAAATCAATGGGATCGGGTTGTCTGGTCTGATGAGGCATCAGTCCGTCTGAAGGATAGTGATGGTCGATTGAGATTATGGATAAAATCTGATCAGGAAATTCCGAGACATTTACATCGTCCCCGGATACAAGGTGGTGCGACTCTACTGATTTGGGCTGGCATTTGGACCAATGGCCGCTCTGAACTTCACATACAGCAAGGAACCATGAATTCTGAACGCTATGTGAATGTTTTACGAATGAACATTGGCCAAATGACAGATCACCATCGACTTGGTTATTTATGGATGACAATGCTACGTGCCACAGGAGTAGTAGAGTCAACTTATGCAAGTCTCAATTAGGGCTTAGGACATTATCTTGGCCATCTCGTTTTCCTGATCTGAATCCCATAGAAAATGTATGGAGTATTCTAAAACGCAACGTTCGTCGTTCACTGCTACCTACAGATGGCGTATCACAACTTACGTCACTGTTAAAAAGAGAGTAGAGAAAGTTAGATCAGTCAAAAATCAACGATATCATCGAATCAATGCCTAGACGAATTGGTAATGTCATTGACAATAAGGGTAGGGCCACAAAATATTAGCTTCTTAAGAACCGTTACTGTATCATAGCTTATCAGATTATATAAGGACATTTAAATATATTAGGGACATGAAATAACATGAAAAATGCTTTCTGTATCATACTTATGTTTTATTTAGTCAAATTTTAGGATGATCCACTTTATATGAAACGGACTGCAGAAAGCATGTAGTGATAACCGTCTAAAACATTAGCCGTTCTCTTTCTGCTAAACTACAAATAAAAGGAAAGAAAGAGTTCATGCGCCTTGCGGTCGTGCACAAAGGAATGCGAAAGCGTCGTGTCAGCTTCAACCTTTCAGGAACAAGGTGGCTCAGAGGGTGAGAAGGGCTTTGGCAGTTAGTGAAGAACTTGCAAGCTGCCTTCCTTTGTTAGGCAATGGGATCACGCAAGCATGTTGAGGAACACTCTTCACCGCAAATGATACGAAGCGTGAATACATATAGCGTGAATGAGACATGTTCTTTGCTGCAATGTCCACGGCAGGTAAATGCAAAGGATTAGAAATTTACCTTTTAATGTGTCCACAAACAGATTTACAAACTGCATGTAGGTTCCTGTATAGCATGAAGCACATTCACAGATGAGTGAAATGACTATGCTTTGAATCGATACTGTTTCCGTTATGAATGCATGTTGGAGATATTTCATGTCTGCTGTAGATAGCATAGCAAATAACAATCCGACCTGTATGTACATGTAAATCCTATGTTAATGATTTTTTGAGAAGAAACCAGAAGTGTCCAGTATCTGGTTCACAATGACTATTTTTGGTAACTGTTCGTTGATTGCAGACATAGATATCAAACAATATCGCCCGATACACTGGTCACCTGATCTAATGAATGCCCACTTATTATGAGACGTTATTATCAATTCCAGATAAGATAAGACTTAGTATTCAAACTTGACTTTTACTGCTAGTCAATAAAACAATAACTTCTAAAGAGATTAGAATAATAGCCATAATTGTTCGATGTCCATGGTTATGATTGAGGTTCAGTTGCATGATATGACAAACCGAAGTTTTCAGATCGAACGTTGGCTTTCTGAGAAAGATGTAGGAATAATTTGATTGAACAGCGGTTCATAAAAAGGGACTTACATCGAAATGTTTATGATAATCTATGGATATGTTCTTTTTGTGGTCCTTTATCAACTCATTGGTTCGGCATTTTCCAGCTATGGCAGCAAACCCAACATTAAAACATGTAAGTTTGAAAACGTAGGATATAATGATTGCATGTGAAAGCTACGCGCTTTGCATTTTCATTTAGTGATCTGTTTTCGAGAAAAACTAATTGCTCAACTTGCTTTTCACAGCAATAGCAGACAATAATTGTCTGTGATTGTTGTGAAATTATTTCCAATATGAAAGCCACTGCTCAATTGTGACGAGTCTCTCCATCTTCTTTATGAGAGACTCGTCACATTTGCGCAATGGCTTTCAGTCAGGAAATTATTTCAGAGGTAGAATATTAGCATTTTAGGAATAAAGAAGTTAGCAAAATTTCTAGCATTCTCATGAAAGGCACAAGTTTTGCAGAAATAATTATTTCTTAATCACGATCGTTCATTCAGTCTCAAAGAATTTCATCATATGAGCATTTATGCATCATGAGTGACAGCTGCTGTTTTCTTGACCAGATTTTCTTTTGTAAATGGGGAATCATCAGTTCCGGGATCTCTGATTATCCCACATTCCTAAAATCTGTTTACTACACGTTTATTAGAAGAATGAATGCAGTTTAGGTGTGCATCGTGACGCAATAGGTCGCTTGGTTTAAAGAGGCTGCAGCCCTTCAGCCATTTATAAATGCGCAAAAAGACGGCATGAAAAGACATGAAGGGTATGGATAGACGATTAACATATATTTCGCGACAGTGTCCGCTTCACATCATCGGGCAACATAATGCTGAGCCAATCCATACTTAACATTGTATTTTCATCCGGTCCTTCCATTACTAGGCATTTTTGGCTTCGATTCCGATTCCGGTTGATGTTCCGGTTCGGTTTCTCGCTATCCGTTTCGCTTTCGGTGCCAATTATTAATATGTTCATTAGTCAAACTATGTAGAAAACAATGTATCATCACGTAAAGCAAAATCTGTATCTTTCACGTTGCTATCATAGAAGAATCAATAAGTTAGGGATTCATAGCAACTTTTCTTTTAGAATTATGGATTCACCCAGTTTCTCCGCGAACAGTCTGGCGCGGTGCTTTCTCTTCAAGTGGTTCGCGTCGGAAAACACCGATTAGCAAATGAAGCACTCGCAATTTCAGTTTTCAGAAAATCGTTTTTCTTGAAGAATACAACATCAACTTTCTGTGACACCTTCTGTCTTCGGGGTCCAGTGTAACCTTTAGTCGCCAACTTTAAGAGCTGCTGCATTCCAGGCTGAAGTCCATAACTGATCTTCCGTCAATAATGATGGCAGCTTCATCCAATTTTATAGCAATTTTGCCAGTTTTTGACTATTTTTTAAGCCAATCCAGCTATGGCCATCAGATTTCTAATGGCTTACTTTCTGCGCATTTTGCAACTTTTGACTGAAAGAAAATGAATTTGGCACTATACTTTTGGCGTGAGATCTATTTTGAAATTTGAATGTTTGAAATATTTTGGTTGATTTCGGCATATTCACTTATATGTATATTACGGTATCAATTCTTGATAAAGTAAGTTGAGATTACATAAAGGATTCTTCCTATCAATATAAAGATATTCACAAATACAGAGTTTTTGAATTTGAAATGATCTGCTTATTATGTATTTATGTTTGAAATTCGAAATTCAAGTTTCAAATATAATTTTATAATGTTTTGTACTTTGTAGTTCTGCATCTAATCAGCAATTATTGTAGATTTTCAGAACCATGTTCCTTTTAGGCTCAGTGTCTCGGTAAAATTCACCGAATTGGGTTGTTTCTAAATGTGTCTAATACTAAAATGCGATTTGAGTGCTATTCGATTTGAACTAATAGATTGAACTATTTTACCTTTGACCTCTTCTAATACAATTATGTAATCTCACAACGATTAATAATCATCATTTTATTAACCATCTTGACTAGATCTTCCGATTAGTGTATGATTCATCAATTTTTCTTATTTTCAAATTCAAATAGTGATTTAATGGAAATTTGTCAAAAATTGGCGTTTTTTGACCTTTGACCTTCACCTCAGCCCAGGCATGACCTCAAAAAATAAAAATAATACTGATCTTCTGAATCCCCTTTCAGTTCCCTTTCTATTGATGTGTGTTTTGTCAAAATTGTTATAATTGTTTGGGAAATCAACAAGGGGCATAAATTCGCCCTCCTCCCTAGTGAGGCGCGTTCGAAAAATCCCGCAGTGGGCGATAATTAAATCTCTTCATCAATTCTTTAAAAATTCTTAGATTTTATTTTAATCATTGTCTTATTCCGATTATTTATGTATTTGAGTTCAAATAACCGGCTTTGTTATGTTATCTTGGATTCTGTCAAGTTGTGCCAACTCTTTTCTCAAATGTAGATTGATTAAGTGTTGTCAGTGTATATCAAGCGGTTCCGATTGAGAGCAGGCCTAAGCGAAATTAATAATCAAATTAGCAAGGGCTAACCTTGGGCGAAACACAATTAATAATAAATTAAATCACAAGTCGAACTATTCAGTAAGTAAAACCAATGTGAAAAATAAAACACAAATGTAAATGCTGATAATATTCAAATGGTGTAATGAAAAAAGGACTGTGTAAATATAAGTAGAGTGAGAAAAAAATTGATAACTTACTCGAGAACTCCTGCCTGTCTGCCACACTGTGTGTTGGGAAGTGTAGTAATTGCGGAATTTGCATATTAAAGTTAGAGCATCATAGTTAGATGCTCCAATGATCACATTTCTACGAATACACATAGGAGTTCGTGACAAGTCTGAAGGATCATCAGGTATCAACGAATTCTGCTTTCACGTCTTTTGACGTCACTTCCCTCTTCACGAATGTTCCTCTATGGGACACAGTCGACATGATTCGCCGTATTGTCCTGGATTATCACATTCCATTGCCAGTGCCCATCGACCAACTTTGCGAGCTCATCCTTTTGTGTACCGAAAATGTGCAGTTCTCCTTTAACGGCAAGTTGTATCGCCAAACGAATGGTGTTGCCATGGGTAGCCCACTTGGACCCATTCTCAGTAACATTTTTCTTGGTTTTCTAGAGACTAATGTTCTTTCACCATCTATAAAATCTCTGACTTCTTACTACGTGAGATACGTAGTTGACACTTTTGCTATTGTAAATTCAAGGTCTGATGCTCTTCTGCTTCCTAGTTCACTGAATGCTACTCATCATAGCTTGAATTTCACTTATAAGTTTGAGTATGACTCCAAACTACCTTTTTTGGACGTTATTGTAACTCGTTCCAGGGATGACAGCGTAATTTGTTCTATTTTCCGTAAGTCCTCTTGGACGGGACTGCACTTGCATTATTCAAGCTTTGTACCACGTGTATATAAAATAAATCTAATAAGATCATTGTTCGATAGAGCTCGTCGTTTGTGTTCTGCATCTGAATTGGATGCTGAGTTTGATTTTTTAAGACACTCTTCTGAGAAATGGCTATCCTATGTCATTCATTGATAGATATTGTAGTAATCGTTCTGTTGAGCCTATTTTTGGACCTGCCCGTAAGCAGATATTTCTTAGAGTTCCTTTTCGGGATGATAATGTGAGTCGAACTATTTGACGACGTGTTGTGTCCTGCACTCAGTGTTTTTCCTGCTTGTGAGCCAGTCTTAGTGTTTTCCACTCGTCAGGTTCCTGTCCGCTCTCTGAAGGATGCTGTACCACCTCTCAGTCGTGCCTGCCTTATCTACAAGTTTTCGACTGCGGAGACAGTTACGTAGGGCGCACTGAGAGGTGTTTCAGGGTCCGGATGAGAGAACATTTCCCAGGGTCCTGGCTGGAGCTTGGCAATCGTCGACGTCCACGTTCCAAAGAAGAACCTTCCAGCGCCATCTGCCCTCATGTGTTTGACTGCGGTCGTTTCAGTGGCAGAGTGTTTTCCTCCTATTTTTCCATTTTGAGTGTTCCCAGGTCTCCAGTCACTTTGCCTATTTTGGAGTCTATGTTCACTTTGTATTTCCGTCCTCCTCTGTGTGTCCAGAAGGAACTGAAGTATTCTTTGAGACTACCTTGGTGATTCTATTTGTACTTTTTTCGCTTTATTATTTTTCCTTGTAAATAATTTGCTTTCTGTCTTACTATTTGCTGTGAAAACTATGTTTTGCTATTTCTTCTATAGCTGTCCTTCTGGTATTTGTACACTATGACGTCATTTCTATTGTCCACACCATTGCATGTTCTGATGAGAGCTTTATTTACTGTCTGTTGTATCGCTATGTTATCACTTCGGCCGTACACACCCTGAAACTTCGTCGATTTTTTGCCTTCACAAGATGATTGGGGCTTCATCATGCTTTGAAGAATACACATAGTTTAATTTATGCAGTTGTAAATACTGCTTTATTCCTATCAAAATATTAAATGCTACAATGAGAATGCATGAAAATAAATTATGCTCTTATTTAGCTATGAAGTAATCATCTTTGACAACGCTGATATCGTTTGACATATAAATCCATAGAATTAGATCAAATAGTATCACTGTTATGAATGATAATTCCATCGGAAATCAGATATCATTGATAATGACAGACATTTATTTACTGCTATTAAGAAATATAACTTTAATGATGTATAATTACCATTATGCTACCCTGTAGATATCAGGTCACGAAAGTCACAAGTCTTCAAGAAGCAATCGCAACAAAGGTGAACAACACAAGCTGAGTGAATTAGAGGCTTCACACTCACATACCACGAAATGTTATAGCCACAATGATGTTCGCTTTCTGATTGGTTAGATGAAATTCAATTTGCGATCTGACAAGCTAAACTTTGGGGCAGTTCATGTCGGCTACTACCGGCAAGCTCTCTTTCACGAAAAGCGAACAAAATACTGGCGACTGTCGCAGCTGGGCATTTACAATGTATTGCTAATAAGATACTGAGATATTGAAATTTGCTAAATTTGATATTAAAGTTCAAGCGCAAATTATTATGTTGTTCAACATGCAACTGCAAATTGTATCTTGTAATTTTTGTAGCACATTTGTGGATTGTTATATTACAGTTCAGATATCTGAACCACAATGTGCTGTAAGGCTGAGGGCCGTCAGAGATTTGAATTGTAATATCATTGTGTTAAGGTTATCTATGATTGAACCACAATAATGTTAAATCGGTATATTGCGGTTCAATAATTTCAACATTGAAAAATATGCGAACCTTAACACAATTTCCGGAAGAGGCATAGTTCGGTTCAATAATTAAACATGGGGAGATTAGAGACCTCACATGGGGAGATTAGAGACCTCTACACCATGTAATTTCCATGGGAACTTTTCTACATTTTCCGAGGAAATAGAATAAAAAGGGAAGATATCGAGTTTCTTCCACCGCAATTTTCTATTTTGATGTCAAGCAACATGATGGCTTTTGAAGAGCACGCATGATGATTTACCTTGAGGTTTTCGAGGATAATTCAAAATGCCTTTACTTTGTGCGCTTTTCTGACATCTTTTTCAATGGAAATATTTTTGATTTTCGACTTCTTCCGCCAGATGAATAATCACGAGCATTAAAGTACGTATTATCCCTGAGTTACTATCATTGGTTTTACCTTCTTTATCGTTCATTATTTTTGAATATATTTCTAATCCGTCAATGCTTATGATTATCCAATCTCTTTTCAAATTTTGCGTCTGATGTCTATCATTCCTAATAATATTTGTGAGTCTGGCCACGAAAACGAGTTTCTACATGGAACGAGTCGAAAATGAGGCTTTCGCGTAATGTTCTGCACCCTATAACTACGAGTTTGCGTGCATGCCGAGTTCTACCCGGTTCATCCTCTTGTCAGACAGGAGCAAAGGAAGCACAATGCAAATCCATTGGGAAGCAAATGGAAATTTGAGAGCGGTAAATGTAAAGATGAAATTTTCTATGCTTTCTGTGAGTGAGGTACCGGTACAAAGTCTAGAGCCATCACTTTTGTCACGGAATGTCTGTCGATGATGAATGCGAGAAAGTTGGCCAAAGATGCTGGTTTTGCCGACCATTAGGAATTGCTTAGATTGGTATCATTTGGAATTGCTATAGATTAACGCATCTACAAAAAATGCTTCAAAATATAACCCTGTCAGCTAGGCCGCCGTAGTACTACTAATACGGACGCATTCCAAGGTTCTACTTTACATTATAGCAAAATTAACTTTATAATCTTGTTTTCATTGTTGTTGAGCTTACACCCTTTAATGTTCGATTTTATGGTCGCAAATTCCTTAGTTTATGAGTATCAATGGTGTCCAAAGTTTCAACTTATAATCCCCATTATACGATACTTTGATTTTTGTTTAACATTTGTTGATTGTTCGTATAATTTCACTTTCCTGTTTCCAGTTCGACACAATATGTATCCAGTCACGGTCAGCACACAAAATAGTTTTTTAACACTCTTCATCAGGAGTACTGCAAGCTGTACCTGGTCTATGAATGGAACAAATATTCACACTCAAAGTCTGCCCGAAAACAAGTAAGACGACCTTGTCTGTTCTATCAGAATCAGACTGAATGACATTTTTAAACATAATTGCCAGTTGAACTTTTGCTCTTTTTTCAGTGTTAATATCTTAACCCAATCAAGAGCGGGGGCCCATATCAACTTCTTTTTATATCTCCTAAAATCATGTCATCAAATGTCATTAGATCGAGACATCTGTAAAGATAGAAAAATGCAATAATACATGAAAAGACATGATTTACGTTCAAATTTCAAATTGCTATTTATAGTACTAAAATTAGAGTAGAATATTATACTTATAACACCATATAGATATGCTTGAGCAAAAGTTTGCAGAAATACTTTAGTTGTAATGAACAATTTCTGAAGAGTCAAAAAAATATACATGGATTCATATAAAATGAAAAAAATTAAAAATTCAATGTTAATATTAACATTTTTGGTTAAAAAAATTAGAATTTTCTTTCACCCAGAAAACGATATGTTTGCAATATTTTTTCAGAGAATACGGAACAATGACTATGAAAGGTGTGGTCGTAAGCGACAGACATAAAATTAAGAACAGAGAGAATGTTGATAGATACAATGTACTGAATAAAATGCAGTTCACTTCGGTTTAGGATTCCTACCAGCGGTTCTTTTCAGATGTTTAATACATACAGAAGCTTGCATGATTTTCCAGAAGTTCAAAAAAGTGAAAGAAAGTCTGATTGCTGATTGCTTGATTCGCCAGTTCAAAGACCGAGTCAATTATTCCATTCGAATGATCGAAATTAAGTTCCGGACTCAGGTAAATTTGTGATTATCCCGATTTTCAATCCGACTATAATTTTCAAAGTGATTCGATTATCATTTAAAATTTACTTCAATCTAGTTTCCTTAATTAGGGATTTTTATTGGTATCAAGGGAAACATCTACTATTTACAGCCATTCTTTGTCAATAAAGTGATTGTACGAGGGTTGTTCAAGAAAGTTTCATTGCACGAAGTCCAGAATAGCTTTAAGGGAAAGGTTACACAGTATTTGTGACCCTTCGATGCTTCTAACAATTCATGCAAGTCCAGAACATGCTGGTCAGCATCTCACCTGCTCGTTAAGCTAGGTCTGCGTAAGATTTTAGCCTGCTGGTGGATCAGGGACTGCTGTGGATCGCACATCTTCTGACTCTGAACAGAAAGGCATTCGCATGCGTGGGTGCTCCTGCATGCTTCGTTAGATCATCTCGCAGTAGCAGTGTCGGAGATCGTCTCTGGGGACGAAACTAGGCTAAAAACAATCAGTATAACGGATTGAGTACCGCAAAAGCATCATTCAAAAGTACTGCAGCGATCGAAGTGCTGGAAAGAAATGGCTAGGTTCGTGTCCATGATTTGTCACGTCAAAGCTGTTCACCTGCTAACTCAGCACATGGTAGCCGCAAACTGGTTCATTTCCGAATCTGTTGATGACGTGACGCGTTCTTGCTGCCATAGCTTGGCTTCGAATAACGCTAGTCGTCTCATTCCCCCACAATTGACCAGATCCGGATGGCAGACTTTTCTTCAGAACTTCATCGGTAGTCGAGCCGACACCTATTTCTCCTGACCTTCCGCCTTGCAACTGATTCGTGTTTCCGACTGTGAATGAAGAAAATCAGAGGGAAAGGCTTCAGAGGCGCGAGAGCTGCGGTGTAAGCTCTTTTATAGGGCACCGAGAATGTTCCTTCTTCCTAGTGGCATGAGTGCTTCCGAACTTGACGAATTAATCATTGCTTGTCATTGTTCTGGACACTACGTTTAGATAATTGGATTTCAGCTCTTTTGCAAATATAGAGCATTTGACAAGTCGGAGGCGTTTTGAACAACCCTCACAATAGATGAAATATATTCACCATGGACTCGAAGCGGACATGGTAAACTGTTCAGAGAAAAGCATTATCGGGTTCCCAACCGGACAAACACAGTGCATTTATGGCTGATGCCGTAAACTTAACTTTTCGACATATTTGTCTTCATTCATCAGACTGGCCGGATGTCACTTTGATTGACTCACTTACCTAGCACGTTTTATATATGCTCTTGTACTAAGAAATGTAAGTAATATAGGGTATGAGATCCGGCGCCATCGCTTCGCTCGCCACCGGATCTCATACCTAGGTAGATACAAAAATGAAAAATGCAAAAATAGGGTCCTCCTGAAATTTATAAAAAAAATCCAAAATTAACATACCTGCAAAATCAGCCCCAAAATGCCCAAAATTAACTACCCTAACTGCAAAATCAGCTCACGAATGCTAAAATAGGGACCTCTTGAAATATATAAAAAAACAGCTAAATTAGGCCCCCTTAAAATTTAGCAAATCCTAATGCAGAAATAGGGTCCTCTTGAAATTAGCAAATCAAAAATGCAAAATAGGCCCCTCTTGAAATTTAGCAAAAACAAAATGAATATGAACAAAAATATTCATTTAAAAATGGAAGATGTAAAAACAAAAGAACCATCAGCCCCCTTATATCCTTCATTATCATATGAAATGGATATAGCAAAACACAAAGATAGAGTCAGGTACATGAAAGATAAGGAAGCGCAATTATTACTTAAACTAGAACATTATAATAAATTAAGAAAAAGATGGACGATAGCTAAGAATGTGACACAAGGCGTTGGAGCATGTTTAACAATTTCTTTAGGCGCTCTCACTATTGTCATTTCATCTGGTGTTCTTGCAATTCCTGTTGTTGCTACAGCTTTAACAGGTACAGGTGTTTTCACAACGTCACTTGCAACAGTGATAGATAAATCTGTAATGTCTAAGAAACGAAAATCCTTAAGTAAGAAACATGGCCATGTAAAAGAAGCATATGATAAACTACATTACTACTTCCAGAGAGTGTGTGATGACAATGTTATTACGTTAGATGAGATTGAAAAATTTGATCAAATAGCTAGAGAAGCAACTAAAATACCTGTTAAATCTCAAGACAAAGTAGACAATACGGCTTCTTTAGAAGACATAAGGACTTTATTAAAAACGTTAGAACAAAGTTCCATAGGACAAAAATAAGTTGTTCAGTAAAGTGTTTATGCTGTGTGGTAATGATACCACAAAATTCAAATATTATCTTATAAAATAATGAATACAAATGAGACAAATGAGGCAAAAATAAAACGACTAGAAGAATTAATAAAACAGAAAAATATTATGAAGAAAAGACATAGACAATATTGAATGCTACAAGCTGGCGTTCAATCTGATATGTTAGAAAAAATGCACCTAACTGAACAAGTGAAAACTGATTTTGAAAAGACTATTGCACCACTCAAAATTCTTGAGAAAGAACTCGCAGTTCATGATAAACGAATTGATATATCTGATCCCGTGCAGAAAACCATCATGGATGATTATGGTTTGTTGGAAGCAAACATAGACAAGAAATTACCAAAATCTATGCATTTTGAACATTCTACAATTTTTATAGATGGTAAGCCATTTCTTAGATTTTACTTAGGTGGTGAAGAATTATTTATTAATACTAAAGAAAGCTTAATTTTCACACCAGACAAAACAGCTTTCAGTTTAGACAGAAATTTCGTGGATTTATTAAGAGGAGCGGATTTAGATAAATATCATACTGACGATCTACTGAAATACAAAACTATGTTAGATAAGGTTGGAACTGTAAAAACTCTTAAGCGTTATAAAAATTTGAATGGCTTATTATTCAAAACGTCTAGTACCAGTAAAACAAGAACAAAGATACCAATACTAACAGCTGCTTCGCCAGCAAGAACTGGTTATTCAACACCGACTGGTTATTCAACACCAATGGCTGCTTCTCCAGCAAGAACTGCTTCTCCAGCAAGAACTGGTTATTCAAAACCGACTAGTTACCCAAAAACAGGAACAGGCCTAAAAGAGACAACGATTTTCCTGTCCGATGAACCACAGGAATTAATAAACAGATTAGAGATTTTATTAGCTGCAACAAAAGAAGGACATAACTCTAGTTTTAACGAAATACATGCAATCTTAAAAAGACTATTAGAAAAGAAAATTATTAGTGAAAAATACTACAAAAGCTTATCTAAATTTTTTGGTTAAAAATGTCTTCGAGAGAATTATCATCGGGAGAACTAGAAAAAATTAATAAACATTTAGAAAATTTAACCGAGATTTTGTCCTCATCAAAATTTAGCACGTCATTAAAATTTATAACAACTACTTCCTCGCATACTTGTATTTTAGATCCTATTATTCACTTAGAACAAGACAAACATTATGAAGTAGCATTAACTAGTTTTTCAACATTTAACACTATACAAAATATTATCAAAGATGTAAATGACCGATTTAAATATTCAAATGACAAAGGTAAAACTTGGAAAGAATTAACTTTTCTTCCTGGATCTTATGAAGTTGAATCGATTTCCAATGAAATAAAAAGACATTTAGGCATTCAATTTAAAGACAAGAAACAATTACATTTCGCAGTTGAACCAGCAGTAAATAAATTTTCTCTTACTTTAGATGAAAATCATCAAGTTGATTTTGATATTGACAAATCTTTATCAAGACTATTAGGATTTAAAAAGAAACTCTATGCACAAGGTTTTCATATCAGTGAAAATATACCTAAAATAACTGAAATAAATTCAATCAACGTTCAATGTGATATTATAGAAGGTGGTTATGTTAATGGAAAGCTAACAAATAATATCTTCAGTTATCCAGCATTTACAGTTCCGATTGGTTACAGTTTAAATGTAATCCCAAAATCATTAATATATTTCCCCGTGACACGAAAAACAATTAATTCAATTACTATTAGAATAACAGATGAGAAAGGAAAGGCAATAAATTTTGGAGGCGAAGAGATTATGATAGATCTATTATTACGAGAGGTGTAATTAAAAATATTGACTTAAAAATGAGTGAAAGCAGTTCTGTAAAATATCCACTAAACAAGAAAGTGAAATTCAATCATCATCATAACTTGTCAAATAAAGTTTTATCAGTTATCTGTGGAAGATCAGGTTGTGGAAAACGTATCTATTATTCAAAATTCTCATGACACCCAACTTTTTGGATTATAACAATCTTATCATTTATACAACAACAGCAGAACAACCTATTTATCAATTTTTGAAATATGGTTTGGAAAATGATCTTACAAAATCAGCTATAGCTTCACTGTTTGAAGAATATGAAAAATCGGAGTATGAAGAGGAAATAAGTTCGTGGTGTGAAGAAGCAGCGAAAAATAAACAACTAGTAGAACACATATCGATACAATTAATAGATGATAGTGGTAATATGCAAGATCCTAGTAAACTAAATAAAACGAAAAAACATTGTTATGTGGTGTTTGATGATTGTGTTAATGATAGAAATCAGGCAGTCCAGAGAAATTATTTTACAAGAGGACGACACAATAACTGTAGTGTCTTTTATTTGACACAAAGTATGTATTCACTAGATGGCGGCGTTATTAGAAAGAATGCTAATATTTTTATGCTTTTCGAAATCAATCCAAGAAACCTAAGTGATTTGTTAAGAGACTTATGTATAAGAGATAAAATTGAGAGAGGTTTTTGAAAAATTGATGTATCGGACATAAGTCCTCTGGGTTTCCCCCGAACGGACATTCATCTTGTTTCCTAATAAAGATTTTCACACAACGTTACAGTTTGTTAAGTTCTGGTTCAGTTAAGTTATTGTATTCACTTATCTGTTTCTTAAGTTCTTTAATTTCCGCTGGATCTTGACTCTTTTTTAGTTTCATCATGTCACTTAATAAACGTTTGTCCACTTCTGACAATCTCCGCTTCGGTAAGCAACACATGAATTTATTGAAATTGATAGCACCTAAAGCATAAGGAATAGGATGGGCTGTTGCACAACGAGGATCTGGATAAGTTTCGAGATCCCATATATATGTTGAACCATAGTCAATTGGTTTCTTTGTTATGGTCTTATACGGAAGTGTTGTTAGATTTTCATCAGTAACAGTTTTATATATTGGTTTGAAATTATTTTTAATTTCTCTAATAGCTTCTGTTTTGTAGAACTTATTTATTAAACAGTAGTGTCCTATTGATGAACCTTCGTGAGAATAATTGTAATAAACGTAATTATACGACGTTGTAATACCTCCAGGATTTAAATGACGATTAGTAGGGCTGAAATACTGAACACATTCTCCAAAGTATTTATTGAATTGAGAAAACCTGCAGTTTGTCATTACTCCTGTTCTAGATGTAGCTTTCTCTTTATATAAAAAGTCATTAAACATCTCAAACATATTTTCAGCTTGTTCTTGATTGAAGCCACGTAAGGCTTTATAACATTTTAGAAAGCAGAAATCTTCAGAAGGAATGTAACAATATTTTGCCCGATGTATTCTTTGATTCTATATTTCATGTTAATACCAACGCCTCTATGTGATCTTTGTACTAGTTTCATATCAAAATCTTCGTATTTGATACTACCTGTAAAAACCCATTCATTAGTATCTGATTTGTGATCTAGATTACGAAGCCATGTTTCAAATGAATTTTTATTATAAAATGTAGCGTAAAAGTTTGGTATTGTGGTTCCATCTTCTTTGTTTATTAACCCCAATAAATTTAAAACTTTCCCATTGCGTAACAGCTCACGCTGCATTAGTAAAAAGTTCATTTTCATACATGATAACGTTCGGATTAAACAGATTCAATAGATCATCACCAAGTCTATCATCAGAGAATATGTCACTAATTGGTGTGGCTGATGTTTCATTTGTTCTACGGTTCTGTTTTTTAATATTACGTTTAATACATAGTACGTTTCTCTTTTTTAATACGTTTACTACGCTTAATTTGTGCATCAAATTCATCAATTTGTTTCTTGATGAATTCATCAATCGCATGTTCTGGTCCTTTAACATTTTCCATTATTTACGTTTTTTTAATAAAAAATTTACGTTTTTCACGTATACAGGAATATTTAGTTGTGCTAATGTTTCTAAATCATAAACAGTTAAATGTTCTTTATTAACCAACCACCATAAATTATTATACGCTAAAAATACTCTGAAACTTCGTAGACAAAGGGGGAAGTCTTTTGTTTTCGCGTAACTTCTTATACCGTGTTTTATTTTATAGTCTTTCACGAATTGCATATATTGACGATGGTAATAAAATTTAACTTCATGTTTCGGGGTGAGAGGGTTTGTAGGATGACGATAATTTTTTAAAACTGGTACGTGTTCTATTTTATAGGCCTTTGTCCTCTGAGTTTCACTCACCTCGTTACTCATTTCTTAAAACAAAAAATCACATTTTATTCACTTCATCTATTATTGGACGCATAGCACTTAATGTATTTTTGGCATCGGAGACTAGAGGTTGCACATTTTTTAGTACATCACGAAAATCATTAATACCTGTCCTGATAACATCTAGAGTATCTCTATTCTCTAATCGTTTCGGGGTTGCTATCTTTAATACATTATTCAGATAATTATCGAAATAGAAATAAAATGTTTCGGGTATGATAGTTAATGGTTCAAGTGATTCATTCTCTAGAAAGATAGTTATTTCTTCTATGTTATGTGGCGATAAGTTCTTGCCTCCTACGTATGTAGTTATATTAAAATCAGAAGAATTATTATATAAGTCATGTTCTGTATCCAATAGAACATTTAGATCTTTATCATATACTTGCATTTGATTCAGAATGGTATCAACACGTATTATACCGTACTTAACATGTGCATATTTTGCTAAAGGTAAAGTTAGTTTATAATTCTTTTTAATGTCCTCGAAGAATGCAGTGTTATTTTGAGTAGCAGTATAAAATGTTTCTATATTTTCTCTAATCTTATTATCTACATCACAAGCTTTATGAGCTAATACTATTATTTGTATATTATGGTGACGACCTTTTGTAAATATTTCAGAGATGTTTTTCTGTTTAACTAAACTAACTACATCATCTAATATTAGTAAAGACTTTTGGTTAGGTGTACCAGCAAAAGTATCCATATCTTCTAACATACATAAATCATCTGGTGAATAAACATTTGTAAATTCTGGCCATTCATATTCTTGCATGCAAAAAATATGAGCATTGATTTCATTAGGGTAATGTTCCTTTATGTATTTTCTAATAAATGTTGTCTTACCACTAGCTGTCTTACCATAGATTATAAAATGTAAATTCTCTGGGAGAGTATTGCCAGTTGTTTTATTATTGTTACGGTTAGGTGACTTCCAGCCTTTAAAAGTTTTAATTTGGTCTTTATAGAACGCCACTTTTGTTTGTTCTGTAGTTTGTAAGAAACTTAACCAATTTATAAATCTATATGCAAAATAAATACAGAGACCTAACAAAATAATTTTGATACAATGTAACTTTATAAACCCAATTAACTTACCTACATCTGAATTCTCTGAAAATATAAGTTCTTCATTGGGCGCATGGTTCTGGGTAGGAATAGGTTGTACTGGGATGGGGATAGTATATTGGGGAGTTAGTTGTTGGGTATAATTTACCGGTTTATTTTTCATTTTAAAGGAGAAAAAAAGTGCTTCAGACACTAGAAATGATGGGGCTCTTTTAGGACAAAATACCTCTCTCCAAGCTACGGAACACGAGGACCGATAGTGTACACGAAGGGTAGCAGTTTGTGAGTCTATGGAATCGGGCCTTTAAAACAGCTACAGAGCAAATGCACTATTTTGCACTTAAAGTTACTTTCCCGCACCCAAAGTTACTTTTCCCGCACAAGTGACTGAATGTCGTTGGTAGCTTTTCTTCAATAAAACTGTGTTACAGTTGGGGCATCTTACTTGTACCTTTAAACAATCTCTACATTGGTACTTACTTGCATAAAATTCTGATTTTAGTTTGATCTCCCCACACTTATTACACTTTCGTGTGTTAACAGAACATGCATTGTAATGATTTTTAAACCCCTGACTAGTGAAAAATTTATTACAACACGTACATTGTCTATCTTTTATTATAGGCCGTGGTGGTAATTGGCATGTCCTTAGGTGGCGAGCAAAGTTCTTTGATGTTATACTTTTTCCACAGTCATTACATGTCTTTCTCTTCTTGGCTTGTGTTACATTCTGTTGTACTGGCTCTCCATGTAGGGGGTGCACTGGCTCTCCATGTAGGGGGTGCACTGGCTGACCATGTGGGGGCTGCACTGGGCGTACTTGCTGTACTGGGTGTACTGCCTGTTCATGTCCCAGCTGTTCATGGACTGGTTGCGCTTGCTGTACTGGCTGTTCATGCAGGGGGTGCACTGTCGCATGAATTACTTTCATATGTTTATTTAATAATGGTTTATTACGAAAAGATAAATTACAGATTTCGCATAGAACCTTGGTACCGTTGTCTGCATCTTCGATGCTGAGACGTGAAGCGTCGACTTTGTTGGTTAACATATTTTTAGCAGAAAAAAATTATTTAGAAAAAAATGATGTTAACAAATGTTGGCGGGTGTGCTTACATTCCGAATAATCAAGAATCAGAAATAGATCTAGACAACTATATCATGAAAACTGGAGACGTTTTAACAGGACCGTTACATCTTTCTATTCTTTCACAACAAAGTACTGAGTTAGCAAATAAAGAATATGTTGATAAACAGTTCGATAGAATTGTGACACTGCTGACTCCACTAATGAAAGAAACCAAGCTTCTAAAGCAGAATGATGAAAGACTGCAAGAAAAGCTAACAGACCTAAGTAGCAAACATGGAAACATAGAAGCAGATATATCAAAACTTCATAAAAAAACAACGGAACATTCAAAACTTGCAATCCTGTTATCACTAAATTTAAAGTCTGCCATTGCAAAGAATACAAATCAAAATAAACAACTGAAAGAAGAGTTAGAAAAAGTAAGCGAAAAGAATCGAAAATTGCATCGCACATGAACAAAATGATAAATGAAGTTAAAGCACTTAAACAAAAGGTTAGTGAATTGAAGACCCTTAAAACGAATTTAGAACATGAAGTAAAGAAAAATTCTAAAGGAAATAAGGAACAGTTGAATGCTATTAAAGTTCAGTTGGCTGCTCTTAAAACAGAAGTAAAGAAAAGTGAGAAAAAATTAGAAGTAAATGAAAAAGAAATTAAAGTACATCACACGCTGCTTGACGCAATAGATAAAGTGCAACGGAAAATTATTAAAGTTATCACGAAGTTGTTGTCCATTCACACACGTAAATCTTAATAGAATTTAGCCGCTCACTTTGTTCAGGTTTCTAACCAATAGAACCTTGTTCAGAGGCTTTAACCGATCACAAACGTAAATATTCCCAAAGTCAAATTTAAGCTTAAAAAAATGCCGATAATTTAGAAACACAATCTTAAACATTTTGCTTCAAATAATAAAATTGCTCATGAACCATCTATGAAACCTGTGTACCATTATGACAGTTTAGAAACTGTTCAAACAGAAGGGGCTGGCATCTTTTCTGGTATCGGAAGTATCGTTAACTTGATTAAAAATAATAAAGATTTAATTTCATCTGCTGCTAAAGGAGCAGCTGCTATAGGCAGTACAGCTAGTGCAATATTGAATGCTGTTAAGTCACAAAACGAATTTAAGCAACTAGAAACTATTCGCAAACTTAGGAATGATGCAAAAGAAATGCAAAAAGACAAAAAGCTCTCAGAGGAAACAAAAAACAAAATTGCTGAATTAGCGAAGATGGAAAGTAAACATGATGAAAAAAACAATTGAAGGAATGAGAGGAAATGGTCTCGCAAAATTCTAGTAGCAAACTGATTTTTTCTAATAAAAAATATAATGGCAACTCTGATTGAAAGCAAATTTAGATTAGACGATCCCCCGTTCGTTAGTTACAATCAAAAAAAGAATGACTATATAAGAATTGCTATGAACCCCGGTTCTTCAGGTAGAGTGAATACTGGAGGTGATTTAATTTTTGTTGGCAATCAACAAAGTTATTTATATTTACCCGATTCATTTTTACACTGTGAATATTCTCTATTATGATGCTGATTTTACAACACCATTACCTGCTACGGATAATATTACATTAGAAAACAATTTCTTTCCAAGACTATTTACGCAAATGCGTTTAGATGTTGCAACACAAAATATAGAAACCATAAGTGATTCACCTGGCATTATTGATTCAATGCTTCGATTTGTTACAATAGGTGAAAATACTAAAATGCATGAAATCGAAGGATGGTTTCCTGATAACCACAGCGGTATACTTAAAGATGATTTAACCCACACTGGGACAGATGCAACAGGAATTGCGAACGATGTAGAAAACATAGTAAAACAGTTAAACAGTACACAAAATAGCTCATATCAGAAAAGACGCAATTTTAATAATAAAAGGTAAACAAACTGTTAATTGGTCATTGTCTCCATTATTCGGTTATTTGGATTACACTAAAATATCATATCAATTGAAATTGAAACTCATAGTTCAACGTACTTTAAATAATGAAGCAATATTTTATGGAAAGGCTGGGAAGAAAGCATACCTAAAAATTGATAGACTTGAATGGTGGGTAAAACATATTACTCCTAGTTTAGAGGTTGAAACAACTATTACGAAAAGATTAAATACGAAAAAACCAATTCCAGTAAGTTTTTATGAAGCGCACTGCGAGTTCTGTCACTTTTACTGAACAAAAATTTAACTGGCATTTCACAAGGACATCAAATACTCCAAGATATTTTTTACTCACTTTTCAAAAGAATGAAACACCTAGTTTTGATAAGAACAATAGTCTTTTCCATATTAATTCAATTCAAAGTTTACAAATTTCATTAAATCAAACACGTTATCCTATCGACCCATTAAGATTTGATAACACCAATAATCAGTTTATGGAAGGATATGACGCTTATAGAAATTTGTGTCGAGAATTTGGAGTAGAAGCACAATTAACTCCTGTAGATTGAAAGAATTTATATCCTGTTTTATGCTTTGATTTAAGTGCACAATCGGAAGATATTATTAAGAATGGTTGTGATGTGACAATTAATATTGAAAAGACAAATTCCACAACCTCATTGATGGCTTATGGTTTATTGCTAGAAGACGCCGAATATTCTATTGAAATTCTTAATGGAAAGATGGTTAGGGTAGGCTAAAGGCAGAGGAGCTACGCTCCGATCGGTTAGTAACCTGAACAAAAAGTGATAGGCTAAAGCCTCTGAACACAAGTGATCGGCTAAGCCCAAGACTATAAATTTTTTATTAAAAAATGGCGCAAGTGAATAATAAAACGGTTGAATTAAAACTACGTAACATCATTGACAAAAATACCCCTAAAACTATTAGGATTGACAAAAAGAAGTATTACATAAGTAAACCAATGATAGAGAATATCAAATTACAAGAAGAAAAGAATGGAGGGATTCTCCCATTAATTCCACTAATCATAGGTGGTATAGCAGCAGCAGGAAGTGTAGCAGGCGGGACAGCTGGTATTGTCCAGGCAGTAAATAAAAATAAATCAGAGAAGGCAGCATTAGAAGAACAAAAACGCCATAATAGGGAGTTAGAGAAAGCTGCTAGAGGCGAGGGAATAGTAGACAATTTTATTAGTAAATTAAATTTAGTTGATGAAGGGAAACGAGTTCTTAAAAATGTACTAAATAATATTAATGATTTAATTGAAATAAAAGAAACAAAAGATGGATTTGGCATATATCTAAATCCTAGTATGGTGCGATAAGATTTTATCTTTAAAAATGAATTTGAATAACTTAAGAATAACAAATCTAGATCTAATGGATTATCTCTTAAAAGTACATAGAACCTCAAATTGTCACCACACCGGAGGTGACATACAAAAAGCATTAGAAAACTTTCCTGGCTTTATTTGGAGTAAATATTCGAAAGAGAAACATTTACCTGGGCATAATTTTACTGACCCCGGCACAAGATTAGATTTAAGATTAAACGATGATAATACACCTAGAGAAAATAGTAAACCAATAAATAAAGTAGACGCCGCCGCTTACAGACATGATTTAGCTTATCAAAATCATCACCTAGGTTCTCGACATGAAGCAGATAAGAAAATGATACAAGAATTAGATAGTATTCAGAATCCTTCCTTTAGAGAAAGAATTGAAAGAATGTTTGTTAAGAAAGCTTTACAAGCAAAAATGCTTTTTGGCCAGGGGATAGATGAAACCTACGCGTCCGAAATTCATAGGGAATACAGAAACCGAAATATCTATTGAAGGTAAAAGTATTTAATAAAGATGATATTTGGAGTGCAGATCTAATTAATATGCCTAATGAAAGAGGATTTAAGCACGCATTGACCGTTATAGATTTATATACACGATACGCTTTGGTAAAGCCTTTAAAAAACAAAAGTGGTCTGTCAGTTAAATATGTGTTTGAAGAAATCTTTAAAGAAAGTAAGAGAACACCAAAGAAGCTATTCGTTGATAAAGGGTCTGAGTTTTACAATAGAAATGTAAAGCCACTATTTGAAACTGTTTATTTCACAGAAAATGCTGGAAAGGCTGTAGCGATAGAGCGTTTCAATAGATCATTGAAAAATAAAATTTTTAAGAAATTTACTGAGCAAAGAAATCAGAAATGGTTGAAGATATTACCAGGAATTGTAGATCAGTACAATAATAAAGTTCATTCAGGTATTGAAGAAACTCCAAAGAATGCTTCTGACAACCCTGATTTAATACGAAAGAAAATATTCGAGAATAATTATTCGAATGAGAGTAATCCGAATTTACAGAAACGTAAGCCGAAATTTAAAATTGGGGATAGAGTGCGAATATTCAAGTATAAGAATAAATTTGAAAAAGGTTTTGTTGGCTACTGGACTAAAGAGATATTTGAAGTTTGTAAAATAAACCAAACTTATCCGATTACTTATGAAATTAAAGATTTAGATAATGAGGATATCAGAGGCCGATTTTATGAAAACGAATTACAATTAACCCAGCTTTAGCCTTTAGGTGGCGCTTTAGCTAGCTTCGCTTGAATTTTAATTACAGTAATTGATACTAACATTTTTCGGGAATTAAATCCCCTTAATCAATTCCTTTATTCAATTCTAACATAATATCAAGAAATGGTACTCCTTTTTGTAATTTATACAAAACAAATAAACATAATTGATCACAGTAAGTTGTTCCTGGTTTTTGAATTTGAAATGTATTATAAATTCCATTTCCAAGTAATTTTTTGACTTCATTTGTTGGAGGCAATCCATAAGAGTCGAACCAATAGTTCTCAGCCTCTGGGCGGTCGAAATAGCAATTAACCCCATTTTTATTTCTATGTCCCGCTGACCAATGTACTCCTTTTTGGTCTGACGTGTGAAGATTTGTTATGAAATTTACAGTTGGCTTATTTTTGATCAATTGTAACTCGTCTCTCATTAGGACATGAAAATTCTTTATTCCTAATTGATTTGCAATTTTCTTTAGATCAAAATTCGTAGTTGTTTGTTTGCCGTATTGTTTTAGAAACTCTTTTATGTTTTTCATTTTATAATAAAAAATTTCTTATAAGGGCCCCCTAGATTTAAAAACTGCCTCATAATGATGGCTTTCCTTACTACCTATTCGATTTTGAAATGATTTAATTTAATCTAAATTAAAAAGGTACATTGCTTAACAGAATTCCTTTTTTATGAACTTCTCAAAATTATTTAGAAAAAAACTGAGTTCTTGAATCACTGCTTGCTTGCTTGCTTGCTTGCTTTTCAGATGTAGTTATCAACCATCATCTACTAACTATAATATTACAAATTGCATGAACCATATGTCCACGCGTGGACGAGGAGAGAAAAATGACGTCATATAACGACAAAATGAAAATGATTCTAACAAAAGCTTTCATATTTCCGAAGACAATCTTCTAACAATGAGTGTTTTAAGGAATCCACAAATTCATGTCGGGTAGATAAACACGTCGGTAATTGATGATGAAGGTTGACAATCTTTTCGCCCCTTTCTCTTTCTTTCGTTTCTTCCACGAGTAAGCGTTTGCCTTTTCTTCTCCGTTTTCTCTCCTTCTCAGAAAATGCAGGGTCAAAAATAATAGGAAATTTACCCATTTGTTCAATGATAAGTGTTATATTCTTCTGTCTTCTCATTGGAAATATATCGTTTTGAAATCTCTGCAAATAACTCCGGAAACACAGCAATAATGTTTGACTGCTCTTCGATAACTTCTTGTGTCATGACTGAACACAGCGGCACACACGATACAATGACAGGAGGGAGAGAAATGTAACAATACAGCTGCCAGATGCTTTGATGTCATGCGGTTGTGCTGGCGCGCTGGTAAGAATTAAAACAACTTGCCTAACGTACAACTAAAATCTAATTGTATCACAAAGCTGTAGCAACAACAGGAATTGTAAGAACGCCAGATGAAATGACAATAGTGAGATCGCCTACTTAACTATCGTCCATCTCTTTCTTAATTTATTATAATGTTCTAATCTTAACAATAGTTGCGCTTCCTTATCTTTCATGTACCTGACTCTATCTTTGTGTTTTGCTATATCCATTTCATATGATAATGAAGGATGTAAGGGGGCTGATGGTTCTTTTGTTTTTACATCTTCCATTTTTAAATGAATATTTTTGTTCATATTCATTTTGTTTTTGCCAAATTTCAAGAGGGGCCTATTTTGCATTTTGATTTGTTAATTTCAAGAGGACCCTATTTCGCATTTGGATTTACTAAATTTCAAGGGGGTCTAATTTAGCTGTTTTTTTTAATAAATTTCAAGAGGAGCCTATTTTAGCATTTTGGCGCTGATTTGGCAGCTAGAGTAGTTAATTTTGGGCATTTTGGGGCTGATTTTGCAGGTATGTTAATTTTGGATTTTTTTTATAAATTTCAGGAGGACCCTATTTTTGCATTTTTCATTTTTGTATCTACCTAGGTATGGGATCCGGTGCAGAGCAAAGCGAATGTGCCGGATCTCACACCCTATACTACTAATGTACTGTTACATTTTTGAAGCATGAAATCATTATATGCTGGCATTTTGTACACTAAATGTATATGGTTTTCAAAAAGCTTCCAGTCAACTTTCATGTCATCACTTCAACGCCGAGCTATTTTCAATAGTTATATTTTCAAACGCAATTTGCGGGCTTTCTGCGCATCGCAGGAGTTTGAGAAAAGTACCAATGGAATCGCGGCTTCCTTCTTTTGGTTAATGATACTTGTCTTTCTGGGAAAAATGTTGCGCAATGTTTTCCCAAAAACGTAGTGTCTTTTAAATGGGTCAAGTCTACTGCTGTCTTTTCAATTTGAATACCCTGAAGCAAGTAATATAAGTATGTTCCGCACTGTAAACCGTAGACCGACAATTATCCTACAAAATTACTGACAAAATCAACCGACGATTGTCACCTCCAATATCCTGCGATATCCGACGAATTTGTAGGATCTCCACCGACATTGAAACAGATGCTTTGCATGCAAATTAACTAAACAAAAACTGTTGAATTTTGATTGATTTTTCGATTAGTGATTGCTTGACTTTTGGGCAATCTGTATTGTTGTGTGGCAAAACCATGATATATTTTGACATAATCTAATTAATTACCTACATTTTTGATAAAATTTAAGCAACAATTCATTGCCATTCATTTTGTCGCTTTTTGTCAGATATTGTAGGTGTTCAGTGGCAATCATCCTACAAGAACTAACAGTGATCGACAAAATAGATTTTGTAGGATAAATGTCTGTCAATGGTCAGTCAACGGTTTACAGTGGTTTTACTGTAAATACAGTAGTTTTAGACGCGTCTAAAACTACTGTATTTTCACGTGCAATGTATTTTTGTCTTCGCTTTAGCGTCTTTTTTACATGTTAATTGAATTCGACTAAAATCTGTCATAATGTTTTACCAGAACTGTTTAACTTTCAGGAACAGACTTTTCGTTTCGATATCTATCAATGCTGCCGATCATTTGAAGCTGGGGGAGTACTCCAAATTTACCTGTTCATGTGCACTTGAAAAAGCTGGATTACTTCTGCGATTCAAAGTATATTTTTTGGCAATGCATGTACACAAATCTTTTAGTAAGTCTAATTCTGACAAGCAGGCTAAATGCGCTTAAATAATATATTTTATTCTTACTACTGAAGTTTTGCAAGGTGTAGGCATTTCTAATTGTTTCACAAGTAGGTTGTGCATCAACAGCACCAGAAATTATCAAAATTTAATTGCCTTTAATTGGTGGCAATTAAGTGATTGCTGACAATCACAAATTGTGATCCTTGGGAGATTCAATGTGCATATCATGTCATAAACTGGCACCTTCCAGGATTCTATAACACTAGTGGGCCTATTCGGTGCATAACGTCCTCATCTTATAAATCACAAAACTTTCGTTCTTTTGAAACTCGTCACGCATGATCGTTTATTCACCTGTTTCAATTGTTGAATATTGCTATATTTATGATGCATGTCTCATATGAAATTACATATGATTTTTATGCAATATGTTCTCTGCGTGAACATGCAACAAGTGGTAGAACGATACAAACGAAGGCCATGAACAAGCGAAGTGTTTTAACTTGTGCAATTAAATTTCTTTGGACAATGTGTTCTCTACAAATAGTAGGGCAGCCAGAACGAGTTTCTGCAGCGAACGAGGCCAAAAATGAGACTTTCACGGAATGATGTACTCCCTATGCCTACTAGTAATCTGCGCGTCTGTCGAGTTCTACTTGGTTCCTCTTCTTGCCAGGTACGATCAAAGAAAGATACAGGCAAACCTGAAGGGACGTAGACTGCAGTTCTTGAGTCAACATTTTTAAAATGGAATTTCTTCAAGTCACTTATGATATTCATAAACATTTATCTATGAAGCTACACACATTCAGATTTGGCAACCCTCATACTGTCAGCAACCACCAACATGCTGTCCACTTTATCCACATTGAACCATATTCTCGCAAACATCGCCGATCAGAAGGATGATAGCATTATATGCACATGATAGGAAATGACCGAAAGACATATCATGCCGAAAATTATGGCTCTTGACTTGATACTTCTCATAGAAAATTTCATTTTTGCCAAAAATGCCAATCTGCGTCTATCTGGATTTGCCTGCATTTTTCTTTGTTCCTGTTTGACAGGAAGAGGAACTAACAGGAACTTGGCAGCTGCGGGGATTTTGCTCATTGCAATTTAATCGCAGCGTACTTTGATTATCCCCGAATAATGTTTAGTAGGCCAAATGATGCGAATCAGATACAAGCCTCACGAAAAATGTTTTTTTCTGAATCTTTGCATGTTCATGTTCATGCATTTACCTCATGTTCAAGTGAAAAAATAAAAAACTTGCACTACATTTCATTTTCAACTTCCATTCTTATACGGATGGAAAACAAATTCATCGAAGCTAATTAGCTACATGTAGCCAAGAAAATGCTACTCTGTGCACATTGCATTGAATGGCTGCTGTATATTTGTCATGCTTGTTGTCTACTCTCATATACATTCCTACCGAAGTAAAGACACCGCATTTTCCATATAAAGCAGGGATGTGGAGTAGGAGTCGGAGTCACGGAGTCCTATCATTTTTGCTGGAGTCGGAGTCGGAGTCCTATCAAATGATAGGACTCCAGACTCCGGCCTATAACTAGACCCGAAATAATATAATACAAGCAAATCATTTATTCTCGTGCATAGCTGTCATTGTCTTGATGTCAACTTTCTCCGTCAAACAAAAGTGCAGAGACAGCAGTGCATACAAAGCTTATAATAGTTGAGGGAATGAACCGTGATAGTGAAAAAAAGGATTGTCTTTTCACTCAGTGATTTAGTAGAGAAGACAAGCCTTCCTAGCATCGATCACACCTGTGCGCAAAAGGTCACATCAGAGACAAAAATGAAATACTGGTTTGTTTGAGAACATTGCCTCTTACCCTCACGTTAATTGTGTGTGCTGACTCCTCTAAAGCGGATATTGAAATCGAAAGTGTACTCATATTTTTTGGAGAAGGATGGGGTTTTTCGTGCCTGATACAGACTGGAGAAAAACCGTGTGAAGCACACATCAAGAAGATGGGAGGAGCCGAGTCGCATGCATCCAACTTAAAGCGATATTTGATCAACTTTCATCGAAAATGATTGATAATTGATGCAATGATCACTAAATATCGATTCAGGTAAGCCTATGATGATCTGTGATGTAGACTACCACTTAATTTTTCAAAAAACTAAGCTTATATACTTGCCACCCGGAGTCGGAGTCCTATCAACCCCCGGAGTCGGAGTTCTATCAAAATGATAGGACTCCGCATCCATGATATAAAGACAAAATTATTTCAACTTTTTTCGTTTTGAGCTATGCTTTCATAAATTGCTGTCTTTTAATTCTTATGATTTCATAATGCTATTCAATTTCATCTGCTAGGTTCGCTGTTATGCAGTGACACTGGTCGCTGCTACATGTTAGACTGCAATTCAAGTGCTAACGCTACTTCATTATTAGCTTACTTTTCATTTTCCTGATTTTCTCTTAAAAATATTTTTTGCATTTACTACATCGCATCCATCCTCCACATGGGCGGTGTATACGTAAACGAAGGCTGCTTGTACATAGTAGTTAGTTTACCATTTCATGATCAACTAATCAATCGATTAATAGTCCAAAATTATTTACTCTTGCCTTTGTTGATATACTCGTATGTGTACAAAAATCTAATGCACTATCAGAATGTGGACACTTCGTGTCTTATCATTGTACCTCAGATTATCGTCTAAAATTGTAACTAATGATGTTTCTTGATATTTGAAGGAAAGTTTTATTTAACTCAAGAATATGTGTATATGCATATATGAATAACACTTCGATTGCACGCATTCGACTATCAGCTAAAAATTCTCCAGAAAAATTTTCTGCACTTCGTGAGTATTTTAACTCAGGGTAGCTCAACAATACAAATCTTAGAAAAATTCATAGTTATTTTCGAAAAAAATGAAATTTTAAATTTTGTAAGTAGTATGAAAAAGTATCCTCCCCTAATAAAGAAGACTTTTTTTAGAAATTAATTAAAGCTCGCTTTTTCACGTGTAGCAGCTTTGCAATTTAAAGACAGTCAGACTCGAACCATCGAGTGAAAAATTTGCTGAATCGAGTGATAATAATTTCTTCAGAACCTATGAGGAACTATAAAATCAATGGCATCACGCATCCTAACTATGGAAAAACTTTTGCTTCCTGCCATCATTACCTACAACATCATACATTTTTACTTTTGAGACTACTTTTGAAAATGTTCATCTGCACGAGCCGACAAATTGCAAAGAATCATTACTGTTTCCGAAATTCTTCAAAACAGCCGGAGTCCATAACTGAATTAGTTGAAATTGATTTTCGCAGTTATATGGTTTTATTCAAATAATAATTCCATTAATGATTTCAATATGTTGGATTATATGTATAAACCTAAGGTATAATTCTTCACCTGATTTCATTGCTTTCAATGCGGTCTAATTGGGAATTAAGAGTGAATGCATCCAAAATTTTTGTTCATGAAGGCCTATATGAGCTTTGAAGAATAAGTGCTGTCCCATGCATAATTGAAATGAAAATCAAAGCAAATGACAATTTTTATAATGTGTTCAATTACCGCTTTACGACTTAGCATGCACCACAATAATGGAAATGAATTTCACTCGACATAACAAACTCTACTTGAAATTTTAAATATCTTCACGCATTCATTATATGTACTTAATAAAGTTTAATTATTGAATCATTGAAAACATCTCTATTGACAGTTACAATGTTGTGAGTTTGCGGCTTACCAGGTATGCGCAAGAATACCTGAAAATGTGAATAGATTTCAATGGAATATTTTATCTGAAATTTGGGAGATCATTTTTTTTAAATTCTGCTAACAAAATTAATTTTCTTGAAAATAGCGCCATGATTTTTTAAGATTTTGCAATCGTGAACCACCCTGAGTCTGAATTAATATGTTTACAAAGTGTAAACAACTTTTGGAGAACTTTTAAGGTGTTAATCGAATTCATTACCTACCGTGAGATTTTGTAATACACACTGTGTAGATGTAAGGTGTAGACTTGTGTTTCAGCAATATGGCCTACTCTAATATGTGCTTACCTCACTAAAAGTAACTAAAAGTAATCAAAGAAATGTAAAGGAAAAGCAATGACAAGGAGCAACAACTGATATGACAGAATACCGGTGAATTTCATTAATTTCATAACGTGTCTGTGATAACAATGATTTCCTTCTGTTGATATGATGACTTGTACTCCGATGAATTGCATAAAATGTGTTTTGTTCACAGAATGGTTCGAATCGAAGGATTTCGAGAAAGTTATCAAAGACAGGGGACAATATCCACTTCTTGAGAATTGTATGGTGAGGAATGTGTCCTTCAATAGCTTTTACCATTTCTATCTGAATGAAACTATCAATTATCGCCAACTTTGTGAGTCTCACCATTTATCCATTCTAATTACTGCCTTCATACAGTCTTTCTCCTTCTAGACGGTCCGCAAGTTTGCAGCGTACAAGGAAGGCGTTATCAGCCAAATCTTCAAGTTCGAAGATTTGTCAAGGGCTCCGCAAACGTGGATACAATACGATGCGATTTTCGAGGAGAACCCCGGCCTAAGGTCTCATGGTACCTCAACGGGAAGAATCTGCAGAAATATGATGAATATCAAGTAAATTTTTTATTTTTCATTAACCGTATACTATCATTGCGTCTTATTTTTGCTGTATATTGTACACGGGCGGTGCACTCACAGAATTAAATATTTTGTTTATCTGCTTCGGTTTGCTAGAAGTGTGATTAATTCGAAATGGACGGCACATCGAGGAACTTATTAAGTGGGCAAAAAGGAATTCCTAATACCTTACAGAGATAGGAAAAAAAGTCGTGCGTCGCTTGCGGATTAATGTGAGTTCCAGCAAAGTGCTTCGATTGCCAAAATTCCCTCAGATTGGAAGAATTCAGATCATTGCGCACAAGTTTTCTCCATAATGTTGGCTCTTCCGATCATTATTAAAAATAGTAGCAGGCGTACGAAAATTAGTTCACTTGATGTTTTCACCATCCTCTCCTCGGCATTTCTCACTGTATTGTGCATACAATAGAATGTTAACCAAGACAGGGATGTGTGGTTTAGTGTGTGCGAAGTGATATCACAGCACGCACGCATCTCACTGGCTCTTGTGCCCTCTGCTGACAGCTTATTGTTTGCCATTTCCAATAGCAAGCGATACACGAATTATAAATTTTTTTCCAGAATTTTCGCCTGAAAAAAATTACATCTCATTATGAGTACCCGAAGAAATTTTCAATTCTCTCAACGGTCTGTCCGGGTACGTGGAGAACCACATCATGCACACGAATTATACATTCAAGAAGGAGAAAGTTGTCTAATTCTGTGATGTGCCATATCGACAGTAAGGTCGCATATAACTCTTCCTTTCAAGGTAACCGAAGCGCGCGCAGATGAATCTAATTCTGTGGGTGCACTGCTCCAATGAAGAAACAAAATAATAATCCAGCAAATGAAATGTTGTGGGTGTTGGGAAATGAGTGTTGGGAAAATATTAAATATAATATTCCACGGACAGTCTCGACCCCCTACTTGACCTCCAAAGTACTGCTCCGAATCAGATGAAATTCACGATGCATATCTTGGGATTGAACTTTCTTATGGTTGACTATTCATTTGCTCTAACTCAAAATTGTAATCATAAACTCAAACAGGTTAGTGAAAGTTTTGCCAAAGTTTTGCCATAAATTTCATCAATGACTGATGTTTGCAATGGTTGAAAGTACTGAGAAGTTACGAGTACAAAACATAAATTGATGGATTGATTTATGCATGGAATGCAGCTCGAACACGCGCATATAAAATGTGTGGGATCCTCCTTCAAAAATAAAGAAGAAAAATGACCCTAGAAATTCAAGAGAAGACATAGAAATGTATACAAAGTTGAATTTTGGCTACATTTGAATATCCAATACTCCATGCGATGTCTGTGGCAGATGGATGTTGATGATGTGATTCAAGGACTCAAACCGATAAAATTCTGTACTCACATTGAAAATTGATGCATCTCGTTGAGAGTTATATCACACAAAGTTTTTGCAAGGAATGGTAAATTTCAAAACTTCAAAAAGTACATTTCAGAAAATGCGTAGTTTATAGTTTGACCTCCTAATAGGCCAAATTCAACAATTTCTGCTGAAAGGTTTTAAAATGCTCTAAGATTAAATTCGCGATTGCGTAGGTCCTTTAGTTTTAACTTTTAAGTGGGCCATAGCAAAAGTGTGGTTTAGACGGTTTTATAAGGATACACAAAAGTCCAATACCAAATGTCACTTCGAAACCCTGATACCTTGCCGTCGGAAGACTCGAAATCCATTGATTGACATGAAAGAGCAAGCACTAAGCAAACTGCATCTCTAATAGGTCCAATGCCTTACAACCCAAATGCATTAGAACCTCACTATCTAATACGAAGCATCAAATTGCCCTGTCGCCCAGTACTTCGAATTTTCGATGACTGGGCGACCAGTTACCAGGTTAAAAAGCACACTGAAGGCTTCACTTGCGATCTTGGAGACAATTGTGAACAAAGAGAAAAATTGAGAATAATCTAATATACTGTCGCGGGCCAAATTGTGGTCCACGAAACTATTGACAGCGAACGCGAGTGATACATTCCTTAGAAATTACCTGCCATGTAGTTGATGGCTACCACAGTTGGCATACATAGCCAGTTCAATTACCCATGCCTGGCCTATCACAATTTGTGCCGTACATAATGTACTCATGTTGGCTAAACTGCAATGAATGACTTGCCATTAGCAGGCCATGAGTCGAGTAGTTGCTTAGTCAGCACAGATGAAGACAAGATAAATGCAGCTTCAATGAATTCAATACTCAGTATGTTATCGGGTTATCTCAAGTTGCTTTGTCCCTCGATAACTTCGAGTATTTTCTTTTGCAATTCATTGTAACTACTAATTTCAGAATGATATTTAGATGTCATTATTTTTTCAAATTCAGGTTCGTACTGCAAAGAACAAACTTCAAATCAATGAAAAAAATATCAGAGATCTCAGTCTCTACAACGGTTTGATTTCGTGCAAAGCAAGCAACATTCACAATAGAAATTATATCACAACTCTGATATTCTTCGTAGAGAACACCCCACGTGAGTATTCCTTCATCCTTTTTATGCCACATTCGAATAATAAAAACTTAACTTTAAAAACAACATCTCATTCATTCTTGTATTTTGGAGCATTGTTCTTGAACTTCCTCAGCTGTCAATGTACACGAGTAGCAGTGACGGCTCCATGATTTTCTGATAAGTCATGCTCATCAAATTCTTTGGCATCAAGAAGAAATTTCAAGTGGTTGAAAAGTAATATAAGGTTTTGCACTATACTTACATAATCAAAAAATGCATATTACTATGTATCTTCCTAAACTTACCGATTCGACAAACAAAATTTCAATCTAATTTCCTATTTGCATTTAGGCTCCCATTCTGTCCCATGAATCATAGTACATCACTAAACAATTGAGTGTGCACATGTATAGCACACTGTGCAGATCACGACACTAAACAATTGAGTCTGTGGACATTGCTCACAGTCACTACGCTGACAAAAAAGCCAGAAAGAGAGTAGTATACATGCAACAAATGGAGGTTGTAATGTTCAATTAGTGATGTCTAGAAAATAAATTGACTATGTTTTAAAAGCTGATAATATGCTGCCAAAGCCAACATTCTTTAGCATGCATTTATTAATTGTCCTATATAGCAGGTCATCTTTTGAAAAAATCTAAAAAGCAAAAATGTCATATTCCTAAAAATTGATATCCTCACAAATATGGAATGAGCTCAACAAGCCAATAGAAATTGCTTGCTGATGTTTTCTTCATTTTCAGTGGTCAAATCGTCTTTCACCGTGCAAGAAATTGTTCTCAAAGTGTCATGCAAGCCGTCCATTCAATTGCACTGTCCTACAAAAATGGCTAATGATACAATAGAACTGTCTATCTGGGCGAAAATTAATCGTAAATCTAACGCCATCAATTTAATGGCGAAGGACACTTATCGATACGACATTTCTCACGACAATCCGGAGAACTACTTGTGCTTGGCATGTGGAACTAACAAATGCATTATCTATCGATTCTTGAAGGTGGATTATTTGGACGTAGATCATCATCCTCCAATTAGGAAGTTGGACGTGGATCATCGTCCCTCAATAATGAAGTTGCCCACGTTTCTAGAGGAGCAACCAATTTTGTCGTTTGATGCAACTACGACATTTGAGACTTGTGAGTGTTTTATGTACTGCTTAAGCTTAGTGTCAGAATTATTCTTTCGATTAGAGCCGCCATCCCAACTATGAAAAATGTTTATATGTAGTCCGATGGCTCCCGTGACATTTCAATGCGAGTTATCATTTCACTGATTGAGGTTTGCGCCAAAGTGGGTTTTGACTGATACTTGTTGATCCTTGCCCGTTTTGCTAGAATATCTGACATGGTAGTGTCATTTCTGTGGAATCTCAGGTTCTACTCACCAGCAGTATAAGGTAGTAAATTCATTTTGTATTCAGCTTTACCATCCGTGCTTTGGTTTCCGTGGCATAGTGGTTAAGTGCTTGGCCTGGCGATCTTTCGGGACAGAGGTCGAACCCCGAAAGTGTCATTGGAAGTCGGCAGGATGGGCATCCGGACTTAAAGTTCACAACTGTCCAGATTAAAGTCTGACTATGTCAGCACCGTCCAAGACCCCAGTAAGAAGGGCAGTGACGTCAAACCATTCATTTTTTTCATTAAGCTTTGCCACCTACTTTGTTGTTTGCAATCTTTGATTCATTGCTGAGTAAAAATACCGCATAGTTGCTCTTTTTCAAATTGTTTTCGGACTGCCTCAGTAGATCATTTAACTGGAACATGGAATCATGAATACGAAAGATCATCTGAAATATTCGTAGAATTGTTTGTCAATGTCATGTTCTCTTTCGCTTTACAAACATGCCTAACAGGTTACATATTTAAATAAAATGTTTGTAAAATACAGTAATCGGTTTTTGTAAATATTTTTGGTATATTCTTTTGGTAATCAATTGAGGCCAAAATGAAAATAAGTGCTAATGATAATCTTTTTGAGGATAGAAAAATTGATGATAATCTATTATGAAGGTAATGAAGTCTGTTTTACAAGTGTAGAACTTACAGATTGCCTATCAAATATCAATACTCATTATAAAAATCTGAAAATTACATTAATGGCATAGTAATATGCACGCAGGCTATATAAATTAGATAATTACAATTAAGATGAATTTTAATTGCTATCAACAGTAACATTTAATTATTAACAATAACATTATTAGCACCTATTATTACTTCAAGATAACCAAAAATATGGCCTATGATCAGGCCGGCTCTATTCGAGAGAAAGCGGCATATGACTTCCATTGCATGTGTGATATATGAGTATGTGTAGATTATGCCAGTGTATCGTGCATTTTTCTGTTTTTACTGTCAAAATCCATTGTAGCCTTAGAAATGCATTGCAATCCATTCTTTTTATCCTTCCAGTAAATCTCACAATGTTTAAGGTTATCTCTTGTTGCGTTAATGATGACTACCTGATGATAAATTTGATGAAAATAGCGCCATCATTCAAAGAAAGGAATGTTCTAAACAGCTTCTTCTTTTTCAGATAAGCGACTAGATGACTCTCCTGAAGAGGTGGAGTTAGATGGATGGCAACTTGGATTTTGGGTAGCTGTTGGTGCTGTGATTCTCATATTTGTCGTCTTCTTTGTCTTTTTTGTCACGATATTCATAAGATATGCTTCATATAAAAACAAGTAAGTTCATTTTTTCTGACATCATTCCATAACTTTCAAAAGAAGCTATGAAAGATAGGAAGAATTTTTTCTGTAACCTTCAGAGACATGAGGGGTTCAGCGGACCCCAAAGTCATATTTTGGCCAAGATTTCCAAGGCTATACAGATGGAGGATTATTGGCGTTACTTTTCATCAACTTATTTGGGGTATTGTTTCGACTTCCTTAAGAATTTCTCAACAAACGCTTCAAGATTTTGAACTGCACAATATATCAATCATGCCTAGATTTTGAAATCATCAATGAGTCGTACAGTCGAGACCACAAGGCGACCGAGGCCGTAAAAATTATTGATGCTTGAAAAATCTAGACATGATTACTAATGTAGTAAATGCGTGCTATGGTTCATGTACATGTAGAAGTCTGTGGAAATTTCTGACTACATACAAACATTATACAGTGGGTTTTAATTCTGTAGCCGGCAACAGCGACGATTGTTGCCGGCTCTGGGGCGTCATCAATGAAATAATCCCGCATAGCATTCACTACAATGTGGGATTGGTACCGCATGACGCTGCACATGATTTTACCATTTGACTGTCTGAGGTGAGATAATTGCGAAGTGTGCACAAATTGTAAGACGATTTTCGACGGATTTTATTTACACTTCTTGTCACATTCGAAAGTGTGGCGACGAATAGCAAATCTATTATTCAGTCTAATGCAGTGGTGGGCAACCAAGTTGGGATAACGGGCCACAGTGGCCCGCGAAACCATTTTGCGCTTAAACGAGAAGATATTCATTGCGAAAGGATCATGGTCACGCATAATTCGAATGTGATTTTTTTATCATCATATTGTTCATGTAGCTGTTAATTGATGGTTTTGCAAATTCTATGTAGGATCCCTCACCCTTAGAAATACCTCCCAAAGGTCGAAGTCAGAGTAAGTCATTTTCACATTATCGATTCAAATAATGTCCGCGGGTCACTTTAGATATGAGAAACGGTGGCAGGCCACCCAATATGTCCCGGCGGGCGACGCGTTCACCAACACCGGTCTAGGGCGACGCTATGTGCCTACATCTTGTGCATTGCGTGTAGCAGCATTAACACTAAAATTTTCATTTTTTAGATTTCCAATTGCATGTACATATCAAGTCAACTTAACAAACGTCAGAAAAGTGAGTCAGACAACTCTTATCTTCTATATATCTGCAATTTAAAACCATAGTTTCAGAACTCGAGTATTTCAACACTTTCTGTACCTTCTTACTCATCGAGTGGTCAACACAATTCACGACATGGCCCACATTGTCGATATTCCCCAGTTATGAAAGCTTGCGAAGATTACGTAGCAATGAGTGCAAGCAAGGTACAATCATCTGGCAATGATCGTTTCCGTATTTCTCGAGACAGGTAAATTTCGCTATGGATTACTTTGAATCTAACTCATTTTCGTTTTTTTTATCAGCTCATCAGATCCAATATAGTGCTCTATTCACCAGACTTCTCAGGATGGTTAGTTACCCACAATAACTGATGCTGGATATCATTTCAGTCATAATTCAAAGAAGTGATGATGAAAGGTAAATGACAGAAATTTGGTCAGTCGGTCAGATTAGTGCACGCGTCCACTTACAATTTTGATTAAAACATTACAAGCCTTTCCTTCTCTAATTAAAGGATATTCAAAAAATAATTCCTTAAAAAAGAGTTGCAAAAACTTTCAACAGTAATGTCACATTCACGGATGACTTTGATTTGAATTCAGATTGTACCGTTTAAATGCTTGTTGGAGATAATGTGCGTATGTCCTCTCTACACTAAGATAGCAAAGATAGCTAACAATCCGACCCATAGAGTTGCAGCTTATACCCATATTAGGTAGAGTAGCAACTCATCATTTTTATTAAATCCTCAATGTGTATACAGTTTCGATCTCATTCAATGAACATCAGTCAAAAACAAGGTACCACCCGTGAGATATGCAAATTTTTACACTTTTGCAGAAATGTGCACGAATTTGACATGATCATGATAGCAATACAGAATGAAGAAGAGTATTCCACAAATCCTCCATGATGTCATGACAACTTGGAGAGGTAATATAGCTTGCTAAATTAGCAATTCGATGGGCTACCATTATTTAAAGCTCAGCTTTATTACAATAAGATTATTTTCTTAAGCGTGATCGTATCACAAGCAACTTGCCACTGAAAGAGCATAACATCATAATCATAGCAACTGATCATAATCAAGTTTTAAAGATGTAAATGGGTCCACTATTACTTCCCAGATTCAAGAAATGATGCCAATTATGAATCATAAAATCATGCCGCTGAATATTGAATTAAAAACATGTCATCTCAGTCATGAAGCTTCAACTTTTCCTTGAAGACTTGCAGGGACTTGCATTAAAATGCAGTTCATGAAATTGCCGCTTAATTTAGATGCTTGTTAGCAAATATTAATTCCTTTTGATATCCAACTTTTTCATAGTACTTATAAAGCGGCTTCATCTTGGTAGTATATAAATTTGAGTCGACACTCTGCCTGTCTTACTCTATGATCCGATCTCTATGATTCATCTAATACTCAGTGAAAGCACTGTAACTCCTTGAACAATTTGCTATTTTTATGTTTTTCCGTGATAATGACTCACATCTGATAGTGCATAGATGCATACACATTACAATGAGATGATATTCAGTTTGCAGAATATCAGATCCCTCGGTGAGGGAGCATTCGGTCAGGTAACGTTAGCTCGCATTTTGGGCGGTCCTCTCCAAAATCGATTGGTGGCTATCAAAGAGTTGAAAGGTGAGAGTGACTTCAAGTTTGTTCTGATAAAATTGTCATGGATATTCCGACATCCGCTTCAGAATCTACGAGTGATTATTTGAATATTTCAAGCTTGCTTCATGAAGTGCAGGTCTTAAAGACTTTAGGACCACATCCTCATGTCGTTCGACTTTTGGGAGCGTCTGTGGAACCGCGGACACCCTTCATGGCTACAGAGTATTGTGAAAATGGCTCTCTCCGAAATTTTCTCCAGTCTATGAAAAGGCGAACTGATGAAGTGGACCATAAGCAATTGCAGAAGTTCGTTTGTCAAGTTGCACGAGGAATGGATTTTATTGCATCCAAGCAAGTGAGACAATGTAGCTCGAGTCAAAGCTATCCATTCAATAAGGATATTATGGCAACTAACTAGTAAAGATGCATTTGTTTAAATGTCATCCTTGCATAGATTCTTGACTAATCTCAGTTGCATCATTGAGATTGCCGTCATTATGATGTCTAAATGAGGTTGATAAATACTCGTACTATTGAATATTGATGTGTTGATGTTTTTAAGCGTGAACTAGGCCTACTGAGGACTCCTGACATTAGATGAAATGTGTATAGGTATGTTGCCATTTTTATGACGAGGAGAATGGAAGCAAATATTTGAATTCACATACATAGTGTTTTAAAAAATTCATTAATTAATCAATTAATTGACTAGGCAAAATGTAGCAGATAAAATCTCTGGTAATATCAGATAAAACTACTGTGGTATTCAACTGCGAAACTTCACATATCACAATCAATTCAATTAGTCACAGTTAAAGAAGAATGTCAAACTATCAGGGTGGCCGTGGGGATTGATATTTGACCCCCACCCCATACCCACAGAAAAACCTGTGGGTATCCCCACACCCCCGCAGGATAGGCCCCTGATTAATATGCTGCTCTTGTTTGTATAGAATGATTGATGTCCAATATCTCCATCTCAGTGGAACTTCTGCACATCATTCAACGATCCGAAGGCCGTATTTGACTCCAGAGATGTGGAATGGGAGTCCTTGAAGAAAGTCACCGACTGCTTTTGTAACTTTTATGACTTTTCCTTGCTTTCTTCGGCATAGACCTATTGCTCTTTAAAATTGTGGTAGCCTATTTTCTATCATTATTGAGCCTTGATTCTGACTTGCCACCTTGAAATAATTATACCGAAAATTTATCTAAATGCTCGTTCAAGTAAGGAATAGAGTCGCTATGCACACGCATTTGACTTACAAATTTGCATTTGCCTGAATCATTTGGTTGCATTAGCAGATAGGTGCTCTTTAACTACTCAACTGATTCGTAAGTTTTTGTCGTCTGCTTCCAGCTTACACGAACAGTTTAAATTGGATCTTCTCATTCCACTCTTAATTCTTTAATGATTCATGAGACATGACACATTTTTTCATAAAACTACCATAACGTAGTTTACCGTAAACGTAATTCCATCTCGAAATGTTTCTTTTTAATAGTATGACGACATCGTCTTTATTTCTTTGCTTTTGTAGCAAATCGGTTATTGATCAGACCTAGTTATTTTTCAAATTTCCTCTTTTACTTACTTTGAATGTTTGATTTACTTAACCCAGTTACTGACCATGTCGATCCTACTTCATTTTGCTACAGGATTATTTTAAAAGTACAATTTTTGCATTGCTGTTCCTTTAAAGGAAACACATTCGTATAAGAATTCAACAACTATGCATGTAGACTAAAGGAAACATGGGATAATTGAAATGTTGGGATGAAGTATTAATACGAGTATGTACTTAGTTCTACACAACACTCGAGCATTGTACAGTACGCTATTTTCATACTTCGCTATTTTGAAATTTCGATGTTTCATATATTCGCCTTTAGCTGTTTGCTGCTTTGAGATTCGCTGTTATAATACTAAGCAACCAGTCTACATCAAGTAAAATCAAACCTAACCTTACATTACATCATGTATGCATGTTATACGAAGCATTCCCATGAAATATATACACTTTCATTTCAAAAGAACTATACTTAAATTCCTCGCTTTAGACAATCGTGATTAAGTACAGCATGTTTCACAAAAGCAAGCATGAATATTTATCAATATATATATATTGAAATTTTAACTGTTAGTTTAAGTCCTGAAGGACTTTAATGTCCCCACAATATTATTACTCAGCTGCTTTTCGTGAAAACTCGATTTTTTTGCTGCAAATAATTTTAAGTGGATGTATTTGGCTGCTTTGATAGATTATGTATGAGTTTCACGTGCTCCATTTGTGAGAATATAATCCTGGGCTGTCCTGTAAGTTGATATTTGGGGTTGCTAATGTGAGGATTTTTCATTCGTTTGGTTGCTCATAGTGGTGCTATTTTCAAGTAATAGAAAGTCCATCAACATACAAAGACAGGGTTGAACATAAATAAAAAATATTCATATGTTGCTACACTGCCAGTACTTCAAAATGGTCACTCCATCACAAAAAGGTCACCTGTCAAAAATTCTTATGTAGGCCTTCACTATATGTTTGCAGCATACCAATGTGTATTATAGCCATCGTTTATTGCTCAGTGGATCATGCCATGTTCATATGTGTGAATATTCCCGTTTAATATTCGTTAATTGAATTAATATGGCAGTCATTGATAATTCTATCTCCATCAATGCCGATAAAGAAGTAAAATATCAAAGCGAGTTCGGCCATTATGCATCTCAAGTCTAGAATTGTTTCGCAATAGAAATCGACTATATAGGCCTACACGTGGTGAAGGCCTACACGTGGTGAAGGAAAAAGCTTTGAATCAATCTAATCCACTACTATAAAGAAAGACTTCGAGAAAATCATCCTAATATTTTCGACCACTCATGTCATCGAATTATTGCACAAGAATTTGGAGGATGTTGACCCATTTGTGTACGGTGATGAAATGCAGTGCAATAAGCCATTTATTGAGGTACACTTAAGTGTGCAGTTAAGGATGCCTATCAGATGAAAGTAAAAGTTCTAACAAGTCGTGGACAAGTGAAAAAGCTGAGCTTTCATTATAACTATGACTGGAATGCGAGTAGATGATGGCTTAAAGTTGAATGATTTTGTGTGAGAAATCTTTATCACACTGTTCATGTATCCGACGAAAATCATTCAACATTTTGATGTGTCTTGCTTTGTGGGTTGGACCCAACAGGTCTTAGCTTAAAATCTTGGTTAAGAATGATTAATCGCATTCATAACGTCAGCTTACTTATATTATAAATAACTTTATCTGAGCTATTTATACTATTAGAGCAAATATTTGCAAGTCTCCATTCGGCTCTGCAGTAAAGGAGACTTGCAGAGTTCTTCCACTTCAGACGTTCTTGACACACCTGGAACTATCATTATAAGTCATTCAAAATTATTGAACGCGTGTTGCTAATGTGAAAATGATCATCATTGATATTTCATGCATTTTAAGTGGTGAGATAGGTTGGCTGCGTGATGCTTTGTAATTCAACATCGAAGTTGATTGTGTGATATGACGTCAGATTTTATTGCTTTTATTGAATGTCAAAAATCTTCAGAATCCCCACAGAAACCTCATAGAAACCCCATGGGAGCTGTGGGGATGGCCTCAATGCCCATACCCACCCCATACCCATGGGTATCCCCACAGAATCCCCATACCCACGGCAACCCTGCAAACTATCTTTACCACATTAAGTTCATCGTTCTCAAAGTTGACCTCTGAGACCAAGAAAGCTAATTACAATAATAAGACAAAATAGATAGTAAAAAGATTACTAAAATTAATTTAAATTTATTAAAATTGATTAAAATTTAGATAAATAAATTAACATTAATTTAAAATAAAAACAAATAAAAATTACTAGAAATAAAAGTACTACCACAAAAAGTGCTAAGTAATTAAAAATTATCAGAACGTTATATGAAAATTAAAGTAAAGAAATTTGAATCACCTCAAAAATGTGGAAATAAATAAAATAATTTTGAGAACTATGGAAGCTGGTTTCACAATGTGCTTATCTTTATATAGACCATTTCATGCATAGAGAGCTCTGCGTTTCATTGAACATCGCAGCATTTTGCAACTACTATCGCTTTCATTAAATTTTGTAATTTTTGAAATCTAATCATGTCGTGGTGGTGGGTGGCCTATAAATGAAGTGAGTCTTAATATCCAGGTTATTTTTTTTGGGATGCTACATCCATATTTTTACTTTGTCAATTTTTTCACAATTTAAAATGATCGGCTTATTATCCATAGTTCTGCCCATTTTAATTATACTGGAAAATGGGTAATCTAGTTTTTCTGATTGGTAGCAGCTAGTGTTCAATATCCAATTTGCAAGTCCTGCACTGAATTATCTTATCTAAGCTTTTTTCAGTTCCTTCATTGCGATCTAGCGGCTCGGAATGTATTCATAACAGAAAATTTCATCTGTAAGATCGCTGATTTTGGAATGGCGAGGAGAATTGATGAAAATCTGTTGAGTTCGGACGTAAGTTTGAAATTATTGCTATTGATATAAATGCAACTCGTGTCTTCTTGATCTAGATAGCGTTGCCAATTCGCTGGTTAGCTCCTGAAGTAATTCTTGAGAGAAGACTCTCCAAGACTTCTGACGTGTGAGTATTATCCTGAAAATCCCTTACACAAACATGACTTTGCTTGTATTTAGGCTTACTAACTAAACTTGGGCATGAAATACAAACTTGATTTAATTGATTGGCCTGACTAATGCATTGTGATTGCTAGGCAATTCCCGTACAAGTCTTCCAGTGTTATATGCTAACTGGACAAATCTTGTGGCAAGCTTAGCAAGCTTGTTTGCTGAAATATACCTGAACAGTTTTATCAAAAATGTGCTACACACTCATTCAGCAGCAATATAACAAATATATTATGAATATGCGCAATTTCCAATACCAATGACTTCTTTTTTCATCTCTGTTGAAAAAATCATTCAATTTTTGAAAATGACATTTTTGATTTCGTTTCAAACCCCAATTACATTGAAGCTTTTTGATGAAATTAATAGAATTGTCTTAAATAATTTCACTGTTTTTCACTAGCCATGCGCCCCTCAGTTTTCCTAAGACATTTTCATTTGTGATGAAGTCGATAAGTAATTCATCTGAATGTTTCCTTTTGCTATTATCAAATGCAGTTATATCTTAATTACTCTTAAATTTTGGTAACGTCAAATGCAGTTATATCTTAGTTACTCTTAAATTTTGCTAACGTTAAGCTAAGGTAACAAAATTTCAGGGTCAATTTAAGCTACACTATCGGTAGTCGGTCAGGGTCCCTGACTATTATAGCCCTGGGAACGTCTGGCAATTTAGTAATTTTGTGGCAATTTTTTTTACATATTTTCGTGATGTAACTATCGGAATTGCTTTTAACTATCATAAAATAATTTTTGTCTATTTAGAAATACGTCTAAGCGGCGAGTGGAGAATAAATTGCATTAGGTAATTAATGGATATCTATTCACTAACTAAGCTGATATCTCGTCAACCAGCGAAATGCTGGATATTGGTGGTAACTTATTAGCAGGGATACATTATTGGATAATTTCATAGTAATGTTTGCATGCTAGCTTCGTCTGAAAATACTGTGAACTCAATCTAATTGATGAAAGGTTTGCATTTTTTAAGTTCACAAAAGCGCTAATTAAAAACGTGCTTAAAATAAAAGAAGTTAGTAAAAAAGTCATATAAGATACTACGAAATGATTCAAATAGTTATATCTTTAGTAGTTTGTACTTTCAGGAGATTTTCGAGCATCGATGTGGAAAAATTCTCTGCGAAAGCTCATCATTACTAATAAATCCTTAGTTTAGTGCTTGGGCTGATTTTGGCCACGAGGATATAAAAGTAAGTAGCGACGAAACTAGAGCAGCCTCAGCATCAAAGACGGAAGATAGCGATTAATAAAGGAGACAATAAACAAAAAGAATATAGTACTTTTAGCCTATAATATGACGAACTATCGCTGATCATGTAAGCGAAATATTGATAACTTTTATTATAAATATATATATTGATTGAAATATTGAAACATTGATTATACATTGCAACATGTTCTGCTATATTTTGAAAAACACGAAAAACTCTTTTAGCCTTTTGTTCATTTTCATCAGATTTAATCATGAGTTGATCAATTGATAAATGCATTCATTTGGTCAACCGAGATCGGTTTAGGAAGCGTGGTTTGTTTCATGAAATGAAGCAATTAGTGATTGAAAGCTTATTTTGTTACTTGATCTAGTTGGCCCTCGCGTCTGTACTGTCATCATCAATGAGTCGCCAAATCTTGTCGATGCACCTAACTAGGATGCAAGCGTCACCAACTGTGGCATGAAGAAGATGCTCTGGTCTGTTATAATGTGTAAACAAGCCCGTCTGCAGAATCGAGATTCGAAATCTTTTAACCTCAACCGTGGAAGTGGTGACTCACCCAATGGCTCAGTGTAGGAATAATGCCAAAGTTGAGCTTGAGAACGGATGGACCGATCTTGATAAAAGCTACATATTCTTGGATCTGATAAGACCAGTGTTCTTTTATACCTAGACTTGAAAACTCCAGATCATGCATATTACATTGTACATGCTTTGTGTGCATTAAAGAAGCTTGCATCGTACAGCCGACAACCGGTGTTCTTTGATTGTAATTGTAGCCCAACACATACCCCTTTCAGATGGTCATTTGGCGTGCTCGTTTGGGAGGTCTTCACTCTCGGTTCCACTCCGTATCAAGGCTTTGGTAATCAAGAAATCTGTGATATTCTTGCACGTGGGCATCGTTTGGCTAGACCAGATCTGTGTCCCGGTATGACGTAAGTATTCCATTCTGCGTTTTCAAAGTGAGCAGGTAGCTGTTGGTTTGAAAGTTGTTTATTACGTGAAAAATTAAACTAAAGGAAATCATTTGTTTAAATTAGCAGGCCTGACTCGGTCTGATCCTTGCGCACTGCACACACCAATCGTGTCAGTAGGTCTACCATGACGATATTTAGCCATAGAGTAATGATTATTACTAAGCCCAAAACATGCATATTGGTAGCACGTGTATATGTAGCCAATTGAATTCGCAAGGAAAGGGGCATGCATCTATGTTCACTTGATTCGAGCTATGAAATGAATATGCCGATGAATTCAATAACTTTTGATGATGAGACCTCAGATAGATAATAAAGTAATGTCTAACTCATTTCATGATCTGACATGAATTCTGCTGGCTGATTTATTTCAATGACGGAACATAGTATACGTGTGAGCTTGAAGCGTGTTGTTGACTGCTAGCATTGTATGAAATTCAGTCACTTTCAAATTTTCAACTGAGGATGCAGCTAAGTAATTGATGGCTCAATATACATTGTGCAAATTCCCACAAGGTAGGAAAAGATGTATCTCCCCCTCAAATAAAAGGCAATTTTTATTTTTCGAAGCAAAGTTCCCCAAGTTAGGGGAATTTTATTTTGTCTTTAAATTGAGGGATAGATGCATTCTTTCTGACTTTGTGGGAAATTACATAATTAACCTCCTGTACAAGACAACGAAACATCTAGATCAATGTACAATGTATTTTCAAAAAGAAGCAATTAATTAGTGCTGGTACACCAACTTGGACAAAAAATGTCAGTAGTGTGAGTTAAAAGTATACTCAAGCTAGCTCCAAGTATGACTGCAATTACATAGGGAGTTGTGTTGATGTTGATTGTGGATGTATACATGCATGAAAAGGCCTGCTGATGATTCTTTGTATTGGATGGAATGACAACTATTAGGGTATGTTCCTATCATAGGTTCCTATCTTTCAACAAAGGATGCAACTGAATAAATATAATAATGTTGTAGGATAACTCAACTAAAACTGAAATATTCCACCGCATGGAATTTCCTCGCTGGGAGGCAACCCCGTTCTTTTGTAGATTAATAATTCTTATTTAGTGAGATTTGCTATGTGCGTGGGCTGCCTAAATGCTACTAAAGCTCTGTTTCCTGGGTAGGTTGCGAAGTTGGTCAAGAGCGATCGCTTGAAACTAAGTTATTATGTGATGGAGGAATGGATAGTGAATCAACTACCTATTCAACCAGTGTATCTTTTAAAGTGGTCATAAATCTTGAGAGGTCTAAGCCATCGTGAAATTAAATTGTCTTATTAATTATAATAATTGTTATATTATTTATGCTATTTTAATTAATGTTATATTGATGTTATATCAATCATTAATAAATTGTCCAATTAAATTGTCTATATTAAATTGTCAGCTTTATGAACCATGTTCCCTCAGTTTTTGTTCCCTGTCTTTATTTAGACTATTGAGCTCAGTGAAACATTTTGTCATTTCAGTTGGCGAGTAGTTGAGGACGCATGGTCATCAGTTCCATCAAATCGGCCACCCTTCTCTATCATCGTTCGACGACTGGAGATGGCTGAGCGTGGACGACGCTTTTCCGCAACTTCTTATCGGCGTAGAGGCAGCTTACAAGCTTCAACTTCATCTGCTCAGGAAAACAGACATTGAAGAATTTCAGTAGACATTGAAATTCTTCAAGAAAAGGATGCCGACAGTAATTCATTTGCAGAAAATGCTTTTGTACAGTTCTAGGAATCTCACTATAAATATGATCTTTCTCCCATTTTGTTTGCAACGTTCAGTTTCAAGTCAATACATGGTGTTATCTAAAATTTGAAAATATTGAACGATTTTAATGAAGATTTTTTGGGGTGATGATAAATAATAAATATATCTCTATTTTATCAAGCGTGGATTCTGAAAACCATCTTGAAGACCAGGTTGTCTAAAAATTTCTACGGGATACTCAGATTCCTGTCGGTAAAGTGCGGGGTGAGTAGGCTATGCTTAGTGCTCGAATATAATAGTTCAATAATTAACAATGTAAAAAGAATAATTAAATATTGAGTTGCATCAGTTGAAAAATGGGAACAGACCTGCATAGCTGCCATTTCATCCAATGTCAGGAATCATCAGCAGGCCTAGTTCACATCACTCAACATCGACACAACTCCCTATTTAAAGTTGCAGCCCTGCCCGGGTAATTTTCAGATTTGCAATTAGCAAGTTAGTGAAATTTCGACGAGGATTCATTAAATATTTTGGCGACCTGCTACTTCACTATCTGTAATATAGCGATAGTACTTTAAGCAACAAGCCCACAAAGCACAATTGGTATGAGACTCGATAACTTATCAATTAGCCTAGGTGATGATGGGGACAACCATAGTCATAGAGCTAAATTCTGTCTGTGTTTCTTGATATGTCTCAATGCTGATGGTCGCGGCCAGAATAAGACACAAGGAGCAAGAAATCTTTTTTTTCATTGAACGTATTGCAAATTCAAGTTTGAATTCTGACGAACCGGAAGAAAGCACCACATTCGACGCGCACAGTCAGTAAATTTAGATTGTGAGGAGTCGGTGTGAAAAATATTCCATTTGACGAATTTATCACTAAGAAAAATGGAATCTTCCACTTGACAGGCCTGCCTACAAGTGAGCTCGCTGATACGAGCTGCTTGTGCAATGCGCGTGCTTGGCCAATCACGTTAGCTAAAGAGAGACTAATTTCTATTTTAATCTCTATCACTTGCTACCATTGCATAATTGTAAGGATGGGATTATTTCCGCTCTAGACTGACCCAAATGCAAATGAATCTATCTCTGCGACTACAGTAGGTGTGGCAACACTCCTGATGGATAGAGCGATATTAGAAATTTGGCGGTTGTTTTGCTGATTGAAAATACGGAAGTTGATAACTGACAGAAAAGGAAACTAACTACCGCATTTCTTCGAATAATAGCCGCCCTCGAATAATAGCAGCGGCTACTATTCGAGGCAACGGTTCTAGACAACTTAGTGATACCATACATTTACACATGCACACCCATTTCGTAAATATCATAGGCTTAATATAGATGCACAAAATGTCTGTATCTGATCTATTTTTGCATGTTAGGCCCAACGGTTTTGTATTGTTCTTAGTGTGAAGATGGTGATCTATTCATTTGACATCAAATTGCTGTAGCTTCCGGTTATCTGACATAGGTCTACATAGTTTATCGACGAAAGTTGTTCTCCATACGCTGAGCTTTCCGATTATGAAGAAACCAGAAACGTATGACTACCTGAGTCGACTCTACTGCGACTTACGGCTGAGAATAGACAACAATGTTAACAACTCTGGAATTTTCCAATTGAAACTGCATTAAGTTCTAAGGATTCTACCCATTCGTGAATTTGCATCACGACTATTGGTGCAACTATTGCATGGACCATTGGTCACTGGTAGTAATGACCACTGGTATCACGAAATTGCATCAAGATTATTGTCGAGCGATAGTCTTCAGTGTATGAGTTTGTCTTCAGAGCAGTTCGATTTCGAAAAGAAATATTTCTTAAGAAGGAAAACCTCTGCTGAGAAAATTAGTTGACTGCATAAAATGAAACGGCTTTACACTGGAATGACCAATAAATAATTCTGACAATATCATAGCTTTAATTTCATAATAAAACATAGTAGATGTGACATTGTAAAACAAGCGTTGACTTTTGGTAGATAGTCAGATCAAATAAGATCATTTCTAACTAACAGCAATAGATCACAAAATGCAATGTGGTAAAGCGAGCATTGGAAATACGTTAGATGGGGATTTTTCATTCAGGAATGTAATGGGAATCCTTTTTTCTATGAGAATGAAGGAGAATATTTCGCTTCATTATCAACGACCCTTTCCAAGTCACGATCTTTAAGTATGGCCGCTAGAGCGAGCTTCTACCGGAAACTAGGTTAGATATGGTTGGGCTTGCGCCCTATGGCTACTACATGTCTGTCGAGCTCTACTCAGTTATCCTCTAACTCTGTGAAGGCAATCTGCCATGATAGAAAGATGTCACAGGGCGATATTTTTTATCCTGCCCTTCTGGGAGTGCAAAATAAATTTTCATAAAAATATTCGTACATTGATTATTAGATATTTGCCATAAATTTAGAGGACAAGCTTTTCTATGAATCTAGCGGGCAAGAAAATGTAGAAATACGAGGCCTCGGATTTCTACATTTTCTTTCCTTTCTGACTTCAGAGAGTGCCTATTTCCGTCTTCTTATCAGATAGGTTCAAAGAACAACACATGTAAATTTAATGGAAAGCAATTCAAAGTTTTAATAAAAATACGATTTTCAATGCTTTCTCTGGTAGACGTAACTTTTGGCATCGAATGTCTTCCGGTGCCAGTATCTTCTTTTTATGGTAATTATACCTTTCTCTATGAATCTAAGAGCATTCAGCCTTAGCTGGCCGCCTAATGACGGCAAATAAAACATTTTGGGCGATTTAGTCACATTTAACCTCCTTCTTGAATACATCAGTGATCAGAAGCTTGATAATAACCGGGCAGAACTCGGCATACGCGAAATTGATTGGATCCACAAGGTGTGCATTATTCCCTGCAGAAACCCGTGTTGCCGACCAGAACATAATCCTGCTCGCAGATGTCCAGTTATGCTCTCGCAAATTCCCAGAAAACCACTGTTTATCGAAAAATGATTATGCATCTTCAATTACAAGCTTCAATATCTCAACAGAATATAAATCGATTGCAGTCATCAAAGAAAGAAAAATGCAAGACAACACTGAGGTAAAACAACAATTGACAAGAGTTCGGTAACTCGGGACAATAACAGGAAATATGATTTCCTGTAATGCAAGACGAATGATCACAGGTCTTCACGACTGACCAAATGCTTGAAGGATTCAATTCTACTGTTCAGCGAGAAAAAAATTGTTAGGTGGAATGTTATCTCCGCGGAATGTAGCGTAGAAGGACGGATTAATTCCATTGTGATTTTGTACAGGGGCCAATACCCAATTGGTGTTTGAGTCAGATTTTCAATGTTAGTCCCCTGCAACTAAATAAACATCTTCAGTCGACTGCTTTACCGTTGATTGGAAATACATGCAAGAAGATTTGAGCAATGATTTTTGCAGGTACAAGAAATATAAATAATATGTTGCTACATAAAAATATAATCTATAAAACAGTAAATGTTATAGATTGCGACAACATCTAGACTCGCATGAGATGTCAAACTCAGATTGAAATGTTTTGAAAGTACAAGAAGGAACAGTCCTCCAGCACTAAGAGGCCGTTTAAGCATCAGTAACTTTTAAAAGGTTAGCTTCAAAATCATTACACGCTTGTCTAAAAACTGAACGACACTGTCAACTCTAAAAGTATTACACACGTTTCATGTACATTGACATTTCAGCCTGACTGGAATCTGTGATATCTACAGATTAACAGCCAAACATCGAATATTCATAATGCTGTTCTTGCTTCGTCATAACCTGGTTTCCTGTTCTATTAAGCCTAAAATGTAGATTCACAAAATTTGTATGTTCAGACGGTCATTGCATACTTCTAAAAGCAATCATGTCCCGGTTATGAACATCTGCTACCTTTCACGCCAAAGAGCTATGCGGTGACATCATTCATTACTTTAAAATTCAAAAAACAAAAAGGGCGGATGTGGCCTAATTTTTCTCGATAAGCTGAGCTGCTGGCAGTTAGAGATCCAATGAGTCAGCGGTGACATATTCTAACAAGAGTTTGCGAAAGTTATCTTCCGCTCGATATGACTCCAATTCGCTGGCATTGATTTGCCTCAACATTCCATGGTGAACATTATGAATGCGATTATGGGAAATGTACAGTTATTATATGAAGCTTATCTGAGCTGACATACTTATGAGATCTACATTTCACGAGATGTAGATGGTCTCTGAACAAGGCATAAATACCTGGCGGAATGGCTACACGCATACCATTGATATCCGACAAAATATACTATACGCACTGAAGTCGACAAATGACATTTGATCTGAGGTCTCAAAATAGTGCAGGGGATTACATTGGCCTTCAGAAGTATTAAACATAAATAGTCGATTTTCGTTTGATATGTCCAAGTAGTTTGAGTGAGATCGGGTAGTAGAATGCATTTAGATACCAAAAAGTTGTTGCTGCTTATATTCTAACTGCTTTGAATCAACTTCTTGGTCCACCGTAGAACAGATGAAATGTAAGAGTCACATCATCCTTGAATCTGAAGGAGGCTACGATATCGCGCATGCTTTCGAATTTTGCACCTTGTTTATGCGTTGTCGGGCAACCATCTGTGCAATTCGGAGACTAGCACCAATACTTGGAGATGTTTTGTACTTAGAAGGACTTCCTTCTGTGCTCGCAGATGGCCCTGCACCAGCCTGTGGATTTGATGTTGAAGTATCTAGTTCTTGCTGTCGTGAGGAGAGAGAATGGAGGAATTGAGTGCTGGCTTCAAACGTTGGATCTGCTATTGTAACTACATTCAGGGAGCCGTCCTCTCCTCCCAGTACCAAGGAGAAGCCTCCAGGTGTTCCTTCCAAGGCCTCCAACGCCGCCTGTGCACGATAGATGCCGACACATTTTCCATCTGTCACCCGAAAAACGCGAACCTGAAAATGAAGATGAAGATGCATTGTTTCACTGAACCATTCACTTTAGCAAGTTCACCAATGAGTCAATGAATTTCAAAAAATGGAACCAGAAATGAAATATTAAATGCACATTGCACATCCGGATTAACTAATGTCCTGACTGCAGCTGTCGCAGTTATGTCTTCGGAGATGCTGGCAACGGCTAGAGTTCCCTGGGTGCTGATCGACGCTCCTCGGCAACCGCACGTGTTATTTGATTGAAACGTTAGCACAGAGTTAGTAGGTAGAGTGTCGACTCAAAAATCTCAGTATACAGTGAAAACTTTCTATATCAAAAGATTCAGTTTTTTTCGGAGATGTCGTTCCTGCGGTTCAAAAAATATTTGAACGATTTTTAAGACGTTAATTTTTTTTACAAATTATTCCTGTGTTTATATGCTATCGACGAGGACCCACTATATAAATAGTATGAAACTTAGAAGATATCAAAAGGATTGAACATCTACTGACAAGATCGTAACCCTTTGATGCATGAGTTATCTTCAAAATTAAGTTTTTTTGAAAATTAAAAATTTTCTTTAAATGCAATTTGCGGGCGCTCTAGGGATCGTACAAAGTCGGGAGAGGTGCCATTAGGAGCGCATTGATTTCTTCTTTCTTTTGGTTGCAAATGTCCTTTTGGGGTCAACATTGCGCAGCAAAAGATATGGGTCAAAATGTCCTCAGGAGAGTACAATATGCATGAAAGGGTTAATTAAGCGGAAATTAAGTTGACTATCAAGGAGATTTCATGAACTGCATTATAATGAAAGTCTTCATGGAAAAGTTGAGATCTTATTGCCCTTCTTGGCCGAAATTTCAAGTTTTTGATTCAATTTTCATAGGCATGATTTTGTGATTCACTAAGTGCTTCAATTCTTAAATTTGAATCGAAATGTGGTCCTATTCACATATTCTAAAGTCAATTTATGATCATTGCCTTCGATTATGATGTCTTGCTCTTTCAATTGAGAGTAGTTTGTGACATGACCACGCTTAAGAAAATACTCTTATTATTAAGGCTGATCATTGAAGTAATAGTAACCCATCGCATTGCTAATGTAACTAACTGTATTACCGCTCCAAGGTTGACATGATACTGAAGATTTGTGAAATACTATCATTCCTTCTCTATTGCTATCATGATCAGTCAAATCCGTTTAAATTTCTCCAAAGTGCAGAAAGTTGCCTGTCTCACATTTGGTACTGGGTCTCAACTCAAGTTCATTCAATAAAATCGAAACTGTATACAGATTCTATTGGGGATTTAATTAATACAGAGTTGACTCTACCTAATATACCGTAAAACGGGGGAACTTGGAACGGTTCAAATCTATGGTTGTTAACGTTGGTTCATAATCATGCATGCGTGTAACTGTTTCACAACAATGCGATGCATGCAGCAAGAAGGCTGCTCTCTGTTCCGACTATATATTGATTTATATATTGATTATATATTGATAGCTAGCATATTGATTTGAGTCAATTTCCATTCAAGTCAACTTCTGTTAAACAGTTTATTTCTATGGCTGCTAGGAAGCTACTCGTAGAATCTACGATTACATCCAATAGTTGTAGATTGCTGGCGCAGGGAAATATATTGCAATTTTCTTTATCAAAATACTTTTATGTACATAGATAAATGATAATAACCGTAAATATTTGCTAACTGCGTTAATAAGCTGCCGGTTTCTTTCATTTGCCAACCACTGGAAGTTTAGGTATGTCAACGAAGCACTATTGGTTTCAATATCCATATCCGTTCTAGTACTTTATTATTATAATGTCGGATTTCTATGTTCCTTACCATTCAAATACGTATCAATGCCATGTTTCCCAACAATATCTGCTACAAATCATCCACCGACTTGACAGTTTCGTTGAACACTTCAATTTGGAAGGAAAAAATTCTTCTAAGCGCTTCTTTCATGATATCCGAAAATGTCAGGAAGACAGGGAGGATCTTATTGCTCTTACAGTAAATACAGAAAAGTCTCACCCTTCGCCTTAGCCCCTTCAATCCCTTCTGCTTTTTTCGTATTTTCTACAAGCTATCCTGCAGCTTGTTCATAGGGAATACTGCTTCATATGACACAAACATTACAAGTATAATTTCTTGAGACTTTTAGCCCATTATATTCCCAATTATTATGACAGAAAATTCAACTCTTCTGATAATACTGGATTTAGCCAACTTCGTTCTGAGTTACATTGCTACCCTCGTTTTTCCTTCTCTGATTTTCTCCTTTTTTATTCTTCAAGATATACTTCTCACTCTGAGCATAGTAGTTGCATCTATGTCTTTGGACTTAGACAGTCTTAGAAGCACACATCTGCTTCAACCAATGTCCCGACTGCTGGTGTGGGAGTGTAGTCGGAGGATCTTACTCTAGATCGAGCGAAGTGGAAGTGGGTCATCTCAGCATTGTCCAGTCTCAGTTCCGGGAAGTGGAGACGTAAAACGAGGAAGTGAAAGCATGCACAGACATACAAGTAATCAAAAGTCTGATAACATCAAAGTTATGAACTTCACCAAGTATCATTCAAATATTTCATCATATCCTTTCACATCCTGCACAAACACTTACCTGACGATGTCCAGAATGGTAGTACACTGCATGATTGTCTGATCGGGTGAAGAACGAGCGGTTGACAAACACACCCTCTGCCACCTTTGGGATAAGAACACGAATCGAATCACCTTTCTTCAATGAAAGCAGATCAAGGCCACCTCGAGCGGGAGAACAAAGCCCAAGTTTCCCAGTACTTGTGCATTCGCCATTCCACAGAGGCAGAGACCGAAGCTGGCTCTTCTTTTTAACATCCCACAGAACCGCACTGCTGTTTCCATCCACGTCTGCTTTCACCAAAGCCACCTGGAGATGAAAATACATGTATGAAAAATCATATGTGAAAATGAAAATATCTTCTGGAAATAATTGCGATTCAACAAGTGCCCGTTAGCTGGCTAATTTCAGATACTATAATCATGAAAAGTTCTAGAAAGTCTTAAAGCTGCTCGATTTTTAGTTCTAGTATGTCTAAACATCAAACGCATGTCATAGTACGCTGAAAGTAACTTTAAGGGAAAATTCCATCAACAGAGTGAAAATTTAGGCAGTTAATGACTCAAAAGTACTTTGCAAATCCAATGGAAAGCAATCTAATATCTCACTATGAGTATTAAATGAAAATGTTCACCAGTTGACATAATTATAGACCAAGCATAAATCTATGAAGCAAATTTCATTACACGAATAAATAGAGATTTCGTCGTTGAGCAATTTACATGGCTACTGTATTTCTGAATTTCATAATTTTCATGCTGCGTAGCAGCTGATTATGACTGCAACTATGAGCGGCTTCATTATAATCGTAAGGAGAGTAGACGTGGCTCAAATGTGTTGAAGAGTGAAGGCCACGCGCCCAACGCTAACATGTTGCTGTAGTTATTTATTAACCGTTTACACAACTCACCGAATATCATATTGTTCAGTAATCGCTTGGCGTTTAATGGCACTTCGAAATGATTTCATTTATTTAAAGGCTCCAAAATGGATGCTTCCATTTTCATTTAAAGCGTAATGGATCAGCTAAATTTTTGTTGTTTTTTGTTCTTTGCATGCGAAGTATTGAGCCATTTCGAGGAATTCTATCGCTCGGTATTTAATTCGATGAAATCGAATAATTGACTCGGTGAAAATGCTACTCGAGTAAGGTAAGGGGAAAATCTAAGCAGCATCAGAACTAATTCCTCTAGACAAGCACGCTTAGAAAGAAGTCATGTCTGTATGCGGTGCATTCATTGGTAATCATTTGATCATTAAAACATTTAATATACAGGACATTCGACGAGCTAAACTTACATACCTGGTTTACATCATGCGGCATCGCCACTAGCGACTTCCAAGTGCCACCTGACGATAGCTTCAGACCCACTTGACCCATAGACGAGCCAGTGTTTGTGTTAAATAACATCAATGACTCTAATCCATCTGCACGCGTTCCAGACGGTGCTATGAACATTTTACCATCAGCGGTGATCACGGGCCGTACAAAATGAGCTGCCTGATATTCGAACTCGAATAATGCGGCGAATGAAGGCGGTGACGTCAGCGATCTTGCGACGACATGAGCAGCTGTTGAAGACTCACTCGGCCGATAGATACAAAAACAGCGTCCATTCGCTTCAAAGGGAATTAATGCGAGGGCAGGTCCGGATTGAGGCTCTTCGCAAAGTTGCTTTCCTCCATCCGTAGCCCATAAGATGGCAGCGCGGGCTTCGAGGGAGACAACATGACTGCCGTCAGCGGTTAGGAAAATATCAGTGATTATGGCACTGCCTCCGCTTGAGAAGACATGACTCAGGCGACCTGAAAGCAAATGAGAGATTTAAGAATTTATGCGAATGTATGAATTGAATTGATTTTCGTAGAATGTAGCTTCCAACATGTCCTTTGTGAAAGTGAATAAAATGGAATGATATTATTTGCTGATTATTTGAATCTGAGCAAGCCACAAATTCGTATTTACATTACAAAAATTACACATTCAATGAACTAATGGAGGATGCACTTTGGGAAAATGTCTGCATGCTGAAAAACATAAAAAAGATGATCTGTGCTCTTCATTCTACAGGCTTCTTCATTTTTGCATTAAGCTCCATTACAAATATTTTCCAAAACCAAGTCTGGGATGCAATTGCGATTTTCTAGAATTCATAGATGCAAAAATTCATAGATTCATAATTATGGCTGAGAATGTGGAATATCCATCTTTAAAAAAAGGTTCTGTGACTGTTAAAGTAATAATCAAATGATACTCGCACTGATAACCTAAATTAGGGAACACTATGTATTGGCATGGATGCGACTGATGAACAGGATGGAGTCGGAGGAAGCTAGACTTGTTAGGAAAGATAGACTTAAGCAACATTGGACAATGGACTATAAATGACAGTTGAATATATACATGTACGTCTTTTCGTTGGAAGCCTATAGGAACGCCTTCCTATGCTGCAGTGTTTGACAATTTAGTAGGCTTCATACAGTAAATGATACTGAAGTCCTTTTATATTAAGCCCACTACCTATTCCTCTTCAATTTCTCTTTGTAAAAGCGTGCATCTACTCTAAAGTGAAGGCACCGTCTACGTATTAAGGTGAATATCATGGCATTTTCAGGTCAAAATCATCATCCAGAGAGGATTTGGAACACATAATGATGCTACTATTATTTTGAATTAATTCGAATTATAAGTAGACATATCAAACAGTTTTTGTCAAATATCGGAAAAAACGAGGTTCAATATGACACCGCTACAGAAAAAAAAATGATTGGAGTTATGGTGTTTGACTCGATATAATCTTCTGATTATTCAAGATTTAGTCCGATTTCATTCGCGTGCCAGGATCTTTTCATGCGAGTAGAAACAGTTAAAGCAGTTTTCAATTGTAACAAAGGAATGACATGATATTTTTGGAAAATTACATTATCGAACTTTGTAGATTAAACGGAACTATCAAATGCCTAGCAACAGGACTATAGGTCCTATGTGTTCCCATGACCAGTGATACTTAACACTATCGTTTCTGTTAACTGTCGCTGTGCTTTGATCAAGGCAAAAAATAAAAGAAGATTAGCCAACAGTGCTGAAGCAATAAAGCCATCTCTACTAACATGCACAGGCTGCTTGCTCGTACCGACATAGGCATACGCATGAATTGCACATGCAAATGATATCATGTATTACAGTCAATTCTCCTCCATGTAATTAACTCGCTTATGTCACAGTTCTTTTATGTGTCGATATTATAGAGTCTAAATACTCAATTTGACTTGATGTCCCAATGACATAAAATTGAAGATACAAGATATGAACAATTCACATTACCACTTATAACTTTGTAAAAAATTCCTGAATTGAAAAAAAATTGTCATGTATTGTGCGCATCTTCTCCAAAGTAGTAAAAAGCCACACAATTTTACATGATTGTCAGATTTGTGAATCACACTAATTTTAAAACATAGCTGCTTTACAAAAGACTTAAGTAGTCGCTCAATCTTATTGATGAAATACTTGGCGTCGGGATACCAAACTTGCGAGCAATATTCCAGCCGTGAACGAACGAATGAGTTATACAGAAATTTTAACACATGAACATTATTGAATGATTTCGTAGTTCTTTTCACAAACCCCATCATGCGATAAGCTTTAACTGACTGTGACAGTTATATGGTATGAGAACGAAAGATCAAAAGAGGAATAAACACTAAGGTCTTCTATATGCTGAACGCAACGTAAAGCATTTCCATTGATTACATAACTAAATGATATATTACGCTTACGCTTCAACGAAAAATTTATGAAAACATTTCTCAAAGTTGAAATATTATTTCCACTTTGTGCACCAGTTGCTCAACGCTGACAAGTCACTTTGTAGTTCTTGAAATCATTGAAACAAGTTATGCGCGAGAAAATTTTTACATCATCTGCGAAAAGCAGCTGCGATGCAATCTCTTTCATATATATTATAAATAATGAAGGACCAAGAACTGATCCCTGAGGCACTCCCGACTTGATCGAAACCCAGTCAGATTCAACACTGCTAAAAGCCACACGTTGATCTATCAGACAGGTATGTTCTAAACCATTCGAAATCTGTACCAATCACACCAAATTTTCTTTTTTAACTTCATCAACAAATATAAATGAGGTACACTATCGAAAGCTTTTTGAAAGTCAGTCTATATAGATATGATATGGCAGAGGGCGAGAGGACCATAATTCAATGCGAATGTAAAACCAATTTCAATACTCTCCCGATATGTTTAATGCCGAGTAAAATGAATAGAAAATAAAAATCGACAGACGTTTCGGGTCCAGACCCTTTGTCAATGGCAGAACACTTAATAATGAATGACTTATGCACTTTTACACTTGTAGCAGAACAGCTCCTGCTGTTTCGTGACGCCTGTTCATGCTTGGCTTGTGCAAGTTGATAAGTCGCGATTCCACCAAACTTGTTTCAACCGAATCATTCAGACATCTCAAATATTCAACGCTAAAATCTTCTATGCTACTGACGTCACAAATTTTGGTGTGATCTGACAAAGCACTTGCACTATTTTTGTTTTTAATACTATTGTAGTGTTCATTATACCTTACATAAAAAGGACGAGAAGTTTTTCCTATGTACTTAGCATTACATTTATTACACGTGAATTGATAAACCACGCAGGTCTTTTCACAGTTAAATTTCTCTGGTAGCTGGTTACATACTTTACAATTATCATGTTTTTTTATTGTTGATTTGGTTTTCAAGACATTGCGCAACTTTTTGTTACCGCAACTTACAAACCGCACATTCAATTTATGTTTACGAATTAAGTAATTGATTTTTCTTACTAAACTATCACTTATGTAGGGTAACTTTAAAAAGCACTTGTCGGTATTGTCTTGTTATTTTTTCCTAGTTGGTCTCTTTGCCATGACAAAATCCTTTTCACTATATCCGTTAGCCTTAAGTGTATTTAGCATTGCTTTTCCGACTGAGTCACCTTATCTTTACTGAGTGTTTCACTACATCTCTCATGGACGCTCAAAATACTTGTTTTTACGAAATTGATTTTACACTACTAGGTAGCCAACTGTCCTTCTTTAATGTATTTTCTAGGGCTAGCTCTTTAGTGTACTTTTGATACATAATCTTTTCATTCTCTATCCAAATTGTTAGATCTAAAAAGTTGAGTTTTCTTCTTTCAGGGACTTCAAGACTACATTTTACGTTATCGTCCATTGCGTTAAAAGTGTTCTTAATAAATTCGAAATCATTAATATTCTTTTCTAAAGTTCCGATGATCGAGTCATCTATATACCGTTTATAAACAGCATTGTTTAGATTCAATTTTGATTTTATCAATGTCATTGCTTTTTCTTCTACAAAATGCATAAATATGATCGACAGTGGTGGAGCGTAATGGCTACCTAGTAGTTTAAAATCAAATTTCGTAAAACAAAGTATTTTGAGCGTCCATGAGAGATGTAGTGAAACACTCAGTAAAGATAAGGTGACTCAGTCGGAAAAGCAATGCCTAAATACTCTTAAGGCTAACGGATATAGTGAAAAGGATTTTGTCATGGCAAAGAGACCAACTAGGAAAAATAACAAAGACAATACCGACAAGTGCGTTTTAAAGTTACCCTACATAAGTGATAGTTTAGTAAGAAAAATCAATTACTTAATTCGTAAACATAAATTGAATGTGCGGTTTGTAAGTTGCGGTAACAAAAAGTTGCGCAATGTCTTGAAAACCAAATCAACAATAAAAAAACATGATAATTGTAAAGTATGTAACCAGCTACCAGAGAAATTTAACTGTGAAAAGACCTGCGTGGTTTATCAATTCACGTGTAATAAATGTAATGCTAAGTACATAGGAAAAACTTCTCGTCCTTTTTATGTAAGGTATAATGAACACTACAATAGTATTAAAAACAAAAATAGTGCAAGTGCTTTGTCAGATCACACCAAAATTTGTGACGTCAGTAGCATAGAAGATTTTAGCGTTGAATATTTGAGATGTCCTGATTCGGTTGAAACAAGTTTGGTGGAATCGCGACTTATCAACTTGCACAAGCCAAGCATGAACAGGCGTCACGAAACAGCAGGAGCTGTTCTGCTACAAGTGTAAAAGTGCATAAGTCATTCATTATTAAGTGTTCTGCCATTGACAAAGGGTCTGGACGCGAAACGTCTGGCGATTTTTATTTTCTATTCATTTTACTCGGCATTAAACATATCGGGAGAGTAGTTCTTTATTCACAATTTTTTCAAATATCTTACTAATGACGGGTTGAATGCATATAGGGCGATAAGACTGAATTGATGATTTATCACCTTTCTGTTTATAAATAGGGACAACATTATTTAGCTTCAGGAGTAATGAGCAATCCCTTTCAGTTACAGATAAATTGAAAATGATAGAAAGAGGTAAAATCAATTTTTTCTGAGCACATTTGTTTAGAAATACAGCAGGCACTTTACCATAGCCACTAGATATACTAGAATCCAAAGCCAGTATTTCAGTTCTCATTCATTCAGGTGTAACAATCGGCATTTTGAACAATGGCACCTCAAGCATATCACAGTTGTGTGGATCAGAGTTGATGAGACAATTGCACAAGTGTTTGATGATAACATGTTGACATGCAATTATTAAAACCATAGACTTTTAGACTATTAAGATAAAAACATCGAAAATGCATTAATGAGATTGTTGCGTTCCGTTGACTTTGTTCAAAAGTTGCGGAAATTTTCAGTGGAACATGGACTTTCCCATACATGCAGTTCTGCATGAATGGAACTCCATATTCCACTGAACATTTTTCTAAGTCATTCTCATTGCTCTGTGTCGTTAAGATCAATTCTGCATGTAATACACCGTAATGGTTTTCTTTTCCAGGAGATGTTTGTCTATCCACCACACCCTGGTTTCCCACCAATCCGATGATGAACAATATTTCGTGAGCTAGGTCCACTTATTCATGATATTTGATAAAATGGCCTCTATTCAGTTATGTCTCCATTTTTCAAATGAGAATGCAATTCAGTATTTGTGATCTGCGGGTACACCGAAGCCATGGTACCACCCGTAGCCGTTTACACCCGTCAAAAAGATCATAGATAAATTCTGTACATCTCTTTACTTCATCCAAGTGCATGCATAGCATCCTATGCCATAATACACCCTTCATGTAACAACACAATGACGTTTAAGCATACACCTGAATTAACATCCATGTATAATCTGCTGAAATGAATCAATTCACACCTCAGTGCACTTAATTGACGCACGTGTAGCTTCCCGCATATCTGCGTGTACTAATCGAAGGCAATGTAGTTCCAAGAATCTACAAAAGCGGCCTTCAAGTACTCCAGAGTTAGATGCGCAATTACATAGAAATGGGGCGCCTATGTACCTTTTACCTTTGATATCTGCGCGAACTCACATAATATGCGAGTCCATATACAAAATAAAGGGAGCGTACCTGTGTTAAGATTCCAAATTCCAATTCCATTTCGGGTTCGAGTTGCGCATAAGTTGACATGCGTAGCAAGACTGATTGCTTCGATTGATTTGTCCATTCTGTCAATTGGGAAAACCCTTTCCATTATATTTTCAAAGTTCCACACTTTTATAGTTTTGTCCATAGACCCCGAAATTACACGATTTGTTTTATGAACTGTGATCAGCGAGACAACGCGTCCAAAGTGAGCATCGAATGTTTTAGATAAAGACCCAGAAAATGTTGAGTAAACATAGATTTTGGATCTAACAGCTGCTATCATGTATTCTCTTGTCTTGGAGAAAATGATGAGATTAAAGAATGGATTCTTTGAAGGAATATTCCGGACTCCTGAAAATAAAAGGAATGCGAGTTAGTAGGATTTTAGAGATGGTCAGCAATCTTTATTTGCATGAATGATCTTAGGCCTATTGGAAATCGGATACATCCTGGATAAGCCGATCAGATGAGATACACGGATGGTTCAGAGCAATACCTTCTTCTGAATGTGCATTAAAAGCAGTACGATTAGTGCACTAGAGTTCTGCATGGAGCTTAAAATACTTAGGATATTATGAAATAAGTGGCAGTTAGCCAAAGTAAACATTGTCTAGCTCAATGTCTAACCCTACCTTTAAATTCCTCTTTTGATAATTCCTAACCCATTTAAACACAATGTTCATTTTTGAGTAGACCTGACCTCAGAACGGCAAAATTTGGTAACAAAAAGGAGAAGATCGACGCAATTCTATTGGCACCCCTTCCATGGTTTAATAAAGTTAGATTACATGTAATATATTATATCGATTTTTAAAATCGGAAAAGGAGATAGACTGTTATGAAATGATGGTTAGAACTTCTTATTGTGATGTTGCCGAGGTTACAAGGAGTTAAATGGTAGGTCGACCATGTATTAATCATTAATCGGTCAAATACTGATTAATAAGGTAAAAACCGTATTTACATGGAATGTAAAGAAAGATTCCTTACGTTTGCGATTATGGAAGAACAGCTATTCAGTGGATAGACAGATTTTTTAGACAATTATTCAATAGATAGACATAATTAACGGCGTCATACGGTAGGTGATTTTTCACTCTCATGATTGGGATCAAAATAGGCTCTCCCTGCTTTTTTTAGACAATTTATTGAAATTAAGATATGAGCGTTAAAAACCCACCGTTTCGTCCGCCACGGACTTAATCATGGGCAACAAAGCCCAGCCATTAATACAATGGGTTTATATACAGCTAGTGACAGCTCGTCAGTTCATGCTTCCGATTGAGTATCGGACCATACGATTTAATATAGTTCGCTTCAGCGATCCTGGTAAGAACAGGGTTGCTGAAGCGATCAATAAACTCAATAATAGAATCTTCTAACCTAAGGGTCAAATTGTTATGAAATTGGACAATATGATCTGAGATGGCACTCTTATTATCTCCATTTGAAACGCTTCTACGATGTTCAGCATAACGGTCAGCAAACGGGCGATTTGTGGAACCTATGTAATCCTCGTCACATGCAGGGCACGTGACTTTGTAGACCACATAGCGCATAGAACAATGATATTTATTCGGCAGTTGGAGACAAATACTGCATTGACATTTACTGTTAGGCCTATAACTGTTCAAATTGCTAATGGTATTTCTACCTGGCTTATTTACAATAGCTATTGCCAAATCGTATTTATTTGTTAATTTCTTTAACTGACGAGTGGAAGCATCGCTAATAAAATCAAGTTTTAGGAATACTTGATTACTTTTATTCGTCATGTTTTTATTTGGAACATTTTGTCCTTTCCTATGGAACTTTGTTAGAAATCCGTTATTCTTTAATTTATTTTCCATTTCTTTTTTGCATAAATCTGAACTTTCTATATCAGAGCAACGGTTTTCAATATACCTGTAGCTATTTCTAACGAAATTAGATTTGACGTGACTGGGAACCCAGCTATCAAAGTGAAGAGTATTACCGGAATGGCTTTCTTTATTGAACCATCTATATTTTACTTCATTATTAGAAATATAAATACTTATATCTAAGAAATTCAAAATGTTGTTTTTAGTCAAATAAAGCGTAAATTCAATAGAATTGTGTACGTTGTTAAATGAGTTAAGAATTTTATCAAAGTAGTCAGCATCTTTAGGGAAAGGACCCAAAATGATATCTTTAGACAAACCACTTAAATCTTTTAAATTTTTGATAAGATCATCAGTGCTGATGATATTAGTTGGGACTAATTTTACCAGTTGATTTAAAACTTTACTTAACAGCCAATCAATTTTATCAGTTGGAGTTCCAATAGAAGAAGCTATGGGACGCAGTGGAAAGCCATTCGGCAATTTTTGTTTGTGATCTTTTATACTTTTATAGTACAATAGAATTTTGCAGGCTTACTACCACTGGACAAAAGGCGATTAGTATCTAAGTTTAGATTTTTGCATCTAGACCTGACTAAAGAGTTAGCTTGTTTTTCAATGGCGTTACATCTAGATTTTTTAATAACTTGTAAGTATTGGCATCATTTAGGATATTCTCCACTCGATTAATAAAATTTTCTTTTTTAGTAACTACTACGCGGTTCGTTTTATCTGACGGAACAGCTAGCAAACTGTTGATTTTCACAAACTCACTAGTTTTGTCTATTGTTTTATGCATTTGTTTGTATTTACTGTTTCTCTTAGCAAGTAATTTCCTTATTCAAGATTTTTTTAGCTTCATGTTGAGACATCATTAAATTTGTCTCCGCATTATCACTCATTTTCGTTGGAAAATTAATCATATTTTTACTAAATGGAATACGCAAATCGGTATTGCCACCGTTTTGAACATTTTGAATTTCTTAGATATAAGTATTTATATTTCTAATAATGAAGTAAAATATAGATGGTTCAATAAAGAAAGCCATTCCGGTAATACCCTTCACTTTGATAGCTGGGTTCCCAGTCACGTCAAATCTAATTTCGTTAGAAATAGCTACAGGTATATTGAAAACCGTTGCTCTGATATAGAAAGTTCAGATTTATGCAAAAAAGAAATGGAAAATAAATTAAAGAATAACGGATTTCTAACAAAGTTCCATAGGAAAGGACAAAATGTTCCAAATAAAAACATGACGAATAAAAGTAATCAAGTATTCCTAAAACTTGATTTTATTAGCGATGCTTCCACTCGTCAGTTAAAGAAATTAACAAATAAATACGATTTGGCAATAGCTATTGTAAATAAGCCAGGTAGAAATACCATTAGCAATTTGAACAGTTATAGGCCTAACAGTAAATGTCAATGCAGTATTTGTCTCCAACTGCCGAATAAATATCATTGTTCTATGCGCTATGTGGTCTACAAAGTCACGTGCCCTGCATGTGACGAGGATTACATAGGTTCCACAAATCGCCCGTTTGCTGACCGTTATGCTGAACATCGTAGAAGCGTTTCAAATGGAGATAATAAGAGTGCCATCTCAGATCATATTGTCCAATTTCATAACAATTTGACCCTTAGGTTAGAAGATTCTATTATTGAGTTTATTGATCGCTTCAGCGACCCTGTTCTTACCAGGATCGCTGAAGCGAACTATATTAAATCGTATGGTCCGATACTCAATCGGAAGCATGAACTGACGAGCTGTCACTAGCTGTATATAAACCCATTGTATTAATGGCTGGGCTTTGTTGCCCATGATTAAGTCCGTGGCGGACGAAACGGTGGGTTTTTAACGCTCATATCTTAATTTCAATAAATTGTCTAAAAAAAGCAGGGAGAGCCTATTTTGATTCCAATCATGAAAGTGAATAGATAGACAGACTGGTCTTTTTGCGCAGTCATTCAATTCCAGGAAAGCACTCCAAGAGTCAGATGTTGAATAATTATATTCGATAGACCAAGCCTACTTTTCTGTCTTAAAATGGTATGTTCAGACTACTAAGTCAACAAAAGAAACGAACACCTTTAATTTCATGACGTCATTCGCCTGACCAGGGAATCGAACAGACGTCCGCGGCGAACAGGCGTCACACCTTCTTCACTACACGTCAAAGGTTCAAATAAAAACCGAGTGAAGGCAGAGGTCTCTAAATGGTACCGACAACTTATTGTCCTATCATTCGGTTCTATGGTTCTTTCATTCGATTCGATCTCTGGATCGGGCGAGGTTGGTCGGGAAGTCAAGGGTGTTGGTTTCTCTCATTGACTTAATACTTGTCATTCTCTAGATATGCAATATTTAACGACAAACCTTTGTTGCCAAGAAGGGTAATGTAGTCCCAATTCGAAGCAAAAGCCATGATACATATTTAGAAATCATAGTAACAGCAAGGGTCATGCGGAATATGAAAAGTTCTTTTTTTTGCAAAAGTAGTTCAATACAAACTCACAAATTCAAATTATCTGCGGTCAGACATTTTTTGCAAGGCAATTGATATCAAAGAAACGTACCTTGAGGTAAAGCAAGCTTTAAGCTGGCATCTTTCTTTTTCAATTTCCATAGTTTGAATCCAGATTGAATTACACCGACCAGTATCGTCTCGTCATGACTTAGAGTCAATGCCAGAAGCTTTTCAGTGTTTTCTATTGATCGGAAGTAGTCCCAACTTCCTTCCCAATTGTACAAAGCGATGTCATTATCGCTGATAGCTATGCAAGCATACAAACAAGAACCATCGGATGTCACCGCCATAGCGTGATGGAAGTCAAATGCCGTTTCAAGATCTCCGTTGTGTGACAAGCTCATGTCATCTTCATCAGCCCCGTCTTGAACATCTAGATGTCGCAGGATGATCCAGAAATGCTCAACGGTCTGAAAAATGACTGACATCACTTCTCTCGTCTTTGATTCGGGACCTAATGTTCCCCCACCGTGAACAGTCTGCGAGTTGATATCGACGAATAACCATGCTGAACGAGTCCATAAGATGAACGTTCCTTTTGCCATGATAGCTCCCACGATATCACCATCGTCAGCGGTAAATGGATTGGGATGAATTGAGTAATCTCCCGAATCTGTTTGCCAGTACACCAACTGGTTCGTGTTGGAATAGGCGATTGCTGATTTGCTTCCTGGAGCCATGTAAAGACCTTGCATGATTCCCTTCAGTCCAACAGGCTGAACTGCTCGCAAGGTGTCTCCGGTTTCCATATTCCAAACGATCATTTGATTTGTTACAGAAATAAGTGATTGTCCATCTTCTGTAACCTGTTGAAGAAAAGTGCAAGTATCAATTCACTAATTCGTTGTTGAAGAGGTTACAGAGCATCGGTTGACTTGAGAAATTTTTCTAATCTTTATTACAACTTTTAAAGAAAAGCTTTGGCTAAATCCTATATCCATATCAAGATCGGAAGCACATCCACATCCGAGAGGGCGATTAACTTCTAAGAATATTGCTCCGCATGACGTGAAATTTAAATTGCAGCATATTTCGTGTGTGTATGTGTGTGAGCTTTCTAATGGTGGCAGTCTTTCGTCCTAACCCATTTATCTTCGCCCTAAACATTTAAAAATTTTAAATCACCAATTTTGACTGAGTTTTGAAAATTTGCTGAAATTCGGCTATAAATCCTTTTAATGATTGTTGTTTAGGAAGCCATGTTGGTTGAATTAACTGAGCAGCTACTTATGAGTAAAATAAGACATTGATAGTATTGATTGCTGCAAAGAATGCAGCTCACTACGTATATGAAAAAAGAAAATTTTCCTTCAAAAGGCAATCATTCTAATGTCTCCATGAAATGGCATTCTACAGCTTTACGCAACAAATGCTGTTTGAACAAGGATGGACGACTGCAGATACCCAAGGAATTCAAATGACTTGGAAAATACTTGAGAACTAAATTGACCATTACTACTTATCTTTTTAATAAGTAGCGTTTACACTTTAAATGAATTTCGAATACTGTATTCGATGTCTTTGCTATATTGGATGATCATGATATGATTCACTGACATATTTTCGGTAAATACACCACTCATTTTGAAAATTGCGCCAAGTTAAAAGCTACAATGCAGATCTTTTTTGAAAGTGGCAATTTTCTGCGCTTCGAAAAAATACTTTTCAAGATTGGTCAAATTTGGCTTTCCAAAAGGTCAAATCCAACAATTTTTGGTGGAAAGTAGAAGAATACACTGAAACCAAAGTAAGAAAAATCGCAGGTCGGGTGGCTCAGCAATACGAGGAACACAGTTAAATGCGGCATGAAAGGGGGGGGAATGGATAGGTTTGATTTACACCGAAGGCGAAGTACATGTATATACATCTATTTTCAAATTGAGATTGCATGCTTTGCAATTGAAAACCGCAACTGCTTTGAGAGTAGAATACTTTTAAAGATCATTTGGTGGCAATCACAAAATGAGTTGAAATTTCGAAAATATTTGGGATGAAAATATGATGTAGCAAGCAAGCATTTGGTAGTTCAAATTTAAAAGCAGTTTGTAATGATATAAAGGGAATTGATGGAAAGGGGAGGTCTCCACAAGGAAGCTAGCGAGGATTTGCCTCAGTATTGTCGGTCTATAGATTTGTGCAGGTGTAATAAGTGGCTACTATTCTGATTTTAACGATTTACCTGTAAACCGTATGGCGCAAATAAATGTCCTTCTAAAGAGTATTCCAAAGGACCACCAGGAGTATGTAGGCAGTGGTTTGCTGGCATCAATGCACATCTTTCCAGTCCGATTGTATCACACTGTTGTATTAGTGATCTTATCCGCGCATGACTTCCATAATATGGTAATAATCGACCAGCCACTTGCGGACCTAGCATGTTTGGATATCTTGTTATCACAGACGCTGATAAACGAAGTGTATCCAACAGAATTTTCGTGTCACGATCCCATTTGACTTGCAAGAGATCTTGCAAGTCTTTCAGCAATAATTGCAAAGGCATGCAACTCAGTTTAGCATGTAGAAAATTGAAGTTAAAAAGACACTCGTCGAAGAGTTCATCGTAGCGATTTGCACGTAGCAGATTGTATGGCAGTTCAGACAGCTTTCGCAAATTATATCGAGCAATATTACCCGCGTCGTCGAATAAATAAAACGGCTGAGAAGGCACTCGACGGTCCGCTGATGATTTTCGATCGTGAACAAGTCTTCGAGTCAAATGAATTGCTTCGTATTCAAACGGCTTTTCCACATTTGCCCATTTCCCAAGATAGAAGTCGGATAGAGTGTGATGGATTGCTTCCTTGAAGTTCAAATTCTTGAAATATCGCTGACGTGCCACATCGATGAATTGACGATGATACCAATTGATCACATTCACTCCGTCTGCTTCACGTTCACTGAGATATCCCGGAAGATCATTCCGAATTCGAGTCCAGAGAAGTGGAGGGATACGGCGGGCTGGAGGGATGTGATATTGATAGACATCGTTTAATACCTGAAATGAAAATCATAAGTTGTATGTAAGCTTTTCTTTGTTGAAAGCAACAGCTATATTTGTGGATAGGGTTAAAAACATGTAAGCTGATCAAACGACAGGACGTCATGACAATCTCCTCTTTTTTAGATTCGAATATTTTTGAAAAAAGAGATAATTTTGACAAGGGTTGCTTCGGCGTCCCTAACTTCCACAGGTTGACGGACACAACGACAGCGACACCTAAGACAGCTTCATAAATAATTGTGCAAAAAAGTTGGCCCATTTTCAACTATTTATTTTCGTGTTGAAGCAGGGGCGGTGTGTCCCAGGGTCCCCACCCAATTTTTGATAATGTTGCCTTGAAAATGTGCCATGCTGCATCATGTTGAGAAATAACACCATGATGAATTTAGTACAACTTTCACAAGATTGCGTGGTATTCGCTCTGTGGGATATTGACTAAGTTTCCGAGCGACGCATTATAAATTGTAGTTTCTTAGTTGATGACGATTTTCTAAAGGCGATTATTAGCTGATGATTATCGTTTGTCATATGACAGTGCCGTCCACACATCTGATGCGCCCAGCGGGATTTTTACCAAAAATACTTAGTAGAGTAATGACCAAAATCCAAAATCCATTCATTCATTATGCATGATGAGATATCATGTGTTATACTATCAGCAGGAAACTCTAGCGTCATATTATCTATTCCATGAGTCAGTTTTCGAACTGAGTTGCCAGTAAATGTTGTTTTGTCACAAGCAGAAGAGTGGAAGCATGAAAATTCACGATTTACCTCGGTATGATTTTAAATGGTCTATTACATCATCGTCACTAGATGAGGTCAAAAGTCAAATAGCTAATACTTTTAGTTCAATTCAAATCGCACTATAATTCATTTTCTGAAATATGCTTAGCTGTCTCATACAAATGTAAATAATTGTTTTCCCATACATTTGTCGAGAAACTGAGGCTAAAAGCAACATGTCTCTGAAAATGTTCTATAATTGCAGATTAGATGCAGAACTAAAAGTCACAAAAATAGCATAAAATTATTTTTGAAATTTGAACTTCTAATTTCAAACATGTATACATAATAAGCAGTTGATTTCAAATTCAAAACTTTGCATTTGTTAATATTGATACTCTCACGCCAAAACTAAATTGGAAATTTTTTTCCTTCTGTCAAAAGTTGCATAATACGTAGAAAGAAAGCTAGTGGAAATCTGGTGACCAAAGGTTGCGTGGTTTAAAAGACATTTATATATTCGCTAAGGAGAGAAAAACGCTTCCTGCAGTGGGGCGAAAGTTAATTCTACGCTATTTCAGTTTTACATGTAGCAATGCTTTCAACAGTCAATTGTACACAGCTTAATAACTTTTGCTGTATTAACGCTGGTGTTTTCAAGTTTGGGCTCAAAAGATGATGGTGTCATCAGTTCCAAGAATGCGTAAGTTTCATCAAGATCGACCCATCCAGTCACTGGCAAACTTAAAAATTTGTATTATTCCAGCCATTTGGTGAGTCATTATTTCCTTCAGTTGAAGTCAGAAGATTTCTGCAGTAATCTTCACTGATTAACAAAAAATGCATGATTACAGAATAAGATTTACAATTCCAGCTAAGAAGCAAGATTTATTAGCTTCGCATATCCAACATAACAGAGCCATATAAAAAGCATAAAGAACAGGTATGAGAGAATGGGAACAATGCAACAGACAGCAGAGGGTTACATGGTATAACATGGGTTTTATCCATCTCTCATGTCAGGTGATGGGAATTTCTGATCTCCTTCTGTGATCATGCATTCAGTCAATGCCAAGAGATACTGAAGATAGCACAGAAATGCATAGCTATCACAAGTGCCCGGCATAGTATGCTCCAGGAAATACGTTTGTATGGCTCTTTACAAACAAAGAAGCAAATCTCACAAGATGTTTGAATTCATGAAGTAATATGATTGAGAACCTACTGACTTATACGCTGACGGGGTTTTACTGATGCTTGTCATTTAGAATCTGTATGAGAGAGATTGGAGGCCCAAGGATAAGTCATGCATAAGGTGTAAGCCATGCAGCATGAGCCAAGGCACAATATGTGGTCTATGACTATTTCCTGTGTGTCAGCGTAATCAAAGGCGGTTTATGGCTTACTTCTTGCGCCCCATGACTACTGTGTGCCCGCTACCCTTGAAACACATGCGTAGAATTCCACTTTCATCTTTTACTTGCATGTGTGCTCTAAGCCTGATTTTCTTCAGACCAAAAGTTTTCTTAAAGGGCATACTCATCTAAATTCAATTGAAAAAATTCTAGAGGTTTAAAGATATTAGCCCTATACCTGGCTGACCGGCATCCCTTGGTTAGAGAAGCATTGTATTACGGAATGATTTCCTGAGGAAATTCCATAAGGGAAATAGGATATTCTGACTACTCATCTTAAATATGCAAATGAATAGGAATTCATAGAAAGTCGGTTCATAATATTGTCTAATTACTCAAAGCGAATTAGAAAGGCTAACTCGTGGGAAATTCCCACAGACAATCAATCTCGTAAACTGAGATACAAGTGCTTTCAAAATTGTTGAATATGTGATAGAGTAATTTTTACCAATGAAAAACTGCTAAATAGACTGTTCTAAGTTTATTAGTCCCCTCACATTGCCAAGTAGCACCGTAACATAAAAGCTACAGTTGAGGCGCTATTGAACGAGAATTTCCATGTGAAGCGTATCAATTTCATTGAAAATCACAAGTCAAGTAAAATTAGTCATCAGGAAACGTCCCTCGGGCGCCTAGCGTCATTCTCTAAACAGCTCCTACTTAGGATGACGTTGAGTGAACATTTTACTGACCGGGAAAAGGTGTAATATTGATTCCATGGAGACCTCAACTTCCAAAGACGAGGACACGGAAGAGCGAAACAACTACCGAGAGGCAATAAGGATAGCATATGGACTGAGGCCCCCAAAAAGTGAATAAACAACTATTAGCACATTACAGTAACAGAAAAGTGTCGTGCCCATTCTGGTACAATTAGTGCTTCATCACAGTGTAGTTACTGCTTTTGATTTTGTTGAAATACAAGAAACAGCATTTGTTTGACATATTGGCCTTTTAAAAAAATCGACCATGTAATAATAATTTATTTATTTTTCCAACGTTCTCCAAATTTGTTTATTTTCCAGCCGACGGCCGGTTTCTAAATAAAATATTTATCCTTTGAAACAGTCGGCCGGCTGACGCCACTTTTTTCGCCAGAACAGTAATCGTTCTAATGAAATCCTTATTTCAGTTGGCGCAAACAGCGCCGATACTAGATATCCAGTGTTTGCATATATTTGCCACAACGACAATGGTTTGACTCGGATATTTGGAATTTCATATCTCCAAGAATTCCATCGCTTGTTTTCCTTAAATCCTATTTGATTTACTGCGATAGAAATGTTATGCGCCATAAATCCTGCACAGTGTATTTTATGTTCCACTTTTTTCTTTGAATTAAATCTTTGCCACAAATCCACAGGTATCACTGACATCCCTTGCGACAGATGAAGTCCGAAATGATGATTTAAACAACTCTTCATAAATATTTTAATGTTAAACGACAAGCAAGTAAGATGACATTTCATTTCAGTTACGTAATAAATCTGGCCATGAATGTCCCTGTTGTGAATACTTGCTGATCAATTCGCATAAAGGCCGACATGATTACTAAGCCTACTTATGTCAGAAGAAGATTAGAATTGGAAAAAAGATGTAACAGTTGTGCTGACACATCAGGAGTTATTATGAATTGTTTAGAGCCTATCTGTCTCCTTCACACTATCGAATTACAATCAATGTTTGTCATGGATTATTGTCTGTCGTTAAATCCTGACTGCAAACGTGAAGGATAATTTCTTGTCAATATTGAAGTAGTTAACCGCTGATGCAACTGCATCGATTAGCAGTTAATTATATCGTGGACACAAGCAAGATGAAAAATCTCCTATTTTTGCATAAAGCATAGAGTAAGTAGGCCTATATAGTAGGTAGGGTGTCGATTCAAAAAAAATGTCAGCATAAAGTGAAAATTGTTATATCAAAAGATTCAGTTTTTAGCATAAAATTACGATACTGTGGTCTAAAAAAATATTTGATCACTTTTAAAAAAGCTAATTTTTTGCAAATTATTCCTGTGTTTATATGTTAGCAATTTGGTACCTCTATATCAGTTGTATGAAACTTACTGGATATCAACAAGAATGGACATTTGCTAGCAGGCGTATTAATTGAGTGGTTATTAGGCTGATTATCAAGGAAATTTCATGAACCGCATAATAATAGAAGTCTTTATGGAAAGGTTGAAATCTTATGTTTTCTTGACTGAAATTTCAAGTCTTTAAGTCAATTTTCATTGTCATGATTTTATGATACTTTTTGTGATTTTTGTGACTACTACATCACTTGATGTCATCTATTGTTGGATGCGTTGCAGCACATCTATTCATTTAACCTGTGGCAACATTCAGTTAACAAGCATGTAATCGTCTCGATCAACTGAAATAAGTACACAGTGTGTTTTGGCATTATCTTCACTCTCCCTTTACGAGCATGTAGACCTGTCATTGACTTTTATAATGTGTCCAATCCATAATTATTCAAGACTAATTGAACGTTTCAATTATTCAAGTAAATCAAATGAGCAAAGAAAAAAACTTGAATAGTGACTAGTAAGTATTTAAAAGACTTCGGTTGCTTTACTGCGACAATAAATGCAAAACGTATGCATGTATCTCTTATTTGTTAAAAGGCTATGTGAGCGCAATTATAGTAAATTATTATGAACAGTTCGAACTTATATGGGCCTAACTGACAGCGTGTAGAATCTAAAATTCTTTTATTTAACTGATAAAGTTCATTATAGTTTCATATGATTAATTTTCCAATTCAACCAGATTGAACTGACAATAAAGGACTCGAATGCAAGTAACGCTATGGTTTTAACATATGACAAGCGGACAAAGTATCAAAGATTGTTATCCATGGCGTTCTTAAGTACAATCAACTGTTCAATAAGTTCAGGTTCTGATCGTGTTTTCTTTGGATCGATGAGCTCTCCAGCTCCACTGAAAGTTCTCCCGCTTTCAGCACTTGAAAGACTTGACGCCTGCATTGAAGGGTAAAAAAGCGCAAACTTGCAGCGCCACTCCTAGTGCAATAGTTGTAGTCCGAATGCTATGCAAAATGCGCCTTTGTACTCGCATGGCTTCGTACATGCATGGAATCAGACAATTTCAAAGAGTATAGGTAGCAACTCATACAAGGTTGAGTACCACTTCTCTAAAGGCATCTAAGCATTCAACGATTAGTTCGCTTTGCATTCCATCAATTCATTTTTCTTACCTTTTCGTCTAGTGACAAAATGTCCTCTAGTTCTGCTTCCGAGAGACCGCTCTTAGAGGCTGTGATGTAGGAAAACGCATGAGTGACAAGGATTTTTCCATGCTGATTCTCAATTCTGTTAAAAAGATTGTGAATCGAATCTTGAATCGTGTACGCCAAAGTTGTATTGTTAAGAGTATGATAGGACCTCCATCGACAGATTTCATCAAATACCAGCTTCACAAATAGCGGAAGATTACATTTCTCCAATGCCTTATTCACCACAGTCCATTGCTGAGATGTTATCGTACGATTGGCAGATTTCAGCCAAGATCGAAGAATTGTGGCACTTAGATCTTGTCCCAATGGTGTGATCTGTAAAGAAAAATAAAGACTGAAACGAGAAAAACTCTAGGCCAGATGGGTGGCCGCAAGCGATGTTATTGCAACGATGCTATACGTGTGGGTGGTGCGACCGAAATGAAGGCAGGTGTAAAATATGAAATTGGCTGATGAACAAGTAGTTGTGAATGTCCGATGCTTTCACATTCACCTCAATATGGAAGTACATTGCCTGGCTGAAACAGTATATGATTGCCTCTGACGACTACGTAGAAATTAATTCGAATCAGAAAGATAAACAGACTACATGTCAGATTGATTTAACTAAAACAATGAATTGAAGTAGAAATAGTTGTCGCGTACCGACCAGGCTGGTTAAATAATTCATGCCTGGAATTCTACATATCCAATGTAACGGTTAATATATGACAGTCACTATTGTATAAGACAAGTTTCAGATGAATGGATTTCATTTATTTATTTTATCTTTTCATATTTGATAATCGGAATCATACATTTCACTGAATTAGATGAATCTTTCTCTTAAGATGAGCATTGTGTTAAGTTGAGGATTCATTTACAAAAATCTTAGCTAGGGTAGCTTGTGATCAAATCGGAAACGCCGCACCATTGGTTTTATATTGAAGCGGAACTGGAAGCACAGAAAAATCACAGGTTCCTGTTGCAGAAAATAATTTGAGACTAATGATGAACACGCACGCAGATTCATACACTGTCAAATGTTCCCCAATTCGTGCTAAAAATGCTTACCATAATTTGGTTACACTTACACAAATTGAAACTTGAAAGTATGCTTGTAGAATAGTGGGTACTTACTGGTCATCTCCCCCATGTTTTCAAATTTGTCTAAAATCCGTAGAGATGAAGCATTCGTCACAAAACTTTTAAGTACACGTAAGTGAGGACATTTTCTATCTACCTACCAAAATTTGTGTAAATAGGACGACTACTTTTGAATTAGGAGAGATAAATTGAAGTGCAGCTTGATCTGACTTCTTCTGACCTCATCGGTTGAGCAGAAAGCACTTGAGGTCAACAAAGTCATTTCCCGACAACTCGTGAAATTATTATGACCAGGCCACATCCTTATCAAAACATTTTTAACTTAAAACAGGTGTGGCAAGGTAATGATCGTGGGAAGATTTCAAAAACAGTGGATGAGACGAAGATCACGGTGTGTCTGAATTAAGTTTCTATGCCTAGTGATGCATCGGAGCTGGGATCAGCATTTTTTGTCACTGCAATGTATAAGGATTACAATGGCATAAATCTAAAAAAATCGACCGGTGATTTTTTGAGAAATTGCCATTAAAAAAATGTGTACTACTTTTGCAGAAAAAATTAGTAGTATGATGACGGCCATCAATTTCGACAGATTGTTTTGCTTCATATGATTAGAAATTGTTATGAACGCATTATATGTCCTTGAAACATTTATGCCTGCTTGAAATTTTTCAGAGGAAAAGCGCTCAGAATAGTTTCGAAGTCATTATACAGTCCGTTTCATAAAAAGTGGATCATCCTAAAATTTGACTAAATAAAACATAAGTACAATACAGAAAGCATTTTTCATGCTATTTCATGTCCCTAATATATTATCTGATTAGCTATGACAGTAACGGTTCTTAAGAAGCTAATATTTTGTGGCCCTACCCTTATTGTCAATGACATTACCAATTCGTCTAGGCATTGATTCGATGATATCGTTGATTTTTGACTGATCTAACTTTCTCCACTCTCTTTTTAACAGTGACGTAAGTTGTGATACGCCATTGTAGGTAGCAGTGAACGACGAACGTTACGTTTTAGAATACTCCATACATTTTCTATGGGATTCAGATCAGGAGAACGAGCTGGCCAAGGTAATGTCCTAAGCCCTAATTGAGACTTGCATAAGTTGACTCTACTACTCCTGTGACACGTAGCATTATCATCCATAAATAACCAAGTCGATGGATCACCAAGCTGATCTGTCATTTGGCCAATGTTCATTCGTAAAACATTCACATAGCGTTCAGAATTCATGCTTCCTTGCTGTATGTGAAGTTCAGAGCGGCCATTGGTCCAAATGCCAGCCCAAATCAGTAGAGTCGCACCACCTTGTGCCCGGGGACGATGTAAATGTCTCGGAATTTCCTGATCAGATTTTATCCATAATCTCAATCGACCATCACTATCCTTCAGACGGACTGATGCCTCATCAGACCAGACAACCCGATCCCATTGATTTCGCCAGTGACAATGCCCATCTGAGACGTCTTTTGATCTGACAGCTACTCAATAAGTCTTCTACGAATAGTGGACTTAGAAATAGACGAGACTAGTGCAGCCATCTCAGTTAACGATAGATTTGGATCAACTTTAACAAATCTCAAAATTGAGTGGTCTCTACGTTTGGATGTTTTGCGTGGACGGCCAGAGCCCTCTTTACGACAGAGTCGAAAATCATCATTATGCCATCGATGCACATTTGTGTAAGGGACATTTAGTCGCTTGCTTGTAGCTCGCAAAGAAAACCCTAGTTCTATCAAGGCTGACACTTTGCCTTTTGTGAATGCGATCTCGTTATTGTTCATTTGTGGTTTGTATTGTTTTCAACCGGTAAGAGATAGATTTCTAGCTGAAAGCAATCAGGAGTGCTGCCAACACCACCGCAACGAAGTCAGGAAGCTATGGAACATGAAGTCCAGTTAATCACATGTAGCAGTTACATTATTGTTGATGAATAATGGTGCTATACCTGATTGACCGATTTTCTTTATTTTTGTTTTGCTTGATAGCTTTTGGCTTGTAGAACAACATATTACATAACAAAGGAAACAAATGTAATTTTATAAGAGTGAGGTATGATTTTGTGTAACATTGCTAAATGGAGATCAAATTATCTACTACTTTTTTTATCTATAACAGGAAAACAACTCAATATTCATGCTTGAAATTTCCAACAATGATATTAGTAAGCACAACTGACATATCTTCCAAATTTCAGAGAAATTCGTTCAAGTTTGGCGGAGTTAGACAAAGTTGGAGTTAAGGCGATGTTTAAGGGTGATCCATTTTTTATGAAACAATCTGTATGTAATGAAGTGAAGAAAATTAAAAAATAATAAAATCAACCTGACAATGGTCGACTGGTCTTGCCAAGGGTAACCCAGCAAGTGACAATTTACAATCAAACAGCTACAATTCTGATGACAGATCAATCAACACATCAGCCGCAGTCTGGTCAATCACACGATTACCAGAGAAAGCGAAGATTGATCACGTGATCCTTCTGTTTACATAGATCTGGACAGTCACGTTTAATATACAGTGCTTCAAGAATGCATAAATTGCGATCGTTGTAGGCACGGCACACTATCTGAAACTTGCTCAAATGGTCATCAGGAAGTTTAACACAGCTGAGCACATACTCGGTAATGGCAGAGCGAGAAATTCCCGAGCGACTGTCTGAAAACCACTTGGGTATATGCTCCCTTGATCGAACAGTCAATGGGCGCGACGTCCTTCCAATATAGGTTGATACATAACCACAGCGAAAAGAATATATGACAGAGGACGTGGCGGCCACTGGCAGACGATCTTTAGGAGAAGCAACGGGAATGCAGTTAGTCTTGAACATCAAGACAGGCCTTGCCGCAGGAGCAAACTTGGCCAGCAATTCATTGATAGATATTCGATGAAAAAAACTAGATTTGTCACCTTAGGCAAGTTGATGTAAACATCTTTTCTTTCCACGGAGGCAACAGAAACGTTATTGATGCTAGTAACTTTATATCTATCAATGAAATAATCAGGATAAGCATAAAAAGGCGCGAACAGTGCTGAGCTATTGGGCTAACAAATCAGCAGAACAAATACGAAACGCGCTTTTTCTTCACTTCATTACATATGACTTCGAAAGTATTCTGTGAGCTTTTCCTTGTGACAGTTCATTTGCTGGATCATCAGTATGCAACGTTTCAAAAGGGTTCATACCCAAAAAACATTGGAAATACGCAATATCATAAAAGTTAGATGATACGAAAACGAAGATATTCCAGTTAAGACTTCATGGTTGATATTTATAGCCAGATGATTGAATCACAACACCATTCACGTTTCGTGTGGTCTGTTCACTAGGTAACTCTCTCACGTATTATTCTCTCAATGGCCTTGTTAATAGACCACACAAAGGTATTCTGCGATAGGGCTTAATTAGTTGCTGAAAATATATGTTTTATTTGTTTATTTACTTCTTGTTTAATTAAGCTGTACAGATCTGTGAAATAGGGAATTGCTGAAATCATCAATTGAGTCACTGTGGTCCAATGACAATTCGAGAAAAACTTTTCAAAGAAGGTCCATCAAGAACAGAATCTGTTCGCACTTCAGGTAGGAGAAAGAAAATGTCATCTGATTGACCACGATTTAAAGACATTTAATCAGCCGACTAGTTTAGACTTTAGATAGTCGTTATACCGATGAATGATGGTAATCCTTGGCATGCAAACGCTATGGTTTCTCAATATATTTGAAATTTTCTGATAGATAAGGACTCCATTTTTATCACAAAGTTTGCATGCAAACTTCACAAATTCAATAATTCTCTGAATAAATCAAAAGAATGCTGAGAAAATGCTCGTTCGTCAAGGGCCTTGATTCATATCATACTCGCATGTTCTCTAATAGAAAAATTGCGATTTGTAGATTGAGCGACTTTTATATTATGACCACTATCACTGTCCAGCAGGCATAATAGCGGATACAATAATATCACAACTTAAAATTTACATGTAAGTTCTCGGATGATGTATGGCACGTTGATGCAATGAGTGATGTACGTTTAGTCTTAAGTCATCATTTTATTGGAAACACGAAAATATTGAACATGATAATAATCTCACCTGTATGAAGTTTTCCTCATTTTCAATCTTTGTGTGAAGAGTTTCTAACAGACCATAATATCCAGGCAATACTGAAACTAGGAGATGCACATGGGGAGGTAGGCTGTCAGGTAACCAAACCAGCGCATGTGCGCCGTCGGCTTCTGATAACTGATCTAAGGAGTCTAAGAAAAGCAACAGTGGACGATCAGCAGTCGCACATTGAAGGAGTGTCCGAATATGGAGAATTAATTTCGGCAGTTCTGTTGGAATTTCGCTCTCAGGCTTTCCATAAAGCAACGCGATGTGTTTACAGAGACTGGTGAGCAGTGGAGAGAGAGTGGAGCTGTCCGGAGATGTACCCAGGAACCTGATAACTACAGCAACTCGCTCTCCTATCCATTCCGGAATGTAACTCGCAGCTTTTGCCAGGAGAGACGTTTTCCCACAGCCAGACTCACCGTGGATAACGAGAATGCGATCGTTGTTGGGATTAAGAACGTAAGCACGAATTCTGTCAATGATATCTTCTCTTCCTTGGAATACCTGTGGATTGAATGATAGCGAATATACTTGCGGATGATGAAACCAGTAGACAACAAAGCAACAACTGAAAATCGATAAATTATTCTGCTATTTTGAATTTTCAATACAGCAATTTCCCGAATACTACCAAATAGAACACGCATATGAATTGAAAGAAGAATAATCTAATCTACTCTCTAACCCGCACCTAAATTTATCAGTGAAGAGGTTTTACGAGTTCCATTACCTAAAGCACCGCCACTGGAGTGTGATTACACATAAGTGAGACATTTATATTTTGTTTAGGAATGGCTGTTAATAATTGTTATTGTTCAACAGTTGACCTAGTACTATAAGATGCTTACTTACATAATACACATACTTACTAGAAGATCTTGATTTCTAAGTAATCGACATAAAATTAATCATTATTGCTTGATTACCACGGGTGTTTCTTTCAGAGATCATCAAAACATAATTACTTGTTTAAGAAATCAATATTACATAGTTAATATAATATTTAAACTCAATATTAAGCATGTCTATTTATACTGTTTTTTATACTGTTTTCAAAAAGCTGCACTAATTAATTATTACAGCCGCACTAACCTAGGCTCCATGTCAGCAGTGTGCTTTAAGTGACATTTAATGGATGTCCGTCGAAATTTCACTAAATTGATAATTGAAAGTCTCAGATTCTACATTACTTAGTCAAAAAGTAAAAAAATTGAACTGCTACCGATATACAGTAAAACAAAAATTACAGAAAATGTCTGCACCAACAAGACAGTGTCTTGCTTAAATAATTTAACAAACAGCCCTTTTCTCTATCTTGCCATCTCTCACTGACTCACTTAATGACTTTCCTGGGACCGCACAACTGGCTTTGACACCACATTTGTATCCCAGCCGACAAGTGAAAAATTCGACCTCACTCTTTTGCAACAAGCGACCTATACGCATTGAAGCCTTACTTGCCTTCTGCAAGTGAATAATTGATTGGTTTTCCAATCACACACCACTACTCCCCACAGATGGCTTGGACGATGTGAAATTCATAACCTTGATGCCCATCCCGACGCCTTCCAATGACACTTTCGGAGCTCGACCTCCAGACCGCTTAGGGCCAACCACTTAATCATTGTGACACGGAGCCCGTAGGAATTTTAGACATAGCATAACGAACGATTCACTCTAACTAAGCAGTTAAAATGAAGTTTACTCTATAGATGGCTTGAAAAAGCAAAATTCCTCATGTTTTTTATGAGATTTTCTCATATAAATCTCATGAAATTTCATGCGGATTTGGAACGTTTTCGCATGAAACATCTCATCAAATTTCATGGGCTTCTTTTCTAAAGTACACACAAAAAACTTGTCAACACACAAAGACATCAAACCAGGCCATAAACTAATAGAAAAATAAACAAAAGTAATTGCTAGTATAACTTCGAAAAAGACTTGGAAATTGCCGAAGCCCTACTGATAAAAGAACATCAACCGATCCTGAATAAACAAGATCAAAGTTTGACCCACCGACTAATGGTCATGTAGCCACTTTGTGCATGCATTTTTAATACCTTTTATGTATATGTTTTTCTTTGGAATCAAGCAACACATCTCTATTTCCTATTTCCATACTTCCATATTCAGATATCCTTTTGGTGATTTTGTGCTATACTTTCCATAGCTTCATTTTAAATATTTACTATCTTAAAGACTTTATAAATTTTAGTATATGTAGATTTTTGTAACCCTGAGGATGGACGTTGTAACAGTCCGAAGTACCGGTTTTGTGATTAAATGGTTATCAAAGTGTATTTTGCGTTTTTTAGCAACTGACGAAAAGAAACTATATAGACAAATGGAACATCACTATTTAAAAGTCAATAAGATCGATTGCGATATTTTATACAATAACACTTGCCTATACATACATGTAATCAAAATTATATATAAGGTGGGTGATGTGAATAAGGCCCAGCTGGTAATAAGGCCCACTTGCTAGATCTCGGAAGCTGCATAACGAATTTAAGCGCAACAAAAAAGAAATGAAAATATATCTAATTTCAAATAAGTGTCAGAAGCTTTATCGATTTTGGTCCAGTGGATCAGATTCCAAAACGTCTCAAAAAAAGTACATTCAAATTTCTTCTTTGATCTAATATTTGCTCTTCACTTGTTCAAGGATTTCATGAGACAAAATATTGGTGTAGATGAGCTCTTAACATGGAAAATTATCTCTGGCGCATCCCCTCTACTACCTTATATAGTAGTTTGATTTTTGAGTTCGAGAAAGTACGAAAAAACACTGATTATAAAACGATGTCAATGTAGCCAATAAGGCTCATACAAAATGCTGGTAATAAGGCCCGTGCCTATCACAGTATAATCAGTACTCCGAAAATCCAACGAAAGTCAGATCCACGTAAATGTAAGCGCAGTCTTACCAAGAAGCACAGCTACTTACAAAATAACTTTTTACTAATAAAAAGCGCTTTAAGCAAGCACCTGTTCTATCCAAGAAGCAAAACAGTAGGCCCAAGCTTAGTTGTAGATAAGATGAGCAAGCTGGCAATGAATCGTGGGATTGCAAAATTTGTGAGGAAGATGAAAAGTTAGATAGGCCTATGAGACAGTGTATAGCATGTGATGACTAATTGGGTACACACAATTAACTAGATTGTGTTGGTTTAAGTCATGAAAGTGACGAAGATGAGTTCCTATTTGTTTGTCCTGACTGTTCCAGTGTAGGTCTATAAAGTCTGTGTTTATGACTGATAATATAATAGAGAGATTATACAATACCAAATACATTACCAAATACAAGGTTTCACCATCATATGGTTATTTTTTCCTCGTGCTAAAAATGTCTTTTGTTTTTCGATAAAAGTCGATGTATTTGAATGAACAGTTTTGGTTTATCTTTTTTACATAGGGGCTTAACTTAAGTCCTAACTCTGAATCACAAGAACATATTAGATCTAACCTCATTATACCAATTTGCGTACCAGAAGGTGAATACAATCCATTGTGTATAGCCACATAGTTAGAAATGACTTATAAGCTTCGTAAATTGAATACATTAAATAAAAATAAAAGTGGTCCTTATTACCTACACGTGTCGGTAATAAGGCCCACTCGGCGATTTTTCATCTTTTTGCTGGTACACCAGAAGTTTCGCAATAATCGACATGAACTTCTCACACATGTCAACTGCACCAGAAATAGTTAATTTGAATATGAATTCGTAGTATTTGATCAAAAATTCAAAACTGCAGAGCTCTAAGCCTGTTAGGTGGGCCTTATTCACCTCACCCACCTTATATGCATCATTCCGAAAAGGCTATTGCAGATCTCCATGATATATTCTTTATTTTTGCCTTTTATCCTTTATATACCAAAGTTGAGGATTTTTATCGATTGAATGAGCTTTCTTATGACTCCTTCCTTTCGCGGTGCATGCATATCTAGCTACTTGTAAACTTATTTTCACAGAAACCTCGAATGCTTATGATTTTCTCATGAATGCATCATGAGATGTTATCCTCATGAATGTTCTCATTACCACTCATTATGTTCTCATCAAAGCATCATGAGAACATTATAAGTCAAACATTTTTTTTATTGTGAGAATATCATGAGCTCTCCTAAAAAACTCATGAATCCGCATTAAATTTTATGAGTTCTCATGAAAAATTTCGTGTGGGTTTTTCTTTCTCCTTTGATATATGGACCAATTTAAAGGAAAAAATAAATCAAATGAGAGAGAAAAACCTGGAATTTTACCTTTTCTATCCCCCTACCGTATATGAATATCATCACTGCATATGACCATCAACCGAAAGTTAACTATAAAGTCAACTGAAAGTTAAAGAATGGCTAGAGAAGTGCAGTGAAACCCAAAAATGAAAATGCTTGTTCGCTGTCTGGTTTACCGAATGTACCCAATTCACCTGATAACTCTGAGACAAAATGACTTAAATGAACCGGTTCCACGCTGCTATACTAAATGCTTCAAAAGCTGTCGTGTCAAGGTTGGGCAAAAACTTGTATTGGGTATACCCAATACAAGTTTTGGACCAAAGCTTGGGTTAAAACCCAACAGCCAAGCCCAAGTTTCAATAAATGAGCGGAATAAAGTAAACGAAGTGCATTCCTTGTATTTTGTGCTGACATAAAGATACTTCTATAGGCCAAAAATTCTGTTGGGCCCATGAGAAGAGTGGCATTAGTGGGGAGCGATGTTTTCATTGCAATAACTGTAATTAGTAGCCTAAGTACATGTATGACCTTATAAAGCTTTCAGTTAATTCGATCTACGCTGATATACTGACGAATTGAAGATCTTTGATTTAATTATGATTGAATTACACATTGCTCACAACAGAGCTATTGTCTTCATTTTATCATTCAGAAATATGAACAGACTTGATGATTATTATAGCTGTGTGGTGAGTGCATGGTTAAACATATTTAGGATACGAAATTGGAATGAATTCATTTTTGGGTAAATGTCGGCTATCGCAGATAGTTTAGGAGTGCGAGGATAACTGCGAAGATATGAAATATATAAAAATTCAATATGCACAAATGCAACAAAATACATGTAAGCTCACAGCAAATACAATACAATACAGACTTCCAATGCGCGGTATTGTCAAACCTAAAATGAAGTATAGGAAATAATCACAAGTATTTCACTTTTGAAATATTCTGTAAATTGAATGGAATTTTGATGGAAAATCAGAACCTCATATTCTTATCCTGAGTTCTCCTAAGATTCAAATCAAAATGTTAATTTTTATAACTTGATTTGTGTATATGCAGCATAAATAGAAGACCCAAGTTTTGTATCACTAACGCAAGGTCGACCCAAAACCCAAGGTCCAACCGTGGTCGTGTCAACTTTATAACAAGAAAGCAGTGCTGAACAACTCATTTATGCTGCTCTATTATACTAACCTAGAGTTCACATTATGTTTTTAAGATCAATACTGTTCGTGAATCTATTCTGAAAACAGATTTAGAAGAAACTAACTCACTTTGCAGAAACTGCGGCATGCATGAAGGTGCTGAAGGGTTTCAGTAAAGTTCCGATCACTGCTCAGATTCTGAAGTTGTGTCACTCCTTGCTCAATCATATCAATGATCATATCATGAAAATGAGCACAAAAGTCATCGATGTACTCTGAAACATTGAACGATACAGTTATATCTGCAACGTGTGCAGCACATACGCATCTAGGTTCTGATAGTAATTTACTTGATTAAGTGAAGCACTTTAAACTGTCTCAATATCTTCATTTTATTGCAAAATATACTGGAATATATTCGGGAGCATTTACCTAAATGGTTGGCAAATGAACTGAAAGTACCCCCAAGATCAAAGAAGGAGCCGGCTAGTGCCATTACAAGGCATTTGCAGATGTGCCACACAATTGTAAGTGCTGCAAAAGACCTTCACCACTGTAAGCCGTTCGAAGAACTCATGTCTTGGAGTCAAAGAAGCTCTTCTCATCAACAAGCTGAAACCCACTTTAATTGCCCAGAAGGACTTTATTGTGTCCCTCTATTTAGAATCAACAGACTATTTAGAATCATTTCATGGAAATCATTGGGTCATAGCAGACCAACTGTTGATAGTCATAATTGTCATTGATAAAAGCTAGCCTAGAAGTTCTTTTTCATATATAACATACTCGTAAATCAATAATTCATCTGCTCAGTCTAAATTTAGCTCAATTATCGCACTTACTTTTGTGCACTTCATCATCTCCATTTGTACCACCTTCATCAGACCAAGGTATGGACAGTTTCGTTATTCGGTGTTCAGGTAGGACTGCCGGTAGCTTCTTATTTTTGAGAAGGCCTAATAATTCCTGCGCCTCTTCGTCAACTTTATGTCCACTGAAGTCAATGAAACTGCAAGCTACACGAAACTTCTTTGTATTGATATTTTCCAATGTTCGCAGATAGCAATGAGTATGATCAGCAACGTTTGGAGCTTTGAGGATTCCATGAATAACTTCACGTTCAGTTACTAAAGCAAAGAACACACATTTGATTGTCAGCTGATTCAAAACTCAGCATGTCATAGCCTTAACTCCATATTCCTCATTTCAATTGTTATCTTCTCAAAATTGTATCTTACTTATCGGCGGCATAGAATGTCCTGCTTTTGATATTCGGTAACTGTTGATGATACTATGATTAGAATATCGTTAATTGTTGTGACGGTATTCCTCAAATCATTTTAATATTTGCTTTGAGTTACATCTTTCACCAGCTGTGCTGGCTCAATGATCGCGTGTCAAATAAAGAATTTTGAATTTATTATCAAATGAAGTTGTGGTCGGGAATTGCATTCAATATCAAAAGTTAGATTCCAACACTCAAATGTAGAATTTTAACCTCAGTTAGACTGACAGATGTGAAAAGTGGCAGCAACTCTATTTGGATGTAGAAAGTTGATTTTCTTGGATCTTCTAAAAATGTGAGTGCTCGGGGAGTCGACTTATTTATTGTATTCATTAATATTTCTTTTAAACACAAACCAGTGCTTGCTCATAATTCGCTTTGAAATTATATAAACAAAATAAATCAACTACAGACCGTAACCATACTTGAATTGCGTTTTGACATGTGATCTGTAATACTCATGAAGTTCAAGGCCAGTTGTTTATTTCCCTTTGCAATAAAAATGTGATATGTGTGACATAAAGCCAAAATTGTGGCACACAATCAGTGCATTGAGTTCGTTTCCCCGGTATTTTCACACACAACTGACACAGCTTTAAGTTTGCGCACCATCATTAATCAGTAATGATTCATATATCAAAAATGTCATTAGTATATTGAAAATCAAAAACTTTAATCTTAAAAGTCTTTAATCAAAACCCGAGGACATCAGCTTAAATACAATTGTTCATCTCAAATTTACTCCAGGGTTGGCTGCGTAATAAATAGGGAATTGCGTTGATGTTGAAGTATGTGAAACTATGCAGGCGGAAGAAGGCCGCTACTCAGGACTGTTACCATTTTTCAACTGAGGGTGCAACCAAATACATAATGATTCCATTTATAAAACTGATATCGTCTTTCCAATTGAGATTCACAAATGGCTTTGGTAATATAATCAATATCATAAAGAATGCCAACAAGGCCTTTTCAGTAACTTGCTACTAAATGATATAAGTATTTCAGCTATACCGTTTTTAAAGAAACGTAAGTGTCCCTAGCATATGATCTTGATGTTTACTTTCCTCTCAAGCCGTGGCGCAATTATTGTCAAATCTTAACAATGTATTCATTTATGAAATCACTTCCATCACCGCCTTTCTTTGATCTGGCTTCAATAATCGATTTCTGAACATAGCGATGATATAAATGGCCTGCAGAATTCGGTGTTACTAACGAGTCATCAAGCGTCCTTCAATTATTTGAAGCATATAGATCATGAATGTAGGCCGGCTTGTTAACACATAATAATTGACCGTCACGCAAATGTCACATTTCTCGAAATTCTGCCGCAGTGAAAATTGCGAAACCATTTGATGATTCTTTTGTATTTCAAATTCTCTCATGATGTTACATACCTGCCATATAATAATTATGCTTCTGGACATCGTTGATTTTGCCTTCAGCATGGAGCGTGGCTGTTGCTTTACGGAAGATGCGTTGCATGCTAACCATATTGTCCCACCACGTGTCCTGGTCTTGTTTCATTAACCGCTGCATTCTCTGTGAGATAAGGAGATTAACTGCGAGTGAAGTAGACAATGCATCCAAAATGTCTAATTGGATTTGATTGACTATTATATTAAACCTCTCATATGGCAATCACCGGGTAATCAAAGACAATGTGAAAGTAGATCGAATTAGGTTAACAAGGGCAATTAAGCTTTATCAAAACATTTCACAGCACACTGATCGATTTAGGATATGTTGTGGTGCATCAATCGGATGTTGGCCATTTACATTAGATTCATAGACCAAAGACTGAACTTTGGGGGACTCTCATCAGACTTGGAACCGGCACATTTTTTGCAAGGGAGAACAGTAACTCAAAAAAACATTTAGAAATTCTGAGCAGCAAATATTTGAAAAAAAATCATCTACATGAAAATCTGTATCAAGTACTATAATATGTAGCTGTACATCCACCTGCTCAAGCCAGCATCAAACTCATTGAGGTTACATTTTCATCATCGAAAATTTTTCACAATATATATAGAAAATCCTTAAATTTATCGATCTGAGTGGATTTCATGGTCTGATATCGTTAGTCAAACTGCCCAGCAGAATGACTAACAGTTATTTATAAATTTATGCCGTTAAATTGCAACTAGAATAGTAACAGCGGATGAATCACAGATCAGGTATAAGGAAATGCTCTCGTCTATGACGGTTAACAGATCAATTGTTGCTGACACTTTTGATGAGACCTTTAAAAATGACGTTATACTGAATTGTCATACTTCATGAGAAACAGCAATGAAAAAATACTGCAATCGATCAAAACTTTACAATTTGAGACAAGCAGAACATCGCATAATCAAAAATTTCTTTAACTGCAGCATCAGCATATTGCTTAATTGTATTGAGAACAATTACACATAAATAAATCAATGAAAATTAGCGTTGCTCGCGCATGTAAGTCATTTATCAGGCATCATAGAACATGTATAATAAAATTATTGCTATTCGATAGTTTTATTTTTAATGAAAAGTGCTCGTACACCAAACACATCTACTGTAAATGTCGATAGACGAGACAATGGATGGACTTTTCACATGAATGAGTTTCCGCTAAGTACTGTAAAAGAGAAGGCCGCTATTGGCTGGTCGAAAAAGTTACCTTGTTGTTGAAGTTAACCAGAATAGAGCTAATTTGTTGAAGGACCATTTTTGGAGGGACCATGTTTTCATCAATCTTGTACCAAGTATTTAACATTTCAAGGTCAGCGTTTGATGTTTTGGTAACAACTTGTCGTATCATTTCAAATTCATCAGCCATTATAAATGTAGGGATTGGTCGGAATCCATATTTCTGACCAAGGAAAACCTGAAATCAGCAAAGGAAATACATCGCATGAATTGCATTTGGCAGTCGACTTACAAAAATGAACTCACAATAAAGTTGGGGCCAACCGAAAGCCTCTGGCAGTTCTCCAATTCTTTCAGACAAAGAGATGTAGTCATGTGATCGTCAGTAGCCTCATCTCGAACACCCCAACGCATATCTACTACCTGCGGAGGAATCGATTCGTTATCGCATGAAATCAAACTATAGGTTCATTCAATATCTAATTCAGTTGCAGTTAAAAAAGTGCGAGGGAGAAATTACTGAATCCATAAATTGTAGTGCACTGTTAAGCAAACTGGTCCGTACTGAAGGTGTGAGATGGTCCGAAACCATAGGTACGGAGAGTCACTACATAGGCACCATGCAAAGGGTATCAATCAATGGATACCATGCAAGGGGTCGGTATTATTATATGGTCTGCTTTGAAGGTTCAGAGGTGTCCGTATAGTGACTTATATGTTAAAATGAGTTAAAGAGTTAAAGAGTCCGGCTAATTGCACTAGGTGACATGCCACGCTCAATCACGCGTAATTCACGCGTGAACCACGCGTAATTACACATGACCCCAAACATCCGTGGCTATGCTGGATATTACTGCAATATCTGTTATATAAGCTAGTATAGTTGGCAGTCCTGTTAAATAGACTTTGCGTCTCATGTGTCTGCATGTATCAGATGCTGAACAATGTGATTGGACCTCCATTTCATGCTCAGGGAAGACAGAACATGCCTAGCGGTTCATCCGTGGTTCAAGCGGCAACGCAGACAACCGTAGAAGACGCGCAAACTATAAACGCTCGCCCGCGCGTATTCATAAACATTCTCCATGTTTTAACAGCATCAGATCAAGTGATTCCATAATTTGGGGTGTTCCATAATTACGCGTGAATCACGCGTTGCATGTCACCTAGTGTGGTCCTACCATTTATTACTTGCCTTCAGATACCTACCCATTTCGTACTGAACTCCTTTATCTTACCTGTACATGTACAATTCCTACAGGTTGATTTGTCAATATTGATATAAAATGCCTTGCAAAATGTTTGCAACTAAAATTGCCAATGAAAATAATAACTTGATATTTTTTCTACAGATTTTCCAATTCTCATAATTGCGTATTTTATCCTCAATAAAATGAGCCCCTAGATGACTTTGTTATTTCAATTTTTAAAGGAGGTGTTTGGTACCTTTGAAATATGCTCACAACACTACTTATAAGTTCATCGGACCCTTTTTCTCTTCAGCACCTCAAACGCTTACCCATCCAGAAATCGGACTACATTTGTAACTTCGGACCTATATTTGTGCCATTTGAATACGGACCTCATCCAAATTTTATGCGGAAGTGCATCTTTCTAGCAATATTTTTTTAGCATTACACTATATAATTAGCAATTTTCTTGTCATATCTGGACAAATCATTTACAAGAACATGCAATTCAGAAAATTTGTCTGATAAATTTCGCTTTCTCCACCCTTTTTATACGTAGGTACCCTTTGATGGCCTTAACACGGACCATTTTGCCTAACGGTGTGTAGATGCAAGAGTACCTTATGCAGGTCTACATTATATGTAGCATGAAGCAAATATTTTCTTCATTTTCCAAAAACTTTTTGTTTTTCCATCACAGAAAAATCTGATGATCAATTGCCAATGCATTTAGTTAATTGCACTAATACTTGCGACCCTGTTTTTGCCATCTATCAGTGTGCAATGGTCCAAGATAATTGGACAGATTCATAGATGCTAATGCAGCAAGATCCTGTGTGAATTGCGATTACTTGTCTGTAACGACCCTTTCCTCCTATTGAAATCGTTATATACTCGTACATGGACTAAGGCAAATGCATGTGATTGTGAAGACACGATAAGAATGCACTCTTCCACCGATGCAACTTCATCTCCCTGATAAAGGAGAATTCAACCAGGCAGATTCTTTCGTAGCATGAATCGCAGAGGAAGCATGTCCATGAGCTAGGACATGGTGGAGATTAGATTGCTCTCCTGCCGGTTCTGTAGTTAGCTCGCACAGCTCAAGATCATCTTTCTGAAATTCTCTTTCTTGTCAGTGCTAATTCGATACTTTCAAAATTGGGTTTCTCATGCGAATTTAAATGAATATTTTGACGTATGTGTATTCTACTAATTAAGTATTGCTTTATGACTTTCTTCATAATTCTGCGTTGTGATAGGGCTGAAGATGAAAATAATGTCACGATTTTTCTATCACTATATCCAACTCGAGATCAAATAAAGTTTTTCTTGGAATAGATGACAAGCGTTCTTCCCTTTGCCCAATCGAAGCTGTATTACCTGGAATTCAAAGCCGTGTTTCCATCGGCAATATTCTTTTAGCTTCGGATATACCCTCTTCATCAGCGAATTCCTTTCCAATGAGGTATCTGAAAATCAACCAAAATGCATCAGTGTGTGTCTGTAAGGGGTAAAATGTCAAAATACTTTGAGGTAAGATGATGAACTGCAGCTACTTATCATTGGAAAATGTAATGTTTGCTGGAAAATAATCCTGTCAGGATTCCCACACTGATTTTGAGTATATAAGAATTCAGTTTAAAGATGTGAGATCGTATGATGATCTGAAAAGCATCCATGACAAACATTCACCTAGTTCTTTACTTTTCCAAAATTTTCACGAGGCAGCTTTATATACATGTATAAGGGACTAGACTCACTTGTGTGGAATTTGGATGATATATTCTGACAGACGTTACTTGTAGCTATCTGTCCATAAATCTACATGCTGCATTACATCTTCTGAACGATGTCATGGAATACGTAACTGTTTTGGAATATTGTGGAGAAAGACTCGGTTCGAGTTGATTTCTATAATTAGCTCCGGGCTGCCAATTTTGACATATCTTTCGGTCCACCTAATAGACAATAAGCAATTCGACTATCTGGATTTGAACGACACTATTTCATAAAATTAACTTCGCTGGCCACGGTAGAAGTAAAAGTCCTCAAGTCACTGGAAGCTGCCACTTCAAAGACATAAATGTAGTTTGACAAGAGCGTATTTATTCTTTACATTGCATGTGCATGTCACACAATGTTAAATGTCCACTAATATCAGCAGGTGCTGACCAATTCCATATACTAATGCTTAGTGATCGCGGAACGGTTAAAGGAATGTTAATTGTCCGTCCCCAAGGGATCTGATATTATACTAAGGCCAAAAGAAAACATGGCATGTTTCAAAACATGTTTCTTTAATTAATTGATGTCTTTTTGGTGTTAAGATTTGATTACCTCTGTCGGTATATTTGTGCTCAGTGCCGAAAATACACATTGTGCAAATGTATTAGAACGATTGACCATTTTTTAATTATTCGAAGGATGTTCCATATATCTGATAAAGATAATTGACAACTAAATTTTCGTCACGAGCGCTTTCATCCAGGACCGCAGGCCATTATCATGCGAAGAAAATTTAGTTTTTAATTATCTTCATCAGATAATTAGAGCGTCCTTCGAATAATTAAAATAAATACACATTATCACAAAGCACGATTGCCACAGGCTGCATTTTGCTAAATAATCCGAAGTTTATAATATCAATTGAATAGCTGTTTTGTAAGACGGATAAAAAGAACAGTTTTAAAACAATTTCTCATTTAAATCTGCTTTTAAAAACATGGTTTGTACATTGTTTCCAAATGTTGTTTTCAAAGATGGCCTTAAATCCACGGGTTTGAACATGAGCAAACACCGTTTTTTTAGAACATTATCTTAAGCATGTTTTTAAATAGCCTACTCTGTTTCTAAACTATAATTCAGATCCTACTAATTGATGATCATGATATAGATTATGTTGACAAGTATCTTGGTGTTTTAAGCGTGTGCAGAGCAGGTACGCCAGTAATCTTACTGTCCATGCATGGCCTGTTGGGGAATTCGGGAAAGCGAGGAATGCAATGGATAATTTTAAGAAATTAAATGGATGTCAAGAAATATAAGTAGCATGACATGAATATGCGACTTAGTGACCCTATGAATAGAATGTTATTGACGCTATAGGTGCCGGGTTCCACACACAAAACCAGTTTTTAAAGGTTGCTGATATATTAAAGATACTCTTCAATTGAGAAGAAGCAATGCAAAATGTTGGAAACAAAAATATATCAAACAAAAGCATTAAAAAACACAGTATACTGCAGAAAGCTAGAAGACACTATATTTTTTGTTCTGAAACATTCAATGATAACATGGTTTTTAACCCTATGTGCTACATCACGTTTTGACACAAACAGGGAATGCGTTAGCTCATTCAATAGTCGCTACCCAAAGTGGGAAATAAAAATGATACAAATATTCATCTACGTAGTATTGACTCACAAATATCATCACCATGTCTACCTATGTGATATTCGCTGTGGGAAGAAGCCAGCTTCACACCCATTGCAGTACCTAAGTTAATAAGTTTGATAAGGAAGAATTCTCACGCCAATATTTGAACATTCGGGAACAATTATAAACATCAATAGTTCTCCACTCGATGCCCATAAATGATTATTTACATGCGAACACGATAGTAGACTCATTATACGTTTGCTTTAAGTTCTCCCTTACTTGACTGAGTTGAGTAGTGTTAATCTAAGTGAGAGAATAAATCAATTTGCATGTTTGAAATATGGGATGGAGCAGTTGTACCAATGCTTGAGAGAGTCGAGCACGCTTAGTAAACATTGAGACCATCTGACAATGCGGTTGCTGACGGCAATTTCTCCATCAGTGTGTGATATGCTGGCTGGCTTTCACACAAGTTGAATACGAAAACTGAATTTATTTGTTGATAAAGTGACGTGCTACGGAATTGTAAACTGCAATGGGAGAGGATTTCAGAGTCTGAGAGAAAAATTATTGTATGAAAGATTTGTGAATTCTTTGCCAAATTTTCTTCGGCGATATGAATTCTATTTGTGATTCGCAACGCAGACGAGAAGCAGACGGTTGTTTTGAAATTCGAATCGTTGATGACTTGTTGATTTGATGCAGAATTCGAAAAGTAAATCAGTAAAAAATTTTACTGGCGCGAATGAAGGAATGGAAACAGAGTGAAAGATAGAGAGAGAGAACTGTTTCAACTGGGCTGATGTAAAACTTACTGAATAGTGATATAATGAACATAATTTGTATGTTAGGCCTACTATTCATGATGGTGATTTGCTTGAATGATTTACAAATTCATGTCTCCTACCCCCTTATATAAAACTTCTCTCTGTTGACATTCTGATTTCATTTATACGTTTTACTGCTCTATAAGCGTATGCGTTAATTTTGATCACAATCTGAAATGACAATCGCCTCACTTGACATTACTTCCCCTGTATATTCCTTCTCGACATGCACCGGTGTCATCATCGTAATACTTGAAATCCTCTTCGGTTATTTCAACTTGAAATAAAACCCATGAATTTTGAATTTTGAGAGAGCAAGAGAGCGGGGGACTCCTCAGTTGCTGGACACATTCGTTGAATCTGGGTCCATTGAGATTGCAGAAATGTACATGGCGAATGAATGAACTGAGTTTCAGGGAAAGTCTATTGTTCGCATCATCGTCTTGACATGGACATAGATATTTTGCTATAATTAAGGAACTTGTAGCGTGTGAGTGAGTCATTATCAACATCAAAATGAGCGAACTGTAGTACTCATGTCTAGCGCACATTCTACTATATTACAAGGCTACCTCGGCAATTTGTGTGGTGACAACGTCGAGGTGTCAAAGTCAGACATGAGCAGACCTTTGGAAGTATCTTGGAAGACATAAGGCCTTGCTTCACTTCATGCGAGCTGTAATAAAATGCTGAGCAAAGGCGAATGTGATCGAGCGAATGTACTAAATCGATTCAGTTACATTCTCGACGATGATGATTTTAACAACATTGAAGGCTTCATTCAGTTGGTGTCTTATAACATAGCTTATAAAACTTGATGCATCATAAGCTACGTGGTCCTTCAATTTTGTTTGCCAACTTGATGCAAGCATGAAAGGCCTCACGATAATTTGCAGAAGCCTGTATCAGGTGTCGGACTTCTTGCTTTGCCTCTAAAAGTTTCTAAATATTCAAAAGTATTATAGATAGCTAAGTATAATTATGGCTGGATTATGACATTGTGGGCATGAAATTCTTCGAAACATCCCTGACTCCTGCTGAGTCCGGCTGTGTGCACTGTGCACATCGAATGGCGCAGCGCATCTCATTGACGTTGAGCTTCTATGATAAATGTTTGTAAATAATCTCCTATTCTAGAGCCGAAATTTTATAATTGTGTAGACCTACTGGATTATGTGGAATAAAAATATTAGACGAATGAATTCTTCCAAGTTCTTCAGACAATTGTAGAATGTAGTCAACTACAACTTCGATGTTGATAATAGATACATTCTAAAAACGTCCCTTTAAAAAATAACTGTTTTTTGCTATCTAAGCAAGGAAAGTAATCAATTCGGAAACAATTTATATCAACATTTGTATCACAATATTTACAAAACGATGAAAAAAGTGCAGCCTTTTCAAGATAAATGAGTGAATATAATTATCCAAGAAATTTTCAAAACAAAAGTATTCTCTTCCGAAGTATTTACGCCACAATAAAAAATAAAGTAGATGCAAAGTTGGATTGAGCAAAGGTCCTGACCTTTTCTCAAGGCAGTAGACTATAAAAGCTGCATAGTCAATATAAAGCTTTTATAGTCAGCTGCTTTGAGAAAGGGTCAGGACCCGAAATGTTGGCAACTTTGCATCTACTTTACCTTTTATTGTGGCAGAAATACTTCGGGAGAGAATACCTTCGTTTTGAAAATTTCTTGGGTATGGTCATCCCGCCCACTGCCATTACTTATTTACTTATTTATCTCCTTTTAGAATTAAAATAAACACAGAATTCCAATAATTTATTTCTTTGATTATGATAACAAATATATTCAGAAATATTATACAGATTACAAAAATGTGTAGCAGCAACCATTGTAGTATAATTGAACGATGAATCAAAGGTTTGTTGTGCATACACAGCTACCCAACTGGCTGAATACTAAAACATAAGTAAGTTAAAAAATTAACATTCAAACAATATAATTGGCAAAAAAACAAACATATACATGTAAATAGACAATATGTACAGATGATACCTAAATGGTGACTATGAAGGAATCACAATGAAAGTACTTTGGGATAGAGAAAGTTCATTTAATGTAATGTAATTGCCGACAACTTGCATGTAATTCCGATAAGCATGTCGACACTATAAACTGGTTGTATTTTGAGCATCATAAACTTCTTGCAATTTGAAATTGGTCGAAGCGATTTCACTTTAGATAGTTTATTATTCCCATCGATCTATTATGACCAAGAAGCATTCTCGTATTTTATGAGCAATTCCTAGCTTGTGGCAAAGATAAAACACATATTGATCAATTTTACCGTTGATACAATAGAAACAACTTCTTTTGCTCACATGCACGTAGATCCGGAAAAGAAAGTCGAATGCTGACACTTTCTGAGAGAACAAGCTCCAATTATGCTCGCGCTATTCTTGCTACTAGGAAGCCTTGTTGCTCTTGTTATACTGGGAAGACGAAGTGGTGTTTTTCCCTTCGAAGAGCAGAACATCCTCCTAAGTGGCTCTGCAAAGGACCTACACTGCCGAGATCCAAGCACCTACCAGTGTCCATATTCACCCGTCTTTTGAACAATTGTAAACACCGTGAACACCGGTTGGCAGTTTCAGCAAGAGGACCAATGCTTCCAAATAACAAGAATAGCAAGAACACATTTGCAGCTAGTTGGTACAGAAAGGTGTCTTCATTCGACCGTCACTTTCGGATCAGTGTTTAATACGTATCTTGATAAATTAATGCTTCTTTACAGGCATGTTCAGAAATTATAATCTAGTCTATCGCAACAGTATTCAGAACCGGCCGGGCATAGGCCTGAAAATTCCTGATAAAGCACCCCTAGGCCATTAACAGTGCTTGCGCGTTTCATAGGGATCTTCTTACCTCCAAATTATGCTAAATCCTTCAGTGATGCAAGTAGAGACTCAAACGCAAGTCACGATTTAACAAACGAATGCAACATCGTGACTGTTGCACTTTCCGTACTTTCTAAAACTGTAGAGAAAATTTTGTTTGCCGATGACCTGCGTGGTGACAACGATTGAAATTGCAGCAGTGATCAGAGTACCAGAATATCACTCGACTCTTTGATTAGAAACTGTCTTCTTGCAATAGCTGATTACATAATTCATTTGGAAATCGTCATAATAATCCATAAGTAGTTGTTGCCGAGCAATTCAGATTATAGTCATCGATAGTCATCATTTTCAAGGTCATTTGAAAAATAGATGCTGACTGACAACGTGTGCAACACCGGCAAATTCTGTAAATCCTTCCACCTGATCGCCACTTATCAATCATGCATGAACAGCATGAACACAATAACAACATCACCTGGTTCTGCTTAATGACAAGGAAAAGTTTTCGCTAAGGCATCAATATTGTAGTAATGATGGCAATTTGAGTTGAATCCTGAATTTTAGCCTATCTTTCTGATGTGATGGTCTGCTTTTAACTATGTTTTTGCTTGTAACTAGATGTAAAAAAAGTAAAAATATGTAGGCCGTGGTTAGAATTGAGAAAAACATGGATTGTTTGATATTTTAGAAATTCCCAAATAATGACAGAAATTTTACCTACACAAGCTAGTAAATTTTGTCATTAATATTTCGAGACCTCATATAAGTGTATAATTTGTGTGTAGGTGGATTGATTTGATAGTCATAATTGCACCTTCATGCATCGTGATCAAGCTGTAAAGCGAAACGTCGAGTCTACCAAGGTTTGTACAGCATCCGTGGAACATTGTCCTTTTCTTTTCTTAACTCTCATTAGTCGGATATATAAGTGGAGCACGGACGTTTTTTTTAAAAAAGCGAGCTAATCAGAAATTTAAGTAGATTTAATCATTCCTTTCTCGGATGTGCGAACTGCTGTATATACAACAAGGTTAAAAATGATAATTCACAAATTACTTTTTGATTGATGATCCACTTCATATATTTCAGAAGCAAGGCTATATTTTTATAATTAACTTCATCAAAGTGCTTTTTGTAAACTGATCCGCATTCTTTTGAAAAAAACAAAATCCTTTGTTGCTGAAAATAAATCCTTATGAAAGAAGACGAAAAAAGTATCTTCATCTTGACTTCAGCACTTTCATCTTCCGAAAATGTTTTCTAAATTGTGATATAAAAATGTTCTATTCCTATTGATATTGCATTCCAGAAACTATTTGTGGTATTGTTTTGCGGAATATACATTTATTGGGACAATTCTTCTGAGACGTTTGTTGCATATTTTGTGTGACTGATAAATAATGCGACATGTAAAATTGGTTCATTTTTTGAGTGGTGAAGCCATGTAATGAAATGTTGCTTCTTCTTGTTTCTATTATCAAATTATTGATTTGTGATTGACTGGTTCGTCTGTGTAAACGCTAAATTAGTCCTCGCAAGGATGATAGAAATTGGTCATATTTATAGTAAACCTGGTGTATCCTATTGTGGTGTCCGTGGCACAGTGGTTGCGTACTTGGACTAGCGATCTCATGGTCCAGAGGTCGAACCCGGAAAGTGTCACTGGAAGTCGGCAGGAAGGGCATCCGGACTGCAAAGCACCACAACGCTCCAAACAAAGTCTGACTTCAGTCAGCACCGTCCAAGGCCCCAGTAGGGGTAAAAAGTGACGTAAAATCCGTAAAAAAATCCTATACCCGTGCTGAGTATCAGACATCATTTGAAATTTTCAATTTGCTACCATAAAGTAAGTACACTCAACAGAAGCTAAAACCCCCCTCTGCAATTCTCTTCTGCTAGAGAAGAAAATCTCGTCCGCGAAGCTTCATGAAGAGATCAGAGATATAGTAAGTAGAGTGTTGACTCAAAAAATGTTGGAATAGAACGAAAATTTTTGCATCAAAAGATTTAGTTTTTTTGGAGATTGCATCCTAAAAAATGCGATCTAAAAAAATATTTGATCATTTTTTAAGAAGCTATATTTTTGCAAATTATTCCTTAGTTTAGCGACGTGGACTCACTATATAAGTAGTGCGAGACTCATTTAGAAATCAAAAGGAATATACATTTGCTAACAGGAACCATAATTTAGCGGAATTTAAGCTGATTATCAAGGAAATTTCATGAACCACATTAGAATGCAAGTCCTCACGGAAAAGTTGAGATCTCATTGCACTTCTTGGCTGAATTTTCAAGTTTTTGATTCAATTTTCATAGGCATGATTATGATTCAATAAATTAGTGTTTTAGTTCTTGAATCTGAATAGTAATGTGAACCCATTTATATCTTTTAAAACTAGTTATGATCATTCTCTTCGATTATGATGTTTTGCTCTTTCAGTGGCAGGTAGTTTGTGATATGATCACGCTTAAGAAATTGCTCTTATTAATAAGGCTGAGCATTTAACCCACCAAATTGCTAATTTAACTAACAGCTAAATTTAGCTAACACTACTTTTCCAAGGCCGTCATGACACGGAGGATCTGTAAAATACTATTATTCCTTCTGTGTTGCTATCATGATTGGTCAATTCCGTGATAATTTCTTCAAAACCGTAAAATTTGCATATCTCACATTTGGGTTTCAACTCGAGTTCATTTAATAAACTGATCAGGACTCACCGGTGAATGTAGAACTGGTGAATATGCGCACAATTTTGCTGTTCATATGCGGCAACTTTTCCAGTCTTCCCTTCCATACTCGAAGTTGGTCTTCGTTGATTTCGGATGTATTGGCTGTAGGCTCTAGGCCTTGCATGTCCGCCACCATCTCCTGATTATTCTCCGCGGCACTGCTATCTGCATCCTGCCTTAAAGAAGCCGTCGATGCGGTCACTGGAGTCGAGTTGCCAGAATCACGAGATGGAGGTACCCCTGAGATGGGCGTTGATGATGGAGAGTCTTGTACAGATGCTAATGGGGTTGATGCATTTGAAGAAGCTGCTCCTGCTCCACTACCAATGCGACCGTTTTTCTCCCCATTGCTGTGTTTGTCACCTACAAAATGCAATAATTTTGATTGCTTCCAATTCATAATAAACAACTTTTAAAGCAGCATCTTTATAGTATTTACTGTTACCACAATAGAAGTAGATAATGTAATAGGATCTTCATGAAGAGAATTTTAAGTGAGATGGTAGTATTGTTTCATATGAAATAGGCTACTATTCCATGGATTACTATACTGCGTCTATTTGTAGCAGTCATTGACAGCCATTACAATTTCTCAACACTGGAATACGAATTGAAATTTGGTTCAGAGTCACAGTTGAAAGTGGTCGGTGTACTGGTTTTAAGAGCATCTCAAAAATTCACAAAACTTCTAATTATTGGATAGTTTCTCCATCAAGCGTTTAAGAAACCTAGCGCTTTTCTGGAACAAACACACTGAAGACGTTTTCACGTATTTCTCAGATAAATAGAATGTCTCTGGAACTCTTCCATTAATCATTGAATAACTTATGTGATATAGTTTGATGATATTTTGGCAGCTGATATTCGAATGCATGCAGAGATTTTGAAAATTGCTCATATAGTCGTATAATGAACAGGGGAGCCCTTTAAAGAAAAATGAATACGCGAAGATTTATTGGCCTCTGATTTCAAGCTGGAGCAATGCATGTTCTGTAAATCAACATTACAAGTTGCACATGTGTCTGATTATGCTCTTGATAGATTATAGGAGCGACATTTCAAAATGATGAACGTACGGAACGTTTTAAAGGATTTCCTTCTTTGTCATCCTGTCGCCGCAGCATTTTGTAATTTCATTATTGCTTTTGTGTACATGATCTTTGGACAAGGAGCAACAATTCAGATCACAAACTGGCTTGACAAATATAAATGCCAATCAGAAAACAAGAAAACCAGTTCGCACAATTTGCTTTTTGCCCCAACTAAGTTCCCCCGGAGAGTGCCATTTCATGCAATTTCCATTCTAGGACTTTCTATGGTATTGTTAATTTCTATGGTTACCACCCAAGGTTAAAAACCACCAAGCTACCAGTAAGCCAAATTATATTATAAACTTAGATTACATGACATACTTACCCAACCAAAATATCTACAGTTCAAACTCAATAAGATCATAGCCACTCACTGGCACGAGACCAGTACCCATGCAGTAAACAAATACACAAAAAAATTAGTCAATACCAAAGACATCTACAAACACCAGAAATGAAACCTCACCATCATCACACATAGAGATATTAATCCCAAAATGAAATTGCTATGCATGAATATCAATACCAAAACGAGACAGGACCGAACATTCCGCCCACCTTGAAGGCACAGCACCTTCAACAATACACAAAATTCATGGGCACCACAAAAATCGCAACTTTGACACTGGCCTTTTAATCACTCCTTTCTTAGTTCTTACACTCACAACCCTTACCATATTGTCAGCACCCTTTATGCTCGTCAATGATCCTTCCCATAAGCCACTGCAGAGGCGGCAAATTATCCTCAGAGACCAACACCATTGATCCAATATCAATTTCTTGAGAAGCATCATACCATTTCGATCGTCTCTGTAAGGTAGCCAAATAATCTTTATGCCAACGTTTCCAAAATGATTGCATCAATGCCTGCACGAGCTGCCACCGAGTCAATCTGTTGACATTTATTTCTAACAGGCTTGGCTCCGGAATCGCATTTAATGCATCTCCGATTAGAAAATGGCCAGGCGTCAAGGCTTGTAAGTCTGATGGATCGGATGACATAGCATGAATTGGTCTCGAATTCAAACATGATTCTATCTGCGATAATAGTGTAACCAACTCCTCAAAATTCAGCGCACAATTGCCAACGATGCGCTTAAAATGATGTTTGGCTGACTTTATCCCGGCCTCCCAAATACCTCCGAAGTTAGGCGCACGTGGAGGTATAAATTGCCAATCAATACGCTCATACATTAAGTAATCATGCACATGTTTGAAGCATTCATCTGACAAAAACTGTCGGTATAAAGTAACTAACTCGTTGCTCCCACCAACAAAGTTAGATCCATTATCGCTCATCATTAGTGCTGGCTTACCACGGCGAGATATGAACCGCCTAAAAGCAGCAAGAAATGCATCTGTATTGAGACTTGATACTGCTTCGAGATGAATGGCCTTTGTCGCCAAACAAACAATCTTCCGGAACGTATAAGAAAAAGACCTCCAAAGTCAACACCAGTATTTAGAAACGGTCGTGATGCTACCACTCTATTCTTTGGTAAATCTGCCATAGGTTGTTGAACCACAGACGTACGAAATCAAATGCAACACACACACTTATTGATGAATCGCCGTACAACATTTCTTGCATCGACTATCCAAAACCTCTGTCTAATAGTTCCAATTGTTAACTGCGAACCACCATGCAAAACTCTTTCATGAACATCTCGTAACATCAACTGTGTGAAATGTCCCATATTTGGCAAGAGAATAGGATGCTTCGATCCATACGGTAAATCAGACGCTCTTAATCTGCCACCCACTCTGATCAAATTGTCAGGATCCAAAAACGGGTTCAATGATAATATCTTACTGGTCCTTTTTAACGGTTTTCCTTGAAGGAATCTTGTTATTTCTTCATGATAACAGTTTCTTTGAACAAACCGAACCATCAGGTTTTCCGCATCTTGCAATTCCTGAATCTTTAATTCTCCAACAGATCTGCTAACCTGCGATGACTTCAAATTGTATATGAATCGCAAGCAATAGGCAGCAACACGAATTAATTTTCGAAGAGTAGAAAATCCCTCCATGTCAATATCCAAAAGGCTGACCTTTTGTGCGATGCATAATGTCACTACAACCTTGCGTTGCTCGAGCATTGGATCAGACAATACTTGAACATATTTTGGCCAACGATTCTCAGACTGACTCAACCACGAAGGTCCATTCCACCAAAGATCATGCGCCAAAAACTGGCTGTCTATTATTCCTGTAGAGGCACAGTCTGCTGGGTTTACATCAGTAGCCACGTGTCCCCACGACTCAGGAGAAAAAATATCTTGGATTTCGCTCACACGGTTGGCAACGAAAGTTTTCCATTTACTAGGATATGACGACAGCCATGCCAACACAATGGTTGAATCAGTCCAAGCATGAATACATTCTAACTTGCCCAAAATACTAGGATTGGCCAATAGCGAATTATTAACAGCCTTCATCAAACGAGCCAAAAGGAAAGCACCACACAACTCGAGCTTAGGCAGACTTATGGTCTTCACTGGTGCCACTTTTGTTTTTGCACATAATAATCACACCTTATGATGGCCATCTGACAACTTCGTACGAACATAAATTACTGCTGCGTATGCCTTTTCCGAGGCATCACAGAATCCATGAAGCTGGAAATGTATATAATTATCATCGATGACACATCGAGGTATTCGAAAATTTACCAAGCAAGCAAGATCTTGACGCCACTCCACCCATTTTTTATGAACGACTTCTGGCATTTTATCGTCCCAAGAAACTCCAGACAACCAGCATTCTTGCATAATACACTTGACATAAATAACGATAGGAGCTAGCCAACCAAGAGGGTCGAATATTCACGCTGTATCCGATAAAATGATTCTTTTGGTTATCACTTTTGACTCCGGAGGAGATAAAATTGTGATCTTGAAATCGTCAGTAATCGGCTGCCAAGATATCCCTAACACTTTTACAGCTAAATCTCCTCCAAGATCTAAATCTACCGTTGATTCACATAGGTTCTCAGGCAGGTTATCAATTAACGATTTACTATTCGATGTCCATTTGCGTAATTGAAAGCCATATTTGTCAAACAATTGAATCAATTCATGCTGAATTTCTAAAGCCTCCGTCACTGTCGATGTTCCAGAAAGCAAATCGTCGACATAAAAATCCGATTTTATCAACTTAGAAGCTTTTAAGCTTGGATTTCTGTCAGATATTTCCTTCAGAGTCCTAATCGCATGAAAAGAAGACGATGTAATACCGAATGTCACACGTGTCATTCTCATTATTTTGATTTTTTGAAGGAGTTTTCTCTCCAGAGTATCCGGTGATAGTCTCTATCACAAGGATTTATCACAATTTGCCGATACATCTTCGCTAGGTCAGCTGAAAAAGCGATCAAATGAAAGCGAAATCTGAGCAATATGTTGAATAAATCATTTTGTATTTTAGGCCCGACCATAAGTAATTCATTCAATGATACTCCGGTATCAGTTTTCGACGATCCGTCGAATACCACCCTCAACTTCGTTGTGGAACTTGCCTCTTTAAATACTGCGTGATGAGGTAGATAATAAAGCTCATCATTCTTCTTATGGCGTTGGTCTACAATTTCTTCAAGATGCCCAAGATTTATAAAATCATTAATAACCTTACAATATTCAGTTTTGAATTTCGGCTGTTCTGCAAATCTTTTCTCCAATAGTCGAAATCTTCGAATAGCTACGTTATAACTATTGCCGAGGACTTTATTGCTCTCTTTGAATGGTAACTTAACCATGAATCTGCCGAATTGATCGATGCATGTTGTCGATTTGTAATGCTGATCACATAGTTGCTCTTCAGGCGTATATTTCTGAACTGAACTTGCAATTTCCTCCACCTACCAGAACTTTGGCAAAAAAGCATTAAGAGAACAATCGTATGGATTACGGCTCTCAGATAATAAATACTGATTTCCAGTACATTTGCTGCTGTCAGTGACAACTTGACAAGATTTTATCGCTTCATTTATCTTAGAATTATCAAATGCTCCAGAGATAACCCATCCAAATATAGTTTCTCTTAATGTTGGAAAATTATCATTCTGAATCTTCTGCTCCAAAATAACATCCTCATACGCGTCTGCTCCCAGAAGTATTTCAATAGGCCCTGGTTTATTGAAAGAGTCGTCAGCCAATACTACGTCATTAATACAAGGCCAATTTGATACATCGATAAAAGATGAAGGCAATTTTCCTGAAATTTTCGGAATTATCAGAGCTTGAGCACAAACAAATGATGCCTTTGGAACATTGGTGGTCGATGTTATTGATGAATTTACTGCGTGCTTTAATGAAGTTCCTCTCAGCATTCCAATACCATTAAAAACAATCGGAGGGTGAATTTTATTCCTTTTTAATCCTAACCTTTGTGCGCATGCTTCGTTAGGAAGCTTGATTGAGACCCATTATCCAATAATGCTCGACATGTAACGTATTCACCGGTTATTGATCCTACGGATACGATTGCTGTGGCTAGAATAACAGGCTGAATTGATGCTAGATAAAATGAGGATCTCTGATGAACAGCACTATTATTATCAGATTTAATTTCGTTTTGAATGACTTGTGACTTGTGCAATAATGTATGATGCCTGCCGTTGCATTGTTTACATGGCGTATTTTTACAATCACGAGAATTATGTCCTATGTCCAAACAATTGAAACAAAGCCAGTAGCGTTTAGCTAAATCGGTACGTTGTTCGTACGATGCATTTACAAACTTATGACATTGCTGTGCCTTACGATTTTTATTACATAAATGTCAAACAGTCCTTGACAAATTATCATATGCCACAAAACCATGTTTAGCTCTCTGTGTCGACTTTTGCTGTACATTAACATTTGGTAATGGTTTGCTCGGACACGGAGTACTTGATTCGAGTGCAAAAGACCGTTCTTCCAAAAAACTAGGCAACTCACGAAATGACTGCAATGCCTTGCCAGGAGAACTTAGTTCCCATTGTCGCCGAGTTTCAACATCTAATTTTTCACTTAACAAATATACCAAGATAGCATCCCATTGACCCACTGGTATACCCATAGCTTCTAAAGCCAAAATGGATTCCATGCTTGTTTCTAATAATTTTCTCAATGCTGTAACATTTTCAAATTTTAGGACGCTTTGCGAACACAGTATTTGTAAATGTGAACGACCGATGGCCCTCGTATTCTCATATCGATCAATCAACAAATTTTTGGCAATAGGATAATTTACATCATTTATTGGTATTGATGACAATACTCTGACTGCGTCACCCCTTAACGAACTCTTCAAATAATGCAATTTTTGAGCATCACTTAGAGAACTATTTTGGTCTACCGATGCCTTAAACAAGTCCCAGAATGATGGCCATGACCGGTACTCACCATAAAAGGTAGGCAGGTTAAGATGAGGTAGTTTCATCTGAGTTGTAACAGGCGAAATGGTAGTGACCATGTGATTTGACTCGCATTCTTTCATTAAGTCTTGAAATTCGGCCTTCGTTTCGACATATTTAATGTGTTGCTCCTCATAATCTTGTTCCTCATTTTCCAAGTCAATGTCGTCCTCCATCAAAATTCTATTTTGGGCCTGTACGTATTCTTTCCATGATTCTTCTAAAGAATCTAAATACCCTTTTAACTGTGTTATTGTTACGTTGTTAACGTCTAGCTTCTCTACTTTATTAGCCAAGCGTGTTATTCGTGCCTTGTTTATACCTCGAAATTTCCTCAATTGTTCCATAAAAATTCGTTTGACCAAATACCAACCAACCTTCAAAAGATAATGTATCCGCCTCACCGGACCAAAAATGTTACCACCCAAGGTTAAAAACCACCAAGCTACCAGTAAGCCAAATTATATTATAAACTTAGATTACATGACATACTTACCCAACCAAAATATCTACAGTTCAAACTCAATAAGATCATAGCCACTCACTGGCACGAGACCAGTACCCATGCAGTAAACAAATACACAAAAAAATTAGTCAATACCAAAGACATCTACAAACACTAGAAATGAAACCTCACCATCATCACACATAGAGATATTAATCCCAAAATGAAATTGCTATGAATATCAATACCAAAACAAGACAGGACCGAACAGACACAGTGGCAAAAAGGAAAAGGGCAAGTCCCTGTAGTACGCCGGACGCTTTAATAAAATAGTGACAATAAATTCTATGAACAGGCCAACGTTTCGACAGTCTCTGGCAGCATTAAGACGTACTAAAAAGACTTTTAAAGAAACGCAATTTACATGCAAATATTAACAACTTATTTTTTGTTTTGCAACAATATGTTTACAACTTATTATTAAGCAATTTTACACTTTTTGCAACGCCTTGATATTGACAGACTGTCAAAACGTTGGCCTGTTCATAGAATTTATTGTCACTATTTTATTAAAACGTTCGGCTCCAAGAGGGAGTTGGGTCTTTGATTTTTTGCCTCAATGATAATGAACCTCCCATACGAAGCCATGAACTACATTTATAGACAAAATTCATCAATAATGTGCCGCGAATCCGTATCCAACTTGACGGAAAATTATAATCCAATTAATGCAAAATTTGAGTTACGACCCTACTGATCTAAGTGGACTAAATGAGTCACAAGAAACTTTTTTGAAACCGTGTAATGTTTGTACAGCATATCCATCTAAAGAAATCTTGAAGCACGAGCATTCAATCCAGATTCTCACCCATGCATTCATAGGTTTTCATTTTGCGAAAGAAAAGTTTTCATTTCATGAAGCATCGGCACTACTTAATCTATTACTGCTTTCTGATATGAATTACTTATTATTCCTGGTTATTAGCTAACACGCTTTTCATCAACAAGTAATTGTCATTACGACTCGAAAAGACAAAGGCTAGATAAATGGATGCGGATTGTACCACCCCGCACTGGATAAACCACAACAAAAAAGGCAGGCTTGCCGTGGGACGAGAATTCTTGTTCACATTCCATTCCCACGGGATTCCGATGGGAAATCCCATGTAAAATCCCATACCCACAGGATTTTCAAAATTCACAGTTGTTTCTCATAATAATTTCGATTATCCAAATCTTTCTTTGAAAAATTTGGGCGACTGTAGACCCTAACCAGCTAGGATAGAGAACATTCTGTTCGACAGCAGGTCTGCCACTCTGCAGCAGTCTGACTCTTAATCAAGATAAGAAGTTTGCCATCCCTTCTTGAACATGCATACATTACTTGCGAGCGTCAAGCATACTTTGCTATTTTACATTTCTCAATTTCATTTAAAAAAATCATGCCAGTGTTGCATAAACGGGTTAGAGAAGATAAATATAATGTGAATGCCTAGATTAGAATCATTTCATGCCTAAATTTTCTTAAGAAATGAAATATCAAATTATTATGATATATAATTGTATATTATTTATGAAAGCGTATAAAAGAACTGCGAAAATGTTGTTGAGGTCATTCTGGAGCTTCTCACACTCCCATAGCTGAAATTGCTATTCCCATCACATGGAAAATCCCGCTCCTACGTCAAGCCTGACAAAAGGTGTTGACGGCTCATTCTCACTTGGCCATTTCATACTGCCTTGAAATGCATGATGCATTGCAATATATTCCGAAGATATTTTGATGGGATAGACGCATTTAAGCCTTCTTGTGAAAACGAAGCAATTGTTTAACTAAGAATAAACAAAGAAGGTTTATAAGTACAAACTCCTGTAGGACGATCATTTTTGAACGATTCAAAAAATACTCGTATATAATGAGATACACGCGGCGTTGTTGCTAAGCCAATATTCTATAAAGTAGAACATTCAGCTTTGTATATTCTGTTTAGAATGCATTCTTTCACTGTGACTTTCATTTCGACATACTGGAGCAATCTCTCTCAATCTCTTCGCAGTCTCTCGCAGTCGGTCTGTCGTCCATGTCATCACGATGGACTGCTTGTTCACATATTTGTTTATCCACTCTTATTATTCTTAGTTGAGTCGATCCAACTCAGTTTAACGAGTCCTTGATGGAACTACAGCCATCCAGGTTGAAAATACATTCCCGATTCCCGGCTTTCAATTATTATCCATTTATGAGCACCTTGTTTTTCAAATGAATGACCTTATTTTGTGACAAAAGTTCCATCCGCATTTGTAGTTTACTAATTCAATTATTTTCCATGGACATTATTTGGAAGTCATAGTTCCCAACTTGTTGGAGGTTTACGGTCTATATAAAACTATGAACACTGTGAAGTACATAACGCTGCTTTACTCCTGTTCTTCAAAAAGGTAGCTCCGTTGTGTAATGGATTGCCTTTCATGTAATAGCGAGTATTAGACAATGAGTTTTAGGGAAAGCGACTTTAAATTTCCACTAGGTTATTTTTGCCATGATTTCATCAAGTTCTGTCACACATTGCACAGCATTTGCGTAATTCTTCATTTTTCTCCCATAAATTTGTTTTGTCATCATGTTGTTGTCTACATCTAAACTTAACGAATGGTTGAGAACGAAGCAGAGCAATCAATTCTATGAACTCGAGTGCTTTGTTTAAGTAATAAGTTTTCAATGAGTTGTAGGATATCTCCTTGTCTACGAGGTTTACATTAGAATTTCTGAGATAAAGGCAGTGCCGACGGCCAATTTCACTCTGTCGAAGATACACTTGACTGCCTGGATTGATGGCTGATTGAAGACATCAACCAGAAATGAAATACAAGAGATAATGTGGCTAATTCCGATGTTACAATTAGTCAAAAGTGCGAATATGATGTTTTAAATTGGATAATAAGTGTTATTGCTGTAATAAATCCTTCCAATTGAGTAAACGCGAAAGTACTTTCAAACCGCTGACCATCCTCTAACATGACAAAAAGTTAATCAAATTAAAAAAACATTAAACTCCCAGGTCTCTTGAAGTAACCACTCTCTCATCTTTCCTGTAAGTTTGGCTATGAGGAAACCCATTCTTCAAAAAAAAGTTGCAATTCTTTTGATCACCGCCTTTGATCACCTGCTTTAATACGAAAGGGCATGGATAGTTTGTTGGAATGCTTGTGTTGTTCACACTTCAGATCAGCGTGGACTGAATGTCAGCCTATTTCTAATTCGCTTTCCCATTAAAACTTTTATGCAATTGCAATAATCATTAATTAATGACCATTTGTTAATTTGATTATGAAAGCAAAGTAATCTTCAAAATTGAAATAATTGAAAACTGAAATAATACTGATCTAAATAAGAAACAATGATCCTGAAAGCTCTGTGAAACCTGGAACATGCAGAATAAGAATATCATCAGAGCCTGCAGATCTGAAGTAAAAGTGTTACATGTTGGTCTTATCTGCAACGAAATCTCATTACAGCTGAATTTCACAGAATATCGATTTGGCTATAATATCAGAAATTAATGAGGATGCTAAGGTGCCATCTGAGCAAGAGCAGATAATAAATGTTGCGACGAGCAATGTAAGCGCTTTTTTGCATTCTGTCCTATTTTTACTTCGATTTCTATTTCGATTTTCAGAAGTGCTCAGACGTTAAAAAATTAAGTCTCAAAAATAAATAAATAATATAGTAGGTAGAAAATAGCTGCCTCCGGAGATTCAGACATGCTGTTGAGAATAATAATTCAAAGTACTCTGGTCGACTAACTTGATGTCCGAGAGACAAGTCATTTTGGATTTCCACCAACTTCAAATCAGACTTTGCTCTTCGATTCCTTTACGATGATAATCAAAAATTCTCACGCAGTGTTTGATCATAAAATATTGACATGTCATAAAAAATCAAAGAAATCACCAAACTGGACATTTATTAACATCATTCATGTCTGATTTACTTGTCTGAAAATGTAGAGAAAAATAAAAAACAAGCATTTAAGCTCATATCCAGAAGCTTTTTGTCGTAGCGCAACAAGCTGATGAAAGTCAATGCAAGCAAAGTGACATTTAAAATTCGATGTGCTCAACCATTCACTCGCTATCTTTTTGATATGTTCAATTGCAAATGTGCAGGGGAAAGGTATTCTGCTTATATTTGTTCCTTCGACAAAACGCGACACTAGAAAGACGTGTTTCGAGCGGAAATAATTCATCACGGCTGATTAAGTCGCTAAGCCGAAGAGTACCGGTATGTGATTGCACATATTCTTCAGAAAGCTGCATTCAAACAAACTTGCAATGCACACGCCTGATCTGGCCAATTAGGCCGAACAAGCATTGTGGGCGATACAAATGCAGATACATGAAAATACAGGACCTACAAGCCCTAAAACGTAATTGTGAAAAAGTATGTTTCAACCTTTTTGCTTTAACGCATATTATTTAGCACAAGCTCTCTGCAATTAATTCTATATTTTAAGAATGGCCAAACTTTCTAAAGTTTGTTCTCAATACATAATTAAGATTCTTGTCAATGAGAATAATCTGTAATCGTGTTGTTCATAAAAACCATTTAGCAGATTGATAATCTTGATAAAATTGATGAAATATAGCAATGGAAAGTGATCTCGATGTGTCCCCACTAACCACAAACAGCATCATTGTGTTTCAAACAAGTTGATGTCGCTAAGCTTTGAATTTACCGGTAACTGATTCATCCATGTGTTCAACCTGCTTTATTCATCTGCAAACAATGTAAAAGAAGCTGAAGGGATTACTTTCCCGATTGACAACTTTAAGTAGTCAGTCAATATTTGAGAGTAATTTATAAACAGCTTCTTCTTTACAATTGAGGACTCTGTAAAGAAGAACGCCATAAAGCAATTGCAAGAAACAAGCTGTGGTGCAAGCAATTAACAAAACGACTGAAATGGCAGTTCAACAGTACACCAGTATAACATGTTATGGTAAACTCCTACCAACGTCGATATTACGTAAATATTGGACTGGATATAATATAGGTGGCACAGAATTCGATGTTGATTTTTCATTTACCAAATGTGGCTTGATAAGTCGCTTGGGCATCAAGCGTTCAGTAAATTCAAGCGTTCAGTAAGTTCAGTAAATAGATATATGAGAGAGGCTTTTATTTTGAAAACAAATGGAGTCATTAAGCACTATAATATCGTTAATCAATATCGTTATTAATATCATTATTAAGCATGACTTTGTTAAGTTGCGTACAATGACAATTAAAAATTATTGGCTACGCAAATACATCATGGAAATGAGGATATTTGAAAAGCATGTGAAACCAAAATGTCGAAAACCATTGGATAATTTTGCTAACCTTGAGTCGAAGGGAAACTCGAATTTTACTGGAAATTTGAATTGAGCATTCATCTATTTAAATTTTTTTCTGAATTTTTTGTATATTATCGAAGTCAATGGCACTTCTAACTCGTAGGCCAAATTACATCAATGAAAAATGAAAGTTGCATTTAAAGGAAAAGGAGATATAAATAAGCTTTTTTCTATGAACATGTAAATGCCTCCTTCAAAACTCAACTCGAACAACCAGTGGACAGTGTGGAAGTTCAAATAAAATCAATACTTTGTTGATCAATATTCGGTGATTTATGGCCAACTTTGAATAACGTTTTTCCACAGTAACATTTATGTTATATCAACGTTGATAGGTCTTCAAAACAAGATTTGATGATTTTGAATGATTCACAGAATAAATAACAAAAAAGCCGTCATCAGTACAGACGTGAAAGCTAAGCATTGTGCAACATCGCGGCAAATTTGAGAAAAATAAGTGATTGAAGTGATCGTATGACATCGCGTTACCTTTCCGATGGCCAGTTTTCTTCTTTTTACCTGCAGATGAATCAAACATGCATTTGTTGGCTTTCATTTGATCAACCTTCTTCCCAATATCAGCCCAACATCGCACAAACCGAACAAAATTTGAATTAATAACTGATCTAGTCTTTTTTCAATGAATTACCGGTGTAACTCATCCCTCGCCCACCCAAGGCACGAAGCCATGCTAACAGACTGAGGGTGGGGAGGCTCTTAACACATTGACAACTGTCAGCATATTAGGGTTTGCTATAGAATCTGTGGTGAAAGAAAGCTGCGCAGTGTTCTGCGCGTCAATAAAGAACATCAGAGTCAGCGTCAGTGTCAATCAATTTTTAAATTAACAGCGCTAGCATCAGCGTCAATTTGTGGCGTCAATTTCATGTCACGCGTCATCATCGATTTTGAAAGTCATGCGGTAAGCAGAAAGTATCGCTGCAAAAACGCTTGCAAGTAAAACTCACCTATTTCACTTCAGGGACGGGAAAAAATCGTCGACGTGCCGCAGCGAATTATCGATAAAAGTGAAGTCGAATAATTATAAAAAATAAGTCGGGACCGCTCGTCGATAGGCCTATATGCGAACTGTAGATACAGGCATAATCGATGTGGAATTTCATCGTGAACAATTGGCCGTGTAGTTTATTACTACTTTTTCTGTTTTCCGAGTATTTCATTACTACCAGCACTTTACCTATCTTAAATGAAACAAACCAAAAAATATTAAATTTGTGTGTTTATCATATTTTAATGCTGCGCAACGTAATTGACATTTGCAATATGAAAGAAGTCAAAATTTTAATATCAAAAAGACAAGTATTCCTGGATTATCTTTCAGATCCAGTGACAAAGTTACAGAACAACGACACTTGCTCATAAAATTGAAGTTATGAAAAGTTTCTTTAATATGCAGGGCGATGTTGTCTGAAATTCAAACTTACTTTGACACAGAGATCATCATAAATTAATTAAATTTTGATTAATAAGGACCAGATAATTTATTGTTTGGCAATTCCAAGTCTAATCAAATTGATTTGTAAAACTTCTAATTTCAATTATGTTTATCAAAATATCCAATTTTACTTAAAAAACTGGAAAATTTTCCAATTTCGATTAGTTGTATTTTGGCCAGTGCATTTGCAAGCTGTTTCATGTTTTCAACTGCCACTGTTGCTGACATGTCCGTAGTTTAATTATACCATCAATTCTCTTCTGTCGCTGATAATCCTGAGCGTTGCACTGAGAATGCACTGATGCAACCATGAAGTTGTACGGATGCACGGATGTACCATGAAGTTCACTTATTTAAAGGTTGTTGCCTGAAAAACTTAAAATATTTTGACATTGCATCGCGTGCATGTTCGAAAATTTGAACCGGTGATGAATCGGTCTGTTAATCTTTCTTTTCTTAATGTTTAACCTACATGTAGCTTAGATCATTGAATATTCAATTGACGACAAAAAGGTTTGTGAGCGTGGCAGCGACGTTGACGAATTGCATCGCATGGTATAGAGCATTGTTGTTCTGAATTTCACCAACGCTAAGGGCCTACCTCTATCCCTAAGAAAAGCAGTGGGTTAGAAGAATTTAAATCCACCGTGTGGCTCCATGTGAGCTGCACCACAACATGTAGTCAACGGCTTTTGCCATTTGCAAGTCATACATTGCCAAACAAAGCTATTTGCACGAAAACGGAAAAGTCCAATCCGCATTTCGTGGCCGCAAAGATGTTCTCGCTGTTGAAGAAGATCATTCAGCGTCAAATCATTCTCACTTTCGCATGCTCGTGCAACCCTGATTGATGTATGTTGAATCCCTTACTTTTTAGGTTGGTGCCCGTCAAAAAATATTGCCATACGTGTAAAACACATTTGATTTTATCCAAGAAGTTAGCACTCTACTCGTATTATTCTGCTCCACCTTAAGTTATTTCGTTTATGTTGTTGTCATGCTGCTGTTCTTTGTAAGCGAATATCGACTGAGACAAGATGTGAGTAGTACGTGTCTCATTGAATAATAACTCATCTCTGATCAGGAGAGACTAGACAACAATAATGCTTATTAGTTGTAGTCTTCGCTGATCTGATGTACTGATAGTGTCATTTCCTCTACTTGTCCGGCAACCAGAACGAGATTCTGCAGGAAACGAGACCACAGATAAGACTTTCACAGAAGGATGTGCTCCCTATGTCTGCCACGAATCTGCTCATGTCAGACATGATCAAAGACTGACACATAAAAATGTTCATTTTGGCACATTTTGACCTAAAGACATTCCATGTCAAAATTAAGGCTCTAGACTCGGTACTTTTCATCTAATGATCACTTTAGCCAAAAACTGCATTCTTCGTGCTATTTGATTAACGTGTGTTTTTCTTTGACTCTGTCTGGCAAGAAGAGGAACTGGGTAAAGCTCGACAGAAACGCAGATTCGTAGTAGCCATATGGTGTCTATCACTTCTGTGAGTTTCATTTTTGGCCTCTTTCCTTGCAGAAACTCGATCTGGCTGTCTGACTATACGTCATAACCAGGCACGCATGCACGCATGCAATCATAGACGTCGACCGATCAAATCAAATGTCATTCATTGTGTGAATGATCATAGGATCAAACATTGCAAAAGTATCACTTCTTCGCGTCAGCAGATGGGGTTTTCTTCAACATACACTGATTCTGGAAGCACCAGTTTGCACTTGTCACCTTTCAATTCTACGCAAGACCGAGTGACCAAACATAGCAATGACAAATTACGCGCAGTATTCTACGCATGTCAGTAAATGGCTTTGAAGTGCCGAAACCTGAATCAAGCAAGCAATATAAACTAATCATTCAAACTGGCGCTCAACTTATGAAAGTGATCAGAATTTGATGATTAGACAATGCGATGACAGCTGAATTCTTTATTTTTTTTCATCAGGGAAATCTCTCTTCATCGATGAAAAAGTTAACTGTATAAACTGTTGCGTTTGTCAACCCCCTTCGATCTTCCAAACGAAAAATATAAATAAGAAAACTAATTTGCTATTACAATTAAACTAATTATTACTGGAATGTACGTGCAGGACTTTGTTCAAACCCCAAGTCCTTGCTAATAATCTGGTTGGGTTGAGATGGGTAGTCAAAATTGCCATAGCCAAAAGCTCAATAGTATTCTTCTAAACATAAAAGCCTTATTTCAATCTGAAGAGCTTCCTAACGGTTCACAATCAAAATATTCATGCAATCATTGTACAAAATGATGTTGTTAAAACTGCTTCAGAAAATGCCCAGAAGTAAAATTTAAATAGCTGGAGCATTCTTGGCAGCATTTAATTTTCTGTCAAAAATTTAATCTAAACAACGATTGATAATCAATTGTAATTTGAAAGCAGGCATATTTGAACATACTTTCAAGAGCAATAAGAGGCAAACGATTTTCCGACTAAATTTTTGAATGAAACATTTTCAGATGCTCCAAAGAACGTTCCTGTTATCCAAATTTTATTTCGTGTCTTTTCCTGGGACAGTTATAGAAAGACGTTCGGGTGTAAATAAAGACTCAGGACCATTTTGCGACTAGACCATTTGACCACGAACCCTTCCAATACATGTGTATAAATGCGCTGTTAAAATAAGTAAAATTTTGTTCAAACTGCATAATTAAGAAGTTAAATGTAAAGCCAATGATTTAGAATAACAGATCTTTTTGTAATTTTTCTATTAAAATATTTTCACCATTTTGTTGCTTTAAGTATTTGTTATTGATGATCACTCGTTGTTGCTCCATTATATATCAATAGAGTCAGCGGCACAAGGGAGCTATAAACCTAACATTGGCATTGTACCTACTGTTAACTCTCTAATTGAATGCATATAGCACATTTTCGCATCATATATAGAAACTATGATTTTTTGAATGATAATTAATTTATCATCAACAGATAGGTCATATACTTGTCATATAAGCCAATTCTAGACATTAATTGTTTACCTGTCGGCTTCGGAGACCCTGCATTAGACCTTGAACCATTGACGAGGGATTTTGATGCAATGCCAGATGGTTTTGGTGTTGATGAGCTAGCTGTAGATGATTTTGTTGTGGTGGTTGTCTTCTTGGTGACTGTGGATTTTTTACCAGTTGGAGGTATTCCTGGACTTGATGATGGAGAGGAGTTTCCGGAGCTTGCACCACCAGTTTTGGTGACTCGTTTAGCAACGGATGGCTTCTTCGCTGGTACAGAATTACTGCTCATTTCTGCAAATAAAACGTGATGCTGCAAATAGCTGGCCATGAAACTCTTCGAGAATTTGCCACGAAACATTGACAACGTAGAGTAAGTATGTAAGTAATATACCTACACTATGATTGACAACAAAACTGAACAGAACAAGCTATACAAGTGCTAGAGGTTTCATAGAGCAAAGATTTGGGACTATCAGGAATGATGATCGCCATTTGATTGCCTAAGAATGCCAAACTGCTTTGATTGGTCAATCCTTTGCGGCATTTCTTGGCGGCTGATGGATAAATTTAGGATATGCCTTGTTGTTTCTCAGTTTACGATTCCTCAATAGTTACGAAAATCGGTTCCACATGCAAAAAATAAGTTAATTAATTAACGTTGTCTATTCTCGGAAGCACGTTAGGCACGGAGCCCTTCTTCCAGGTGGCCGAGTTGATATCTATCCCATCCTCATTCTCTTTGTGCTGAGTGTTTAGCAAGAATGAAGAGTGTACCTATTTTAAAGTCTTAGTTTTGATCCTACCAAGGCTTGAACCAAGGTCTCCCAGACCTTGAGCGAACACTCTACCACAAGGCCACAGCGCCGGTGGCTATACTTATGCTCCAAAACCCTCCTTCTTCCGAACCAAGAACAATGCTATCACAAACATGACCGTAATGCTCTTATTTCTCAATTTTAATTCTTTTGGATTTATTAGCCACATTTTATCGAGTTATCCTGTGAATGCCAAGGCAAAGTGGTGCCGAAAAATAATGTCCGCACACGAAAAGTGTCCAGAGGGTCCAAGCTACTCCATGAAATCGCAGAAACTCAGCACTTGATGCTCAAACTTGCGACTTCTTGTCTCGCTCATGCTTGTAAGCAGGAGTTTAGCGGGGAATGCTTGTCTTTCTTGAATGCTTTGTTATCCCGTTTGGTATTATCGGAAGCTGTTACCCATTTCTTATGTCATATATTCATATATTCATTCACATATTCAAAATTTCTACTCAAACGCACAATCCATGATCTTTTTGATGTATGCAAGAATTGTGATGATGAAAAGCAATTTTTGAAATAGCTTTCTCCGAGAAAGTAGTACTGTATGTTGGCATAAGAAGCTTCTTAAATGCCTCCCTTGGTTTCAGTTGGCTTTCAAATGAAAAAGACACTGTTTAAAGCAGTACTATGTTAAATATTGCACAAGTGTAATATGCTAAATATTCCATTTTGTGGAAAGTATGTTGATCAAGTATGTAATGATCATGAACATCAAAATCATGGTAGACGCAAAAAATACCTGAACGTGATAGACAGTTAAAATATATCTGAGAAATGTAGAATACATGTAAGTTGAAGAAATTGCTATTATTGAAGCCGTTCGGCAAAACAAGAATGGACCGTTTGTACGCACCTGAATGTTCGTTTGTTCTTTCAATAGAGAAAGTTAGATTAACAAAGAACAAACTGAGGGAGAATGCACATGTACTTCTTTGGCCCGAAATATTGCTTGAGCAAGCCTCTGGGGTTATTACATGACTCAATTATTTGTGCTGTAATGAAATTCAAGTGAGAAGATGTCGCTGCTCATTTTAACTTCGATAGCAACAGCATTTTGAGAGAACTTCATTTAAAATCTCTTGCTTGTAGAGAAACACAAACGGAAGATCTTAATGGTGAAATCCTTGTCCAAATACGTAACACGGTTTCTGCTAGAATAAGTGAAACCACTTCATAGTAATGAAGATGACAAAACTTAATTGACGTCATGAACTGATGCAATGAATGGTCAGTAGTACGAGTACTATTATGTATTTAAGAACTTTCTTACATATTTCTACGTCATACCCATGAGACAATTTGCGCACGCCACGTGCTGGCTGTTTCTGGTGAATATTGCATGAACTTTTGGATTAACTATCGTAACACTGAGAGTTTTGAAATCCCGAATAATCCAATTCACTCAATATCTATTCATGTAGTCCAATAATTAAAGGGATCGTGTAAATGCAGCGAGCATTAGTCAACAAAATTAGCAATCGAAATGGATTATCTTGGTAATATTAGTGTGAACATGAAAATCACTCATTGTCAAATAAAGAACCATCGACCTCAGAAGGCGCAGGACGCCGAAGGTCCGTCACGGTTTTACCTTAAGAAACAAACTTCATATCACTTCGAGATATGTCACTTGTCTCAATGAAAACGGAGAAGGAAAATTAAATTCATTCAAATTTATTGCCGGATTCAGTCTCACATAAATGATAACTGTCAAATCGTGCTTTATTAGAGGTAGGCTTGCTAAAATGAAGGATTATTTGGTTCCATTCCCAATGAAAAATACAGAAATTTCCATGGGATTCTCATACCATAAAGCGATTATTATTCCAAACCACCTCTAATACTTTGGCTTTAAGTATGCATCATCCTTTCAAAATTGTGGTCAGATTTTCATGAATTCTGTTAGGTCTACTACTATGCGCATGTGGAAACACATGCTCATAAATCCGGTTATAAGTGTGGGTAGTAAGAAATAACAGAGACATTTTCTGAATGAAAATATAGTGAAAGCATAAATTGTCGTTTACTTCGGGAAAGTGAAATAACAGTTGTAGGGAAATCTGAAAATCTAGGCACTTCAACAGCACCGCATCATCTAATTAACTTTCATAAAAAAATTTTCCTCGCACGCTTAAATTAAATCAGCAGGCACCCCGCTCTGCATACATCAAATAAAAACATTTGAGTTGTCAGCAGATACATTTGTTTCTATGTTTATTATCCAAATGCCTAAAAATACCCACTTCAATTTAACATGACTTGTCGTCACGTCTCAGCATTGATAGGTAGGGATCAAAGATGAAGCTGATAAAGGACAAAGACAACAATTAAACTTCCAGGAAATGATCAAGGCAGATTTGAAAATGTAAAATGCATAATGACATATTTGTTAGTCTAGAATTTGCTTTTCCACTAGAAAATTTTGATTTTCTCAGTCCATCAGTGCAATATTTATCATTCACATTTTCTCGAGCAGGCAATCCCCTTTTCTTCCATTGATCATAGAGGTGATAGGCAGAATTATGCATCAATTATTTCAATCCATTACTTAATATTAGCAAATTTACATATTAGGTGTAGACTATGTGAGAGTGGAACTGTTACCGGGTTGGGTACATTTCTAAAGTTGTCCATATTAAATGTCATATTCTTATCAATATATTTAAACTTACACTGCGGAAAAATACTGTCATAGTGGTCTACCATGCATGAGAACATGCATAATTAATGTAAATCTTGTACTATGAGAGCATGCTCAATACCATTGGCTAAAATAATGTATTTTTGCGGCCTATTGCGCAGGGAATGCCCAACGGCATCTTTGGAGGTAGCATAGGCACAACATGCTAATATGGCTTGTTGTAACGTCTCAGTATTGACAAATAAGGCTCGAAGATGAAACTGATAAGAGACTAAGATAGCAACCAAGCTTTCAGTAAATGAGCAAATTGACATATTTGCTAGTCTGGAGTTTGCTTTTCCACTATGAAATTCTATTTTTCTCAGTTCGCTAGTGCAATATTCCTATATGCAGTGCAAGTGCATATGCCTTGTAGTTCGCTGACCATTTTGTGGTCGAAAAGGTAACTATTAAATGGTCCAAAATTTCTGAGCGTCCACCTCTGCTATCATGAAGAGTCTAACATCATTGCCACTATGAGCATATTTATTACTACAGTAGAATTCGCATATATCGGCGCCTCAAGGGACAGACGAAAACCGCCGATATATGCGAACTCCCTGAATTTTGAACTTTTGTGAAATCTACACGAGCTCTGAGATCATGCCATGCATCATACAATGTATATACGTGTATTGACTCATGAATTATTGCGTTGCTATACTTAAATACATGTACACATTGACTTATTGTCCAACATGTACAGTACATGTACATGTAATTGTGTCTATGTATTCAATAGATATCTAAAAATTGTGCCTTTCTGAACTGATGCTTGCAACGTACACGTAAGTATCGCAAGCCGGATATCACTATGTTTGTCAAAAACTGAGTATGCTTTTTGAATCAAGAAGATTAAAGCTTCTTCATGCCTACATGCTTACCTGCTATATGAAGCACAAAACAAAGAAGAGTATGCATAAATCAAGATGCTGCTAAGAGTCACGTGCAGGCGAAGCCAGCCAATCTAAGTCAATCAAGACGCTGCTAAGAGTCACGTGCAGGCGAAACCATAGAGATGGATGGGGTGGCGAGCCGCTTTCTGTCTAGAGAGAGGACATGCATCGAACTCAACAATGTTTTCGACAGTAGCTTGTGCTCCTTTGATGACGCAACAGTCACTAAGTCAGGTCTGACAATAGCATCGTAGGTGGAGGCGTTAACAATGAAATCATCACTTCGAATGAAAGACTAATTGTGTGAGAATTATCAGTGAGATACAGTGGCAGGCCTACTTATCTTTCCTCGGCTGCTAGATTCTACAATTTTGATCAAACCCACAAACATGATCGAGATGAATTGTAGAAGATCTAAATTTTCACATGCCACTAGAATAGTTAGAATCGGATAGTCCTAACAGAATCTACAGCCATCCGCGTCCACATATACTGTCATTCTAGTGACTCTTCTAGGCATAACACATCGCTTGAGGATTTCCAGGAAATCCGCCGTTATAAACGAACTTTTTTCTGTCAGGACAGCGAAAATGCGCCGATATAGGCGAATCGCCGATATAGCCGAAGCCGATATAAGCGAACTCGATTATATGGAAAAGATAGGAAATTTTGCCGGGAGAAGAAAAGAAACCGCCGATATAGACAAACCGCCGATATAGCCGAAGCCGATATATGCGAATTCAACTGTACTTTCAATAATGTTTGACACTTTTTTTAATATGTATGAGCTATTTTAAGACCATGTACGTTGTTGAAATTGTATTTAAAATAATCACCACTACATTCATTTTGTCTCTTGATTGTCATCTTAAGATTTCAACTGACGATGCTGTCATCAATAAATTGATAGGAAAGTTCCACAGATAATCAATTATAAAATAATTATAAGCGACATTATGAGCAATTGAAAAATTCGTTTATCCTGAAAGCAGTCGCCATCGGAATCAAAAGAAAGTTAAATCTATTGGCATAAGGAAATAACTAACAATAGCTCTTTGCAAAACTAGGCAAAATAACGATGGAGATATTCATATTCTGAGAAAAATGAAAATTACAGAATTCGGGGTGTCCCATCCCCATCATCAGACTTGAATAACCATATTGTGTCAGTTCGCTGGGTTAGTAAGGATTCTTAACTGCACAAGTATCTTCAGTTGACTACAAGCGAAACACCGTCTGATGAATTTGCGGACCGAACAACGGGTCTACTGATGTCGCGACTGCTTCCTTGTCAGGTAGAAATCTGATAATTGATCTACATTATCAGACATTGCTATCTGGAAATACTCATTTTCTAGTTATTGCGAGTCATTGTAGTTATTCGATAATTCAGTAAAGGAACTGAAGACTGAAGTCATTCATAGACAGCATGTGGCCTATTTATTACAGATCACAATGGAATGATATGGTAACACTTGACATTGTCTCATTTAAGTACATGCATGTGATTCAAAGTATTTTTTCAAAGGAGTTCATGAAAGGGCAACTTTATTAGGCAATATACATGTACATGTAAATATCTCTAAATAGAACCTACAATGCTTATCAGCATTAATTAATTTTTGAATTAAGACATTAACAATGATGCCACAAAACAATTCATACAAGCGTGTTTTTGCCCAATTGCCCTGAAAAAATTGTTTTAACCCCCCCTCCCCATTAAAACCGACATCTCTTCAGTCGAACGCAACTAGAGAGTTCTAACAATGTTCGATATAGAACTGAAACCAGTCTTTAACCACAACCAAAGACTATTCTGTTTTTACAGAAATTTACAATCTTTGTCCGATCATAAATTTCCTGTAATGAGAATTTGTCTTTCTGACCAAACGTCAAATTGAAATTTTCGCACCTCGAACTTTCTGCATAGCTAAGGAGAATTAAATGCATCTACCACAAGTAGTCTGCGTCTGTATTATTTTTGTCTTTCTATTTGCAATATTTGGGATTTCCGAGTAATATTTCACTTACATAATAAATTCAAGGTTGCATTGCTAATTCTACAAGCAGTGGCGTAGCCAAGGGGGGACAAGGGGGACATGTCCCCCAGAAATGAAATCTGAGCGGGGGACAATTTTTATGTTTTATATTTTTGTGACATAATTCAACGCTATGCAATGCATCATGACACTCGTTTGCGGCTCAAACAAAGAGAGACTTTACAACAAATAAGTCTCTTTTCCGATATCATATAATGTACATTTTATTTAACTTTTGCAATTTTCTAACTTTTTACCAATGTATGCAAAATACGTATTGTAGTTGTACATGAACATACTTGAGGGCATAATGTTGAAGATAATCTGAAGATTTTATATATAAACTTGTATATGCTGTATGATTTTATGTTAATCGTGTATCATGAATGATCAATAAAATATAAAATCAGATCATAGTCAAATCAGATAGGAATGAATATTAGGGCTTCTTCTGATTTATGAAATTATTTGAGTATAGGTCAAAGATATTTAATAGTTTAAAAGGGCTAGATGAGAAATAGATGCTTAAATTTGAACCCATTTTAGTACGGTCCTTATCGTGGCAAAAAAAGCATTTCGGCAATGGAGCGAAATTGCTGTTTTGTCAGCTGTACGATGTGCAATGCGACAAAAGGCTTGGAAATGGCACATGATGTAAAGCACAATTCACTGATATTACATGATAAGTTTCAAGAATATTCGTTCAGTAGTTTCTCTGAAAAAAATTGTTAAAGATGAGACCGGTAGTACAGCAATTTAATGCAGTATTATCAATTTGGAAGAAAAAATATTCACATGAAGACTGATGGGGTATAACTTGATAAGCACTAAACTCCCTCTGTAGAATTCATGACATACGAGTAAACAATTTCAGTGAGAATCCGAATATCACACTGAGGAATTGGTTATTAATAGGGCTCATTCATGTCAACAACGCTCTTCGAGTTATTTACCAAGCTGAAACATACAATATGGATCTATTGCAAATAATTGACAGAAGGAATCTTAGGGCCAACTGGAATCGATCATCACATGTCTGTCGATGTCAAAGATGTTGACAATGTCCATCGTATAACATACATATTGGTTGTTTGTTTTTATTTGCTTAAGCCAATTTTATATCAAGTTTTCTGATAGTTCATATTTATTTTTTCTGTTATATCATGCAATTTATTCTTACCACAAAATTATTTATACACGTTATATTATTGCCAAGCTTGGCAATCGCGTCTGGCACACCAATACGTGAGCACAGCAACGATATACGTGTACAACCATAGCCAGGACTTATCACAAAGAAGCAATCTGTCTGCATGATCACAAGTAAAGACGTGGTTCATTATTCTGCTCAGAGAAGTCATTTAGTCATGTATCTGGTGAATTGCAGGTGAACTTTACTATGCTTTCATCTAAAAATGAAACAATTGGTTTTCATTTGCATCATTCCTATATGACAAGCGCTCTTTAGATTTAAGAATCAACTGCCATAAAATCTAAGTCTAATTGAAAGAATTGTATCAGCAGTACTCTTATTTACGACGTACATCTGAACACGTTTTTGCAAGACATCTGAAAAAGTAGAATGTTGTACTGTTGGTTGTACTCTTAGGCCCTATTTGTTGCAATTCGGACGTTGCTTTTAGACATATAAAAATTTCTTGATTTATTATCAAAATGAGTTTTAGGTCTGCAATTACTAAAAAGAGGCAATGGAAAGGATAATTTGTTGCTCGCTTGCAAATATTTTCAAATTCATGCAATATCAACTGATTTTCACTGGTTTCGCTGCACACAAGGTAAAGACACGTCTACTTCCCATCTAGCCCTTTGTAATATTAAATATCTTTGGTATAGGCTTATATTAATTAAGCCACATTTATTATCCCCCCGGAAATGAAATCCTGGCTACGCGACTGTCTACAAGGACAATCTGTGATCTGAAACGTTTCCATTCTGTCATCAGCAAGTAAGGAGGTGGGCGGTTGGCAATTATAGAATTATTTTCATTCATGTGTCAAAGATTGTACACAATGCGCATATTTACTGATGATTTTCAGTAGATCACCAGACACCAATTACATAGAGCAGTCTGAAGCCACTTCTGCCAGTCGTATAACAATGTTCAGTCTGAAGATGTCCAGTGCAATGTTGATACGACAGAATTATATTGTTCAACCGCATCACTTTGCTAGACGTGCACACTGATTCAAACAGATGGCACATGCAGGAACTTAATAAGTGGGCAAAAAGAATTTTTCAATACCTTGCAGAGATAAGAAAAATAGTCGTGCGTCGCTTGCGGATTGCTCTGAATTCCTTCAAAATGATCCGATCGCCACCATTCCTTCAGATTCGAAGAATTCAGATCATTGCGCAAAAGTTTTCTCGATAATGTTGGGCCCTCCGATCATTATTAAAAAAGTTAGCAGGCGCACGAGAAAACGTTCACAAACTTCTCTGTAGAACTTGACATCGACTGTGTCTCTTTGCTGTGTGATCCGGTTGATAACAGTCACCGAAGCATCGCACAATTTGGCGTGTTTAATGTTGAACTGGCTGCTCATAATTCGATTGCTGTGGTATCATGTCAACAGACTGTGCCATTTTATTAACGCTACATGTTCCAATGTTTCCTTTCTAGTCAAACAGAAGAAGAGACGACGTATCTAATTCTGTGGTTGATGCGCATTTATCATGCTAGTCCGCTCGCATGTGTCAATGGCATCAATCAAATGATTGAAGAGTGAAAATTGTCTCTCGGCATGAGTAAAGTAGAACATTTTTGGTCAAACTAATTCATAGTGGCCTCCTAATTTCGGGAGGTATTTTGGAACCTTAGCAGACTTGTGGATAAGACTGAATTTTCAGGCGCGTACCAAGACGTTCAGAAAAAGCCTTGAGACTTTTCATATTTGACTTTTTTTGACCTGCTTTCGCATTAATTGCCCAGGAATGCCGTTCGCTTCGCTGTTCAAGCCGAAAAATGTTGCTACTTATTCATTTAAATTTTCCGTGAGAAGCTTTTATGCCAGCATGTTCGTATAGAAATAATGTTTGGAGGGATAAAGCCTGTCATTTGTCCTGAATACACATATGCTGTGGGCTGTGGTATTCCTTCATTGCCTATGCCTTGACTGTCACCCGGTTCTTGTAATTTAGTGAAGGACTTTTTTTGTGGCACTGAAGTATGTCTATGCTGAGATAATGAATTGACATGCACGTTAACTGCTTGGGAAATTCAGTTATCAGTGCTTGTGATACCCCCACTGAAGAAGATAGTTAGACCACAATATATTTGCTGCCACGAATTGCCTATTTTGCTTCATTGACTCTCGTGGGGATAGCATCGCGACATGCCTCGATCTCAAGGCCGACGCTCTCTCTCTCTCTCAAGGATATCTGTAAGTCCTTGCTCTACGAGATATTGCATATGTGCTCAGATAAATTATGGGGTAATATTAGGGGTCTTGCATTTCTGCGTCATCGATATCTAGAACTATTGAATGCGATTTGGCTATCACAGTCTCATTTACGCAATGAGGAAATTGAAGGATATGAATGATGACATGCCTAACGTGAAATTTCATTATGTAACGAAATGATTTCTAATTACATCAACTTTGCGCGGAAAATCAGACGATGACTGATTGATTATTTTAGTTCACAAAGTATTGCACTACGCTTATGAAAGAAAACCTGACTGATTTGAAATTCTTTTACTTTCTAAAATGAGCAGAAGTGTCCTTGCCTATAACACACAATCGTAGAGATAACGTTTCCCGACCAGAGATTGACATCATCAAGGAGAAACGAGAGTGCAGCATCCGAAAATGATCAGTCGTTGTGCAATATTGAAGGTTCTAGCGACACAACATCGCATTCTATGCTACGTTTGATCAACATGTCGATTAACAGCGGAAGAGTCAAGTCAAGAATGTCACTGAGATCTAAAATTCTCAGTCTCCATGAGAAAAAGCTCAACATGTGATCAAGACTATAATGTAACAAACCACCTGTGACTGCTGGACTATAAGACGTAATCAGTGGTTGCACTTAACTGTAAAAAAGTCAAGTTATCGTAAGCGCATATTTCAGGCAAATTAAACCATTACAATACGTTCAAAAGTAAAGATCGTAAATCATATACGTATTAAACGTAAATCCATGTAAAACACATCATTACATTATTGTGTGAAATCAAGTCGATATAAGTGCATCATTAAACTACAAAAATGACCTCCGAGCTTACGATAATAATCGCGGGATTGAAACTTTAAAGTGTTTTCATTTATTGCTGAAGGGCTGCTGAAGTAAACTTGTAATGATGAATTCTTGTTATGAACTTCATTTTGATAATTTGTAGCTGTTTACTTCTTGTTTTGTTCCCCACGATTTTCATTATTGGGAGTTTATGAAAATAAACGTCATTATTATTATTATTATCATTGATATAAATAATGCCTGGGGAACATTATAAACAATTGCACTTCATTTATTAAGGACAAAAATCACTCATCATTCTCATTATGGCTTTCATTTACACTTCTCGTCGGTCATAAAATAATAATTTAATGATGCATGCTGACTGAATCTTCAAGCTGTAGTGAAGGCTGATCAAATACATATAGGCCTGGGAAATTCAAAGGCAGTGGCGTGCGGTGCTACTTATCGATCGGCAAGCGATGCGCAGAATCAGAATTTGATATTTTTTAAATGTCCATGTGTTCAACGTTGGACATTGTTCTTGCACATTATGACATCTATCATATTCGATATCAAAAATGGCATTAACACATGGCGTGAATATTCACGAAGTTATCTAAAATTGAAGTCCATCCTCATTGACTTATTAACCAAGTCACCAAATGACATTATAATAGAAAAATCCTTCTTGCATCATTCGAAGGTTACCTGTGAAGTTTTCTCAATGGACATTCAGACTCGAGTTTCAAAACCACCATGGGAAAATCGTTGTATCGACGAATATGCGCCTTTTCGTCTTTCAGCGCTTTGGTCCTCATTTGAACTTCATTTGAAGTTCGGGCATCGGTCGCCCAGCTTCAACAACGTCTTTTCGGCAAATATTCTGCCAGATAGGTAAACAAATTGATAGCATGCAATGTCTAAGACAGTTCTAAGACATAGCTTTCTTCTATTCACCCATAACATGGTGATGGATGACCAACATATAACAGATCGGACCGGCTCATACAATGCATACAATGCACACAAGTCAGTCTGATGATATCTGAATTCAAAATAAAAACCACAATGTGATTTGGTCTATCTGTATCATTTTCCCTAAACTGACGATGAGACAATTTCGCCGAATGCAGCCACTATTTCATTTCACAGCCTTTTGTATAGGAGCTGTGCGAGAAGACAGCGTGCACAGACTAGGAGTTAGTCAATGGAGATAGATAGCACCAGTGAATGCGGATGCGGCGATGTCCCACCGTTGTTAAAGCTCTTTAGAAGTAATTTCTCTGAACAAAATGGCCTTCCACTGGATTTTATGCGATATTAAGGGCCCTAATTATTCTCAATCTTGGGAAGGATATAAATGGCTAATTTACAGAATTCAAGCGAGGCATTCGCCGCATGCACCGCACGCCACTTCAAAGGTCAATTCAATATATCTTACATACTAGAAAGTTAGGATCGTTCACTAAATTGTCGTTTCCATAATCTTTGTGCTTCAATCTATCTCGGAGTGAAGAAATCTTGATTCACTGCTTTAATCTCAAGTGGTTGTTGTCATTGATTACTTCAATGCATTCCACAACTCTAAGGTACAAAATATCGTTAGTTTGCGCAACGTGCAAATTTGAAATTTAAAAGAAGAGAGCATTTTGAAGACACACGAATGTACTCTGCATAAGCAAGCAACAAGTTGGTATAATGGCAGATCGTCCATGCGAAACAGAAATGTTCTAAATTCATTGTTTGTATTGAACGAATTCATTATTAGACACATACTTTTGAAACATGAACACTTTTAAGACATTTTCCTCGACGTCCTTTTAAAATTGTCGTTTCTTTCATTTTCGTTGAGAATAATTGAGTTTAACTTGTTCGGTTTGCAATCATGTCTATCATGTCGGAGCCACTCGGCTGTCACAATGATGCTCTGATCGCAGCCATCCCCTATATCTGTCTTATATTATCGATTGTCTTATATCTTCTTATATTGTACTTGTATTTGTTATCCTTGTCCCTATGATCCTATGTCTGTAATCTTTTCCTTAGCTACAATCTATTCATACCGGCCGGATGCTGGGTATTGGCTATATTAACTGCATATTCTTTTGTACGTTATTGACCGGCTCTTCACATGTGATAATTAATGGTTTGGTTGTCGAGTGAATAATAAATAATCAATGGTAAAGTGACTAATAGCAATTGAACAAAACTTTCCTAAAGTTAAAAATCGAAATTTCTATTCATTATCAAATAATTGAAGGTGGTTATGTTGAAAATCCTCTGCATTCAAGCAAACAACATTTTGCACTTGTGAGTCATGATGAACTTTTGCAGAATAGCTTTCATCTGTAATTATTTTGCTCAACATTACATTGCTTTTACAGACCGTGACATCCAGTGGAATATTAATTTTTGCATGTTTCATCATCGACCACATTGCCTTGTAACGCTATCCAGCTAGAAAAAAATTTGAAGCTTTGCTTGAGAAGGAGCGATGATTATCAAGTGTGAAATGAGAAGTGTCAGCAATGTTACATCGTTACAACAGTTCGCCCTCTACACATGTGGTTCAAGGAATATCTACAGTCATCGCAGCGCAGTCATCGGTCTGTACATGTAGACATAAAAGCATATGTAAATGTGAGTTTTTTGAAATCCGCATTTTGCATACAGCGGAGGATGAACCTAACTTGCAACTCAATGACATGATGCTTATTCGCAAACACAAACCGTTGATTAGCAGCCGCATCGAATGTGAAGGGTTGAAAGACTTTTTATTATAAGCAAATCCTTACCTGTTCTTGAAGGTATAATCTTGACAAAATATTGAGTGGCTGCATATCATTTCCATCATCAATCTGGGGATGGCTTGACTTCTATTGGTAGAGCACAGGTCTAATTAACCTTGGTCGTAGGTTCGAATCCTACCAGCCGCACATCTTTTGCATGGCAATTTGATCCATCGATTATTTAATTTCATTCTGTTGTTAATGGAATACTATGCTGCATACTTGCCAAAGCAAATTTTCGAACTTAACTTGTATTCATGTTGATTTCTTTTGTATACACAGTTTTCTTGATAATGGCTATGGCTCATGAATAGCCGAAATATAATGATAAAAATGATTAACATCTACTTGGCTTTTCCGAATCCTCAAAATTAATTATGGCAATTGGCCATTGAATTTTTCTTTTTTGTATTTTTCTATTTGATTTTCAAGACACTACCGGATAAAGCGATCTTGATTGCGCTTTGTGTGTTGATAAGGTTTCATTCAGATCATTTTCAATTTCATTCATTTTGTGTTGTAAAATGCTTGAAGCATGAATAATTTCACATGATATCAGTCCTTTGAACATTTTCGCATGGAAGCATTTAATACAATGAGAAACCAGTGTAACTCCCTCAGGTATTCAAATCAGTCATAAATCAGCTCATTAATTAGAAATGAAAATATTGGATTACAATGAAGGATTGAAGTATGGTTAGTTAAGCTGAATCAACTTTCCGCACTATCATTATGAGAGACAGGTTAGAATGCTTTGATATACTGTAGTTTGTTAACAAACTTCAAAACAGCATTCTGAAGTGAAAATCTTTTGCGTTTGCTGGAATATCAAAAGAATCATCAAGCGTAGAGATGTTTAACGAACTGCTTGGTGTTTTTACTTCACATTAAACAATGGATGCATTTTTTGGATCATTTTTTTAATTTGAAATTAAGTAGGACGACCCTCTTGGTAATTGTATAGATCAATGCATGATGGAACCACAAATACAGTAATTCAGCTGTGCCTATCATGCATATCCGGTTTTTGCCACAACGATTGCAATTGAAGCATGCTAGCTGATATCGGAAGTGTCACATCTAACAATTATTTGGATTTAAGCTGATGGACCAGACGCCAGGGGTTCAACTTAGCTGGAATTGTCACAGATCTTCCGGCGTGTAGTCGGAGAAACATGGGCGTCTGAGAAAGGATCCGAACGTTTGCCGGAGTTTTATTAGTGGATTGGCACAAACAGAGAACCCAAAGGACCAAAGTTGCGATGCTCTTTTCCCAAATCTAAACTGCTGGCCGGAAAGAGCATTTTAAAAACCGCTCTTAAGTTCCCCTCGCAAAAAGAGAGACAAATACATTCTTCTAGAAACCACAAGTCAAGTCTTTAAGTCAGTCTACATCTTAGCAGAGATCTAAGTGCAAACTTAATAAAGTCTCCTAGAAGCCACAAGCCTCGAAGCTCGGTATTGCATCGTAAGTTTCAATCTTAAAAAGAATCTCAGTTCAAGATAAAGAGGGGGGATGGAATAGCACGGAAACAAAGAGTCAACTTCCAACAATTGCAACTGTCTTTCTCCAGGAAATTCTAAGAGAATTTACAAAAGAGATGGTAGCCAGCCAATCCCGTAGTGGCAACCTGCGTGTCACACACGTCAATGCTTTTTTCTCAAAATTCGGAATAGGTTATTTACTTCATCACTAAGGAGAATGAAGGTAGGACTTCACTGTATTTAATATCCTAGGATTACTACAGAATACTGGATTACTAGGACATCCTAGTGCATGCCTATATTCTATGTATAGTAGTAACTATTCGGAAATCTCACACAATGAAACGCTGTCAGAAATGGTTCCCTTCCAAGCATGCATGCTTATTGCAACAGGCAATTTGGAGATTATTGCATTCCAATAGCTGAGCTGAGATGATGTTCATTTATTTTGTAAGTAAGTATTCTTTCGTTCATCAAAATTTAAAACGAAAATGAAAATCATGCAATAAAGGAATACGAGTTGACAGTCGAAATGAAGTGGAAGTTGGCATAGGTTCAACAAAAAAAATCTCTCCTTCTTTACACGCAGTTCCAGGAGTGAGATTCTGATGATGACACTGTCTGTGATAGCCCTCTCCAGGGAAGGTTGTTTTTGTTGAAACTGTGCTAGCTTCCACTTCCTTCGGATTTTCAACTTGTGTTCTTTTATTCTATGTTTCCATGAAAATGAAACTGTTAAAAAAAGTTTTCGTTACCGAAAGTTAAAAGTGCCAAAAAACGAAAAGACCTTCGTTTCGTCACGAAAACAACGTATTATTGACACACAGAAATCGCAATTAGCATGATGAAAAGGACTATATCATGCTGTGCCACGCGTTCATAATGAAATGATTTTTCGATGAAGACAAGTGCTATCCACAGCGATAAATTGCCTTGTCTATGTGTTTGGGTCTAGAGATGACATTCCTCAGTAATGATGGCCACGACCAGAACTTTCTTCGAAGCGAAAGAAAATCAATTTTCCATTGAACGTAGTGCAAATTCAAGTCTGAATTCTGACGGACCAGAACTTTGACACCATATAAAACGTATTTAGTCAGTAAATTTAGATCATGATGAGTCGAACGCAGTGAGTAATATTTCTTTTTGGCACATTTATCAAGCAGTAAAATTGAGTCAGAGAATGCTTCACTAGACAGATGTTCAGATTAAAAGTGATAATGATTGAAACTTGTGTGATCGCTAAACGAGTTATTTCATGCACTGTGGATGTTTGACCAATCACGTACGCCAAAGGGAGACAAATTATCTCCATATCAATCTCTATCACTTGCTACCATTGCATACAATGGCTGTGATAGAATCATGCCAGCTCTGGACTATCCCAGACAGACACAAGGCTATTCAGAATTCATCTCTATGCTGTTTTCCAATCCGGCAAGCGGCTGCTTCACGTAGTCTGTTTGGGTGTGCGGTCATGCTGACCATAAAATCGAAAACTTTTCCAGCTAAGTTGAACCCATGGATGCCACTTCCCGCATCCATTCTCTTTCCTTTCCATCTAATAGACAATATGAAGCATCATATTCAACAGCAGCATGAAAGCACATAACCTGTTATTGATGCACCTTGACCAATTGGTCAAAGAGATACATTTTGTAATTGTTGTTCTTCGTTCTTCCATAAGAACCCGTAAAAGACTTCATTGTAGGACTAACCATGATCATTAATGCATTTTGATTTAACATGCTTTTGTTTAATGCGAGCATACTTGACTGTGACTGAATAACGCACAGTTGGACCACACGACGAGACTAATATGTTGATATTTGATATGTTTTATATCCCTTAATCGGTAGCTGAAGTAGTGGTCGATGTATTGTAATTCAAATGAAGAAATGTGGAATTACATGAAGTACTATAGACGGATGAAGAAACTGGCGATAACAAATTCAAGTGAAGAAACAGTATTTTCCATGAGTAGTCGTAGGCATAGTGTGTATAGTTTCATTGCTTTCGGTGTATTAGAGTGTCATTGTAGTTCTATTATTTACCTCCATTATCCACTTTCCACTTATCCACTCTTACCATTATACACTTTGTGTAGTGTCAGATATAGTTCACTTGTAATCGGTGTAGTAGCATCGTTGTAGTTCCATATTTTACCTCCACTTTTCCAATTTTTATTCATCGGTTTCCTGTTGTTTTATAATATCCATTTTTAATTTCCTTAACCTATGGTGACCATTGTCTTATTCTATTTCCACTATCAGCATCTGTAGTCGGTACAGTATATTAGACGTCTGTTTTGAGCGTGTATGCGACAGTGTTTGGAATCTATGGTATTAGTATAGTAGCAGCAAGAATGAGTAGTATTACAAGTCTTAAGATTTCCATTTTTACCAGATATTGGGCCAAAGCTGATCAATTTTAATTCGTTGCCACGAGAAAGGTACATTGAGTTCTTTTAAGAACTGATTAATCCAATGGTTACAGTAGCATTGCCTTTGTACAGTTGCGTATTGGAGAACGCCATTAGTCCTCACTAGGACTGCTTTAACCAATAATTTAAATTAGTAGGCATTAAATTCTATTATAAATGGCTACTGGGATGACTTTCATCATCGTATGAGAAATATTATGCTATATGTAAAGAGACCTCTTTACATTAATATTGGTAAACCCACATGCACCTGTAATTACATAAACATATAGGCTAGTCTACTGAAATAGTCAGAGTCACAAAAATCATCCACGAAAACTCTCTTCAGAGAGATTTCTTAGATGTTATTGAGTCCGACTGTTTCAACATATTTCAGCTATACTCTAGGTCATGCTCACGTTCGACAAAAAGTTAGCCTGTGCCAGGAAGTGACCCTGAGACCGATATTCTTGCATCCTATATTTGCATTGTGCTTTTAAAAGGTAACATCTATTGATTACTTGATTATTTATTACTGAATCACCAGCTTACACGAAGTGCTAGTAGTGTATTTAGCGCAGCACCGGTATTTAATGAATATCAGAGTAGATTAACTTCATAAGCTGATTGCATAGTCTATCAAAGTATTTGCAAATAGTATATAAGATGCTTCATACAGCATTTATATTATGTTTTATGTTGGAAATTGTATATTATTACATAGATAGATCGCATAAATAAATAAATATAGTAAATCTTAATCACAAATCATCGATCAAACATTGCAATAATATTATGTAGCAGTTTCCTTCAAATATCTATATTGGTGGTATGGATAAAAAAGAATTATCTATATTGTAATGGACAGTCAGCGCATTAACATTATTGTCCTGATGTTTATGTGGTAGTGTAATATTCGATTTAGGATTGACTCATTGATTATCATTGATTTAGAATTTCTCTTTCTGACGAAATATCTACGATGCAGTCATTGAAGAATGAAATTATGTTATGAAATCAAGATCTCCAGGATAGGTCTCTCCATCTATCATTAAGTAATTTGATGACTTGATTGATAACCTTCAGGCATGGTATTCAGTGAAATAACGGAAAGGTTGACCTCACTGGCAATTTCTGCTCATGAATTAATGATCTACTCCCTCAGTTCCACTCATCAACGCGGAAATGAATGTAGAATTTGAAACATTGTGAGGTTTGTGGACTAAAGTCTTACTTGTAAATTATTCAAGTCGTGATTACCAGAATTACAGGTGAATTATCTAGAAATAGTAATGTTCAACCTGGAATATCTATTTGAATAGGCCTAAACAAGAGTAGCATTGCGAGGTCAGCTCAGCGCCAGCGGGATAAAGTGTTGCCGTCCTATGTTCCATAAAGCACAGGACGGCAACAAAATGCCACAAAACCAGTTTGTTGAGTTATGATTTTAAATACCTAATAATAATTAGAGACTTGAATTATATAATGTCTTTTATTGACTCAATAGTTGTCATTCTTATTAGATATTCAATGTAAACTGCGACAGACCTTTGTTGTCAATCAACAGTGTGACGTAGTCGAATGACATGCTGATATGCTGTCTCGCTGCAATATGAACGCTGGTAGCGTCCTGTCGATAATTATAGGACAATAAGCTGTCGATATCACTTGGAGATGACTTCTGCCTTCACTCGCATGTCTTTTGAACCATCAGCGTGGCCTAGTGAAGAAGGTTCAAGCTCATATCGGTTCGGACTTCGGTTCGATTCCTTAGTCTGAAGAGCTCGGTCGCGGAATCAAGGGTGTTGTTGTCTTTTTTGACTTAATCGCTGTCTTTCTCTTTAGATATTCAATGCACTACGACAGACCTTTGTTGTCAGAATTTATAACCATGCACCCATTGCCTCTGCTGTCGAAGATTTTCGACCGGCAAAGCCTATCAACGTTAGGTGAATTTGAAGTTACCAAAATGCCATCAACTTGTCATTTCAGATAAAATTGAAAATATTGAGATTTATTTTTGATATGCCAAGTGGTTAAAGAAACATGGTGAGAATGCACATCATCAATGACTTATTGTGTGCTTATTTCACTCATCAGAACCAGTTTAGAATTCCATAGTTCTCACAACTGTCCCTCTATGCTTGATGCTCTCTAGCTATGTACAATTTGAATGATTTCGTTCCCATGTGATTGTGACATGGCTGTTTGCTTGCATGGCTGGCTGTGCAGATCGAAAGGCCACGTCAAAATTTAACCTAAATATAGTTTTGGACCCGGTCATTTTGCGGAAAGGGATCATTCAGACTGATGGTTTGATGAAATGTATTTCACTATATAATTCTGATATATGGCATTGACAAAAGGGGCAAATAGCATGTTAATGAAATTTCGATGGGTTTTCTTTTAATACTACTTTTTAACACACTACTGACAAGTCGCCGAAGTTAGTGCGCCTGCAAAAATCGAAATTTCACTAACATGCTAACTGCACATCTCAAAATGCCCAGCTGCAACTTTTAATAGGGAGTTGTGTCGAAGTTGAGAGATGTGAACTAATCCTCCAGATGATTCTTGATATTGAATGAAATGGTTGCTATTCAGGATTGTTTCCATTTTTCATGTGAATGCGCAACTTATTACTAAATTCTTCCATTAAAAAATAGGTCATCAATGAGTTCCCTAATTGCCTAAAATGCGCAGCTGGAGACAATCTTTGTAATACAGTTGAAAAGGACTTGAGGAGCTGGTGCAACGTTGAAACCGGCCGGCGTTATTAAAACCGTCCCGGCCGATCGGTCGGCAGCCGGTTCCAACCCTGTTCTGCAGATAAGAGCGAAGAAACTTATGGTGAAGGCAAGTACAAAGGATCCACATAACTTAATCTGTTGACACAAAGGAGAATGAAGGTGAAAGAAAATCAGAAATAGTGAAAGATAATACGAATACAGTTTAACATCTTCTTAAGCTCGCCCAGCTGACCAAAGAAGGCGAAATGGATACTTAGGTTTTCCGTAATTATCTTTTCAAGCAGTTGGGAAATACATGTACAATTGTACACCTGCAAATATTTGCTTGAAATAGTCAAGGTTCCACATCATAATATGAAGAAGCAAGGCGATGGAGATTTCTTTACAATCCTATACTTACCGTATGGTAACAAATAAATTACACCAAGAGTAGTCTCTTGTTGATAGATGAGTTATATATTTTAACTAATTGATTGATTTTCATGTCAAAACCTTGAGCTGTGTTTTGAGCACTTTGTAAAATATCTTTATATATATTTGTTTGACCGTGAAGATGACTATCAGGTCATGTAAACACAGTGCCGCAAATCAGTATAAAGACCATTCTTTGCAAGAGTTTAGGGGAAATTCGATCATTTGCGGTTTGACAATACATTGTTTATGTTTTAGGCTATTGCTTTCAATCTTCCATGGCAGTTATTTATCATATACGTGAATGCAACTTGCAAGAATGGCTACATCACGATATTGCTTTCATAATAAACTACACTTTCACTTAAGTGATTTAATATACCAATCATTCCTGCAACTATACATGTACATGCATATTAAATGACAAACACAGAGAAATTCTCGACTCGAAAAATGTAATTCATGTCTACTTGGTATATCAACCATCCTTGGTGCAGAATTAAAACAGAATAAAGCTGGTCTGAACCTCTAATGGAGATGATCGAAACATTGATTGATCATTGAATGGTTAGCAATCGCTATTAATTAATGTGTCAACAGCTTTATTTCACCCGGAGGGGTGGCGGGCTAGACATTAGTTGATGTTACTCCAAAATTACAACTTTTGAAAACCGAGAATTTATGTAGATTAATTAGATAATCGGACATCTTAATCTATTCAAATTGCTTACAGACTGTTGTCACTCAAAATATTATCTCAAGACGCTTTCATGCGGAAACTGGTCAAACATATCGTTTATCAAAGTCACCGGCCATCAATTTTCAGCCGATTCTCAATAGAATCAATTTATAATAAGAGGATGACAGAGTTGGTAGAAACTGATACCACCATTGAGAACGATTGAATCACAGAGTATCAAAATCAGAGCTCACATAGCTTTGCAGAGCTGAAACGAGCCCGCGTAAAATATAGGTAACTAAATAAATAGGCGCATTTTATCGGACCTGTGGAGCCTCGGCATATTTAGTTTTACAATACAATAGTTTACGATGTTATATTCTTCATCTTTCAATTAGGGTATCCGGTAGCTGAATCGTGAAGTTTATTCTCATATCTTTCGAGTATTGGTTTCGTGAAAGCCACTTAGAGAATCTCTAATATACATGTACACATGCACCGGCGCTGTGGCCTTGTGGTAGAGTGTTCGCTCTGCGTCCGGGAGACCTTGATTCGAACCTTGGTTGGGTCAAATCCTAGAGTTTTAAATAAGCACACTCTGCATTCTTTCGAAAGAATGAGAGTGGATAAATGACAATTCGGCTACATGGAAGAAACGCTCCGTGCCGAATGTGATTTAGAGTATAAACAAGGTTCATTTACATTCTCAGATCCCCTATACTGAAAGTCTGGCTTAGCCTACGATTAGGAATAGGAAATTTGATCTATCATTTAATAGCGACTAATTAATGATCAATTACTTTTCCGTAGACCTTCAAATTCGCAAATGATGCACTGATTTCTGGCAACTAAAGATCGTGAGAGTGAACTGAAAGTCCGTCAGACAAATTATTGCCGCAAGCTCATTTGAGTAGAAACTCCATAATCAAGTATACAGAAAGATTTAAACAATTGCTGTCTCTTCCTACTCACCGATAGACGCTGCTCGGATATAAAACTGAGTTCTGAACTGAGCGATTCGTTCGCCCAATCCCTTCTCCCTCAAATAAACAAGAGAGTAGAAATCTGGTCGGACGACACTACAACAATGATGCTGGTTAAATTCTCGTGTCAGCAGGTGTACGCCAGCAATCGTGAAACTCAGAGACCAATCATCGTCACGAATTGAGAGTTAGCGGCAGTTAGGTCCGCGGAAGCATAGCAGAAAGACAATAGGTGTTGCCCCCAGTCACAAAGTGTTACATCATGTTGTGAGACACATCTAAGAGGATCTAATCCAATGTTTTGTGGCTATGAAGATCTCGCTGATGACTATAATTGGCCATTTTTATGATATCAGGCTATAACTGTTAACTGCGTTTCAAAAATTAAGTTGTTATTAGTCCATTGTAGTCTGTTGATTCAAATTGGGACAAAATATCAAATTTTCTGAGAAATTTAGACAAAATTCTTTTCATAATCGATTATTCATGATTCTGACGTAGAATGGCTTGAAATAACAGATCTAAATGATTATCAAGAATATTACAATATTTTAAAATCAAATGATTTTTCTACTATACGCAAAATTGTCCTCACATAACTCGTCGATATAGTTATCTATACAAAATATTTTACAAGTGTTTATAAGTGATCGAAAATCAGTCTTGGGACAGATCAGTTACGAAATAATCTTTATTCATGATCATACAACCGCACCTGCGAATAAATTTTGGAGTCAAATTATGGCCCGAATTGTCATTTTTCGTTGGGAAGCGTCATGCATTTGTCTGTTACCGCAAAATATGTGGTGCCTGAACCATTGTACATTGACTTTCATGTCATTCGGAACAATGCTTCAGAAATTCTCGATTGGGGCCGAATCGGCCACTCGGGAAATAGATGAGCTTCAAACTTCGGTGTAGATAGGGTTAAAAGAACCTCCCTATGACCCGCTTCTTGCGAATGATGCTCAAGATATAAACTTGTTCATTCAAAGAACTTTGTTTCAAAAATTGTTTTATGCAAACCTTATCTTATTGGGTTGCTTACTTAGTATCACTCAATTTTTAAGTTTATCGTAGCTCTATCTGATCTTCTTAACTTTCCATCAAACTTCAACATTTGTATTCATCATGAAAGACTTTTGACTTTGACTTCATCTTATCAGCTTTGGAATGACTTTTAACTCTCCTACCTACCATATCACTGATCAACAAAATGTTGCACTTTTATGTAATGAACATGTCATTTTACATGTAAAACCGTGATGCAACTGAATGCTTGAATGAATGGACCTGTTTTCTTGCATTTCTGTAGTAAGAGTGCTGACTTTAGGTAATGGACTTTAAGGGATTTTCATTGAATTGAAATTTAGCCTCTCTGTTTGTAAAATCATGCGATTTTATGATTGCTGTACTTTTGTGTATAGGTGGGTTCTTTCCTAGGGTGCTTGTGATCATGATTTATGACCATACCTGCGATTTTACATATATATACCTAAGACTTAGTGTTTAATTTAATGATACTATATGAACAGCACTTAACCTAATGCAATATTAGTTTGTATCAGAAAGGTCGCCATTTTGTGTAATGATCTTGAGCACTTTCCGTCCGAAGAATTATCAAATTTTTCTATTAATGGTTCGAGCTAGGGGCTGTTCTTGGCCGGTGATTAGCGTGCCGTCCCATGGATATTGGTCACACCCGGTTGTAAGACTATCTTCCCCACAGTAAGCAATCGATGTCTTTATTTTGCCTTGAGAAGTGAAGAATGATGCAGATACGGTTCCCCATGTACCGATTAATGCCACGATTGATGCCTTGGTTCTTGACAGTGATGCGAGGAATATAATTATACCAAAAAGCCATAATTGATCTGTAGTTTTAATAGCCACTTTCATGTATCCCGCACGTGAAAATGCATTTGTTCTAATATGCCTGTCCCCCTTGAAAATTCAAACTTAAAATGACAACTATATTGAAAGTGCAAACTTTGACAAAAGTTATCAGAAAATCTTGAGACCATTTAACAAACATTTCTTACAGAATTGCACCAAAATGCCTGCCAAAACAAATGTTATTGCGTGCACATCAACGACATTTAATGGAAAAATGATGAAAGGAATGTATTCATAAAATTATTCATAAAAATATATTGATCAGACCGCCAAAAGACAATTAAAATGCATACGTTTTTAGGATTGATGGCTGATGTATTTTATAATTGCATTTGCTTCATACTACTTCCCCTTTAAAAATAGCTATAATTTAATTATTTGGCTGACGCAAATATCAACAATATGTGACCCTTAATGAAATAAAATTTTCATTTTGCTGCGTTTAAGTTCTCAAGTAAATAAAGAATTATGACAACAAAGCGCGTTATTCTGAGATACGGTCACAGTAAAGATGAGATTTGATCTATGATTGCATTAAATGTGTGATAATTTTATATACACGTATGTGATGATGACCTTTGATAATCTTATTGGCTTGCTGTTTTGATTATAAGCTTATCCATTATTGTGTTTAGCATAGGTAGGTCCATCTTCCCAAAGCATTATTGGTATCGCTGCTTCACATAATGAATAGCCATTGTGCTCAGACTGCTTCATATCCAAAAATATTAATTATCTTATTTTAAATTATTTCAGGTAGATGTTGCTTCATTCGTTCATAACCTTTAATGGCATTTCATTGGGCCTTTGCAAAGCTTATCAATTTCCGAGATGATATCTAAGATCCTCATTAAGTAACTTAGCGTCTGACAAGTTTTTATGAAATCTCTAAATGATCTCGCATTAAAGATGTCTTGAGAAACACTGTGCAATTTGCAAATTGTGGACATTTTACTGATCAGCTGAAAACTTAGCTGAATCACAAGTCTAATTTGCCTTTGCACTACCAAGCCTCTTAACCTCAGAATTCAATAACTCACATTTTGAAATACTTTGATTACGTATTACTTACTGCGAATAGGTGTTTCATCCAATGAATCCACTGACCGAATTGAATCTGTGTCGCTCAATCCCATATTTTCCGAGTATGAAATTCCCTTTCCTCTTCCTTAATGTCGTCCTCTTGTAGATCACGACCGAGACATAAAATAGACTACTGAATGCAAAGCGATAGAAGATACGGTCGGAATATTTCAAATGGTGTATATAATGTAGGTTTATCATCAATAACGTGTGGAAATGAAGTCATGACTAGCATTGTGTTTCTCCAAGTGACGTCGTAATGACCTTGTAGTAATAAAAAAGCATGCGCTCATTTGCTGCTTTCATTAACCCGCAGTGGCGTCTTCATTTACTAATTTAAGACTTCCGGGCCAAATGTGACATAGAAAATGAGTACGAATACCTGTTTATCCAAATTCAGAAAAACAAATACGTCTCAGTCATCGATAAATCAAATGTGAACAAAATTTAACCAAATTCAAACTTTTAATTATCTTAAGTCATGACAGCGCTGCCTAAACGATGGCTGCTTCCAATGGTTAGGCAGCGGTACTTTCTCTGTAATATTTATAAAAGCATTTTTAGTGCACGAACGTAGATATTGTATTTTTTCGGCCGGTATAGGGTATTACACTGACTTCGGAGTCCGACCAAGACTCAGGGAGGTCCGGCGTTCGTCTTAGGATCCATTAACACCGGACGCGTCCTCACACATCAGAACCTTTATAAACATATGGGACTGCTCACACAGACGCGCGGGACCGCGCCGCGTCCGGTGTGAACAGTCCCAAAGGTTTATTAGGGCTCTGTACGAAAATCTTAAACACGTGAAGACGCGCTGCACCGCGTCCGATATGAATGGACCTTTAAAATGTGGGCACTTCCGAGCAGTGCTGCCTTGAGCAACTGGGGTTCGTAATGTTGTCCAGGTACTTGTGGTAAGCATATGCTCAGTGAGTTTGGCCATCGGTCGGTACCAACATGATAATCAAAAAAAGGAAAAGAAGTTAATTTTCTCGACCGAAATTGTATTATTAAATTAAAGTGCTAGACGTTTCGTCATAGACTTAGTCATGAGCAATAGAAATGAATTTACAATAACATGGTGTTGAGAGCAGGGCTGAGGCGTTAAATTTCACTCGCCTCGACCCTGCGACGAAGACCGTCATTCATTAAATTGCTATGTAAAATTGTCCAGGAAATGTTATTAATTGACACTTGGTTATGAAGAGCAAGATGTTGAAATACTGCGGAATTAGCTTGCGAGCAATGTTCTCTAAGGCGAGTGCGTATTTATCTCGTTGATTCCCACACATACTTTTCATTGCAAATATTGCAGGCACAGAATTAGATTGTCTAATCGTATCACTTTGCTAGAAGTGCACACTGATTCAAACAGATGGCACATGCAGGAACTTAATAAGTGGGCAAAAAGAATTTTTCAACACCTTGCAGAGATAAGAAAAATAGTCGTGCGTCGCTTGCGGATTGCTCTGAATTCCTTCAAAATGATCCGATCGCCACCATTCCTTCAGATTCGTAGAATTCAGATCATTGCGCAAAAGTTTTCTCGATAATGTTGGGCCCTCCAATCATTTAAAAAAAAGTTAGTAGGCGCACGAAAAGACGTTCACAAACTTCTCTGTAGAACTTGACATCGTCTGTGTCTCTTTGCTGTGTGATCCGGTTGATAACAGCTACTGAAACTTTACACAATTTGGCGTGTTTAATGTTGAACTGGCTGCTCATAATTCGATTGCTATGGTATTAAGTCAGCAGATTGTGCCATTTCAATAACGCTACATGTTCCAATGTTTCCCTTCTAGTCAAACGGAAGAAAAGACGACGTATCTAATTCTGTGATTGCAGGTGATTAGGTAAACAATATTCTTCACCTGACAAGATATCAGACTTTTGGAGACGCATGATCGACAGATTTGGCAATTAGAGACATCACAGTTCTTAAATAATAATAATAATAATAATAATAATAATAATAATAATGATATCTGTATTTGCAAAAAAGATACAAGAAGTCACATGCAAGTAATGAAAAATACGCAAAGCAAATACGAGACCCTCATATGGGTCGAACTTAACATTGAAAAGGATTCACCATATTCCTGAACGCTGGAAGTAGGAAGTAACTTTACTTTTAAAATCAGTAACATCAGTTGCAGAAACTTCATCATCAGTGAGCGCGTTCCAGTGTGACACAATTTCATAAGTGACAAATGATTGATATCGCTTGTGCTTGATCAGTTTTGCCGCCAATTTGCAAGAATATCCACGAGTATTAGTGTATTGGGAAAACTGAAAAAAGTCACTGAATGTAATGTCCGTCAAGCCATGCAGAACTTTGAAAACAAATATCAGCCTGTAGCGCAACCTGCGCGCTCGGAGACTCAGCAAATTGAGCTTGTCAAGACGATCACGATAATGCTGGGACCGAAGATGAGGAAAAACACGAGAAAAACGCTTCTGTATGCCTTCAATCGCATTGATTTCGTATTCAAAAACGGGATACCAAATAATTGAACCATATTCTATCACACTGCGTACGTAAGTTTTGGATAAATTTGTGAAGATGGTTGCATCGCTAGTTTTGAATGACTTCAAGATGATACCGAGCAGTTGATTAGCTCTGGAGACCATGACGCTAACATGACGAGAGAAAATATTCGGAAAGTCCGGTGAAATTTGTATACTCAAATCCTTAACCACAGTTTCAATTGCAAGATCTGTTTCATCAATCTGATAAGTTGATAAATGTTTGCGGCCGGCGCACAATAGACTTCATAGATTTCGAAGTGAAGACCAGCTTCAAATCATCCGACAAACCAGTGCGGCGAACAAGACTAGTCAACTGTCTGCAATTAGAATCACTAACAAAGGGCAAAGAATTTTGTGTATTCAATCTCTTCATAGAAAGCGCAAATCGTTTGGAAAAATTCCAATTCCAAGTTCCATGGCCCCTTAGAGCAAGTGGATTCAGACTGACTTAAGAAAATTTCTATGAATTCACATCATCACAAGCAAAAGAAAGATGTTGACCTTTGTTTAAAGAATGGCATTAACATGTGCTCGGATATGAACAGTGATCCTGCCAGTGGATTCTCAAATTTGTCTTCTACGACATTCAGAACCAATGACATTTCTTTGCTGAGTAAAGGTCCTGCATACGCCTCGAAGACAACTATAAGTCAGAGGAATTTGACTGTGATTGAGGCTAAGTTTGATCATGTCACTTATCAATTGAAGAACGCAGACCGTTCGAAAGCCAATAATGTTATGGAGCTGAGTAGTGGCATGAAACCGCATTATTAGATTTGCAATTGAAACTACTTCGACTGAGAAAGCCTCGATCAAATCGATTTTGAGCAGTGAAGCAGTCATTATGCCGTCTGATATGTCAAAGAGACTAATAGCTCTTGATATAAGACTGAATATACTAATATGGTAAACGATTGCAAATCTAATTCATACAGTGAATCCAGGTTAGTTAGTTCCTCAACCACACAATCGCAGATTGTCATCGTTGTGGGTGAAGCACAATGGCATAGCAATTGGTAACTTGCTCAAATCTCCCACATGCAGTGATCCATTCCCGAGTGTGCTATATTGTCTTCCTAAAGATCACAAAGCGGAATTGACAGGAAGGCCTATTATCGCAGCCACAGATACTCCCTCTGGTAAATTATCCAAATTCATTGCTGGATATTTTAGCAACCTGTTGGAATATGTTCCCGCACATATTTCCTCTTCTTATCATTTCAAAGCTTTGATCACCAGTTTGACTGTGACTGATGAAATGCGGATCTACTCATTCGATGTTTCAAGTCTGTATTGATCTATTCCTTTGATGGGTGAAAATGGTCTGATTTCAATTGTTTCAGCTTTCTTTTCTTTGCATAAATCTGATACTTTTTTGGAATCTCTTGAAGATGTAGACATGGAGGAGCTTCTTGAGTTGTGCCTGCTATCTGACACAATTCTGATAAATGCTATTCCTTACTAGCAAACATTGGGCGTAGCCATGGGTAATAGCGCTGCTCCGCCTCTTTCAATATTTTACATGGATTTCACTGAGAGTAAAATACTTAGAAAGATGGGTTCCAGTATAATCCTATGGAAGCGTTACATTGATGACAGTTTTGTCATTTGCAATGACCATCTGACTTCATCTGAGCTTTTGAATACAGCAAATAGTGTTAGCAACGATATTAAATTCACTCAAGAAAACATGACAGATGACAAGATTCCCTTCCTTGATCTAATGGTACTTATGGTTGATGGTAAATTTGAGACTGGTCTTTATGTTAAAGATGTCAACTCATGTTGTACTATCCCATGGACGTCTCATCATCCACGGTATTTGAAGCGAAATATTGTTTTAATGAACTCTTACGAGTTAAGCGGCTGCGCTCTATTTCTACGTCGACTACTAGTGGTATCCAGCTTATTGAAAGGAAATTCATTGGTATGGTTATCCTATTTTCTTCATCAAATCTATTTGTGATGAAGTTTTCCTAAATGTTCCGAAATCAAGAGTGGACTCTAATAAGAAGAAGACGTACATTTCTTTGCCCTTTATTAGTGATTCTAATTGCAGACAGTTGACTAGTCTTGTTCGCCGCACTGGTTTGTCGGATGATTTGAAGCTGGTCTTCACTTCGAAATCTATGAAGTCTATTGTGCGCCGGCCGCAAACATTTAAGAGCTGTGATGTCTCTAATTGCCAATTCTGTCAATCATTTGTCTCCAAAAGTCCGATGTCTTGTCAGGTGAAGAATATTGTTTACATAGTTGAAGGCAGCTGACGGGAGATTATTTAATTTCATAGTGGATCTCACTTCCAGGTGTCGTCTCCCCAGGAAATGATTAGCTGCTAAAAATATGTACAGTCTATTTTCTAAAAAATATAAAAATAACATAAAAAATATAAAAATGGTTTCCGAAATGTGAACCTCAACACAAAAAGAGGTGAAAGGCATTCGGAAACCATTGAAAAAGAGAAAGTCTTCTTCTCGATGAAATTTATCAGTGATAGCTGCACGAGGAGAATCAATAAGATCATCAAGAATTATGATTTACCGATAAAATTAGGAAGCCAGCCTGCCTCTAGTCTCAAACAATGTCTTAGTCGCAAGGAAAAGAGGAATCATGACAATTGCGAAGTCTGTGATCGTTTGGGGTGCAGATTTGATAAACATCTAGTATATCGGTTTAATTGCAAGTTGTGTCATGGCATCTACATAGGTCAGACGTGAAGACCTTTCAATTTCCGATATAATGAACACAAGCGCAGCCTATCAAATAACAGCATGGACAGCGCATTGGTAGAGCACGCAAGACAATGCCATCATGGACATCTGGCGATCACAGACTTCCAGCCAGAGATTATAGTCCGGCAGCCAGAACGAGTTTCTGCAGGGAACGAGGCCGAAAGTGAGACTTTCACAGAATGATGTAAACCCCATGCCTACTACGAGTCGGCACGTCTGTCGAGTTCTAGTGAGTTCCTCTTCTTGTCAGACAGAATAAAAGAAAAACATGTAAATCCAATAGGACACAGATTGCAGTTTTTGGTTAAAATGAAATTTTCTATGTTTTCTCTGATTAAACGAAAAGTACTAAGGCCAGAGTCATAATTTTTGGCGTAGATTGTCTTCAGGTCATTCCCTATCATGCGCATTTGCTTCTATCATGCATCTGATCGGCAATGTATGTGAGAATGTGAATAAAGTTGCTAAAAATGTTTGTGTTCGCGAACATTAAGAGGCCCGCCAAATCTAAATGTGCTTTGTTTTATAAACAGGGGTGCATGAACATGAAAGGAAAGTTCAGAACATCAATGTAAAAGTTGAAGTGAGTCACATGATTCCATATTTGATGTTTGAGAGCCTCTACAAAATGAGTAAATTTCATTTTTTGACTTAATTTTGGCGATTTTACACATTTTGTAGAGGCTCTCAAACATCAAATATGGAATCATGTGACTCACTTCAACTTTTATATCGAAGTTGATGTCCTGAACTCAAACATGTTTCAAATTTCACGGCATTCTGATAAATAATTTCTTTTCTGCAAAAAGAAAATGTACGAAAATTGCCAAATGTTTCACAATCCATAGATATTTCTTGAATTTTGCCATTGGATTCCAATGGGAATCATTTAACCTCACCTATAACCGAAAGCGACTGGCTGTGACACTCAAGAATTTGATTTTTGTATTCAGCGTTTCAAGATCTACAAATCCATGCTATTAAGCCCTTTGGGCGCGAATGTAGGAAGAAATCGTCTGTAGCTCCCGGACTACGTTAGTAGGCTACATGTGTGCGATGCGGCTTCGTCTGCAGACTTACACATTCTGCATTTCGGGTCGGCTGAATTCTTTGTTATATACGGGGTGTTTAGGGCCTGATATTCGTTTGCAGTTATTATTGATTCAGTTTCTAATTCCAAATTCACATTCTTCAACCATTCATAGCAAGCTGCTGTTGATTTTATTTCTTTCATTTGTCTGCTGTACTGACCATGAAACACCTTCTCGCTTCTCCTTGTGAGCCTATCCTTTGTCGCTTTGTTTTTCCAGTCATCAAGGATCTCTGGCTTCGGCTTGCACAGAATTATCAATATTATTACTATTATTTTTATTTTGACTCAATAAGAAAACACATCAAGAATCTACAACTATTGCTTGTTTCAGCAATTTGATTCTTCCTTGATTGATCTAGCAACATTGACATGTAATTCGTCGCGTTACTTATGGGTTATTTCCCCCACGTTTTCAAATTTGTCTGAAATCCGCAGAAATAATTCAATCGTCACAAACTTTATGTAGGCCTACACATCAGTGATGATATTTTCTACCCACATTCCAATATTTGTGCAAATCGGACAAGTAGTTTTTCAATTAGGGCGATGACTTGAAGTGAAACGATGTCTGCAGCTTGATGTGACTACTTCTGACCTCATCGTCTTAGCAAAAAGTACTTGAGGTCAACAAAGTCATTTCCCGACAACTCGTGAAGTCATGATGACCAGGCCACTTCTCTTAAAATAACATTTCTAACTAAAAAAAGATGTGGCAACGTGGGAACATTTCAAATAGCAGTGGATGAGACGAAGAGGGAGAGAGAACAATCCACACGCGAGTAACAATAAAGAGTCGAAAAGGCGAAGTCAGATGAAGCTGTTGACATCGATATACTTCACGTTATCGTCTCTAATGCAAAAATTACTTGTTAGATCTGCACAAATTTTTATATGTGGGTGGAAAATATATCTAAGTACGTCCACCTGAAATTTGGTGACGATTGATTTATTTTTGCAGAAAGTAGACAAATTTGAAGACTTGCGGGGATGGATAACCCATAAGTACCTTCGTCGCATAGCCGAGCAGCTGAAATCATCATCAACAAACAATTGCTGCCTATTCTAATTTCACTTACATAAGCAAATCGAAGAGTCGGATTGCTTTGGTTTGTACAGTCACATGTATAGAATACTAAACTGATATTACATATTGATTTATCAATGTGGAAAGTCCTAGAAAGTCTTCACGGACCATTGAAAATTGGGCCTGCAGCGGGACAAATCAAACGATATCTGATAAAAATAAAATTAAGGCGACATGGGGCGAGTGATCCAGGTACTCAATCCATATCCTTTTGCTTTAAATGAGCAAGATTCATTCTACCACTCAAATTCTTGAAGATGTTGTGAGCCTTCTCATTCAACTTTCATCCTCTACAACAAACACTGAGAGTGTGCAGAAATATCTTGGGCGCCAAAATTTGAGTGAATGGATACGCAAACTATTGGATTGCATTTTCAAGAGATTATGTTCAAATAATTGTTGTCAACCTCATTGATCCGTCATGTCAAACAATAATCAATAGATATTTACTTGCACTTCTCAAACTAATTGAAGCGAAAATGATTGAAACTCAGTTAATTCTTGTTCAAATCAGAAACAGAACCGGAGAGAGTATGGGTAATTAAATTGACATTTTATCTTACTCACTCGTGTAGACGTCATATTAATCATTGACTGCGGAAGAAGCAATATTTACCCACTGGAGATAAGATACTAGTCAGCTCACTCCAAGACGCAATTCTCCTCTTGTTCAAAAGAGACGCCATGGATTTCTTCTCGAAAGCACACCAGATGGAATTAATCAAATGTTAATATACAGTGTCTGTTGTCCATTGTGAGCGATGAATTTATGTACCTCCTGTCCAGTCCGCTTTCAGAACGATTTCCAGTCAGTTAGTTTGTTATCTGCGTTGATGTCTACGTTTGACGTCATCTGGATAATCTCTGAATCCTCTTGATATCAAGTTAATTCATTTTCTATGTATCTCTGACTCTTAACATAAATTTCTAATAATTATTCTCCTTGAGATTCTTCCAGTGACTTCCTTTCAACTAGTAACCGCGGCACAAAACCGATCACGATTTTAAGGCTGCATGATAGGCTACATTTCTGAGAGAAAGTCATATAATGTTCATAAGCAATAATGGTTGACGTGTATTTACTTTTAGTTTTACGTGTAGTTATGGTTGTTTTCAGTCTTGCATCTAAATGATCTTTTATCAAATTTTACAATTGTTTCAAAATCTTTGCTTTGTAGGATTTGGCTCTCTGATAGACCATTCGACCATCATCTATCACCGAATGAATATTTTTGTGGTATCAACCAGCTTAACTTTAAATAGGTCCATTATCTCTGAAGTGATGTAATATTTTGATCTATGAAAAATCACGATGAGAGAGCGTGCGAAGACTAGGGAATATTGTGGTTCGCTGCAACTTAAAAAAGGAATGAGTCAGACGTTCTTTTCCATGATTAACTTCAAATTTGGATATTGAATAATTATTCACCAATCAACCGAATTAGGAAATAGGAATGTGAATTTTTAGAAATCTTCTGGCACGATATACATACCCTTCAAATTCACAAAACTTATGGATTTTATCACTGATTTTAGACAGGGGTTGTGATGGTTTTGCCATGTTAAAGCGAAAGTGGAACATATACAGCTGAAGAGGGGTTAACAGCATAGAGCAGGGATATATAGGTAGAGTGTCGACTCAAAAAAGTATCCGCATACAGTGAAAATTTTTATATGAAAAGATTCAGTTTTTTTGCAGAGATTACGTTCCCGTGGACCAAAAAATTATTTGAGCACTCTTGAAAAAAGTCAAAATTTGCCAATTTATATACTACTGAGATGACTCTCCTATGTAAGTAGTATGAAACAAATTGGATATCAAAAGGAATGAATACTTGCTAATAAGTATCCTAACTAAGCGGAAATCAAGCTGATTATCAAGGGAATTTCATGAATTGTATTATAATGAAAGTCTTCATGAAAAAGTCGCGATATTATTCGTGGTTTCTTGGCTGAAATTTCAAGTTTTTAATTAAATTTTCACCGGCATGATTTTATGATTCACTAAATTCATGTTTCATTTCTAGAATCTGAATAGTGATGTTGAACCATTTACATCTTTCAAAGTTAAATGAAATCATTGTCATTGATTATGTGGTTTTGTCTGCCAGTGACAGGTTGCCTGTGTGATATGATCACGCTTAAGAAAATACTCTTGAGGTTGAGCATGAAAGTAATAAGAACCCATCGAATGGCTAATTTAACCAACATTACCTCTCCAAGGCTGTCATGAGAATCTGTAAAATACCATCATTCCTTCTGCATTACAATCATGATCACTCAATTCCGTTGTAATTTCTGCAAAACTGCAAAAATTTGCATATCTCACATTTGGTGACAATACCACCTGTATTCCCCTTGAGTTCATTTAATAAAATCGAAAGTGTATACACAGTGGGGATTTAATAAATGCGGAGTTACCATTCTACCTAATATGCCTACTCTATAATGAAGAGCTTTTGGAAGTGCATGATACTAATTTATATATAACGCTTGCTGCTTAAAAATATTGAAGAACCGGATTCCATATATCTACAGATTTGGATCTCTGAATTGATTCACCTAGAAGCTGAGTGAAAATTGCTCGTCATTAATGTCTTATACGATTCAGTTAGTGTATATGAGCAAGTTGATCAGATGTTGGTACTTGTACACGCGTGTTCACTGTTATAAAATATTAAGTCAATTATTGGGTACGCAAAAAATGAGCACATTAAACAGAAGATGGAAACTCTGTTTTCAATGAAAAATATTAAAATTGAAATTATTCCCCTAATTGGCACAAAATTAGCTCACTTTAATGAATTTGTAAAATTTGTTAGTGTAACTATATTTGGATACTGATCATACACTCAATATCGAGATATTTTAGTAATTAAATGCACTGTGACAGCACATAATTATCGTCCACACTTCATGGAAGAGAGAAAGTAGAACAATTGAAGAGATTTATCAAAAAATGTGATCTAACAAGTAAAGAAAAGTTGAATGCGCAATTCACTTTCTACAAAAGAAGCTATTATCAGAAATAGAGATTTCAAGGGCAGTCCAAATTTTATTAATTAATTTACCTTCATTAGTGAATAGCTCATCAAACTTGTTTTGATGTGGGACTTGAAAAACAGGCATATTGTTCTATCGGAGTTTGTGCAATTTTTTAATGCTTTATCTTCATGAATACAAACTCATGCATGATCGGCTGCAGTTTTGTTTTATGGCACATTAGTAAAGGCTTGTGTTGTGGCTGCTGATTAGATGAAGTGTAGCACAAAAAGTCATTATGGTATTGCTTTTGGAAAGAAGCAAAGTAATAGACTTAGCTTGAGAAGTCCACCCACGGTACCCGTGAAGCAAGATTTCGTCGAAAGATTTACTCCACTCAAAATTCCTTCATTTTATGATTCTTAGTAGATGCCACCCAAACGATTTAAAGAAAAAACAAAAATATTCGGTCGACATATGCATCTTTTATCGATGATTATACAATTTTCACTATATTTTTACTGTAAGTGATACAATGTCTGCAAAATAACGTGCATTATGCGCCATGTTCTATTTACTATATACATATAATATCCTCTAATATGGCCTAAGGACTTTATTTTGGTGAGAGCATTCCGAAAAATTAGACTTCGTGAGTTACAATCATCCACAAAGTATACAGTGCTTCAAATCCTCATGTTACTGCTTACTGAGACAAAGATACACTACTTATTACTCAAAAAGCAAGATTTTCTGTTAAGGAAATTAGTCCCAAAAAGGATTAAGCCCGTAAATCATTTCATAATTTTGTATTACTGTAGACTTGCATAAGAAACTGAAGCTATGCTCTGTCCAATTCCTCATACGATCCATTCAAATAAACCTACGTGCAAGGCCTATATAGCGATAGAAGGCCAACCGAGTTACTGATTGTCACAAGCACGCATAAATATCAACACTTAAATGTCTTGAAAGTAGCCATTTATATAATCATCAATTAGGTCCTAATACATGAATGGAATAATAGCATTCATTGAAAGAAAGCTAGGCCTACATTTCGTTACTCATAAATGTCACGAAATATGATCAGTAGCAGCACGCAGAAGCTGTGCATCAAAATTCGAATGATTATTTGGGTCTTCATAATTTGTCCACGTGTTGTTAAACATAATTAGCACAACGAAACCAGAACTATGTGTACCCGAACTATCGTGTACTCAGAGCTATATGTACTGTATCCAGAACTACACCGGCATGTACTCGAACTAGACTATTCCCAGAACTATATGTAGGGTTTAGAAAATATGCCTTGACTGTTGTGCATAATTGAAAATGAGTTTTGAAGATAGTCGTTTTTATATGGTTCGCTATATTATCGCACAAAAAGTCAATATATTTCAGCTATTTACACCATAGGCATTATCAAGAAAAGACGATATTCTCTTTTTGTACGATAATATAACAATAAAAAACTTTTTATCTTCCAAACTTATTTTCGATAATAAATACTGTACCCAGAGCTACACCAGTACGTACCCGAACTATACCGTACCCAGAACTATATGCACTGTGCCCAGAACTATACCGTTATGCGCCCGAACTATACTGTATACAGTACTTTATGTACTGTACCCAACGCTGCACCCAGAACCATACCGTCATGTACCCGTACTACATGTAGTATTTGACAGGGTTTACTAAGCAGTTGGTATATTAGACAGATGTGATTGCAAATTATTGACTTTCTTAGTCAGTTTGCATGTAGATGTGGATTTTGACAAAGTCTGCAAATACTTTGTAGTGAGGCCAAGCAATTCAACGCTTTTGTTAATCCATGGAGGAGTTAAATACTACGATAAATACCTACTTAAATACCTTCATGAGTCGTAGGAGCCATTGAAAGACCATCCAGTTCTGGGATTAGATATTAAGTTCTTTAATTAATTTACATGCTTTGCCAGAGCATTTTTACTTATTGAACTCCATCATGCATGACTATAGATGATTAGAACGTGCATTATGCGCCTTCATTGCTATGTTTTCAAATGACTGGTTAATAAGTGTTTAAACTGACACAACTGACAGCGGTGTGCAGTGTTCGTCCTCCTTTACACTACCGTGCTGTAGTATTGTTGACTTGAAGGTTAGGGGAGTTCATGCGACGCCATCACCGAACAAATGGTAACAGCATGTCAATTATGATAGTGAATAGCAAGATAAATCCCATAGATATCCGACTTTTTGCTTTGTTTAAGTCAGTGAGACTGGTTTGTTGATATTCATTTCAACCCATCATTTAGGCGCCGATGTAGGTCAGTACTGCTAGATCCTAAGGAGAATTAAATTACTGAGACATCAATTGTAGATTCTTGCCCCAAGACAATATATTTTAAGTTAATTCATCAAACTACTTTTATATAAAGTAAAATGACAATAGCGGTTGAATATTTACAAAATACACTTATAAGCTGCTAGTATCTTCCTATTGTCAACCAATGGAAGCAGCCATTATTCATGTACCGCTGTCATGACAACGCATGTCCACGAAGTTAATATTTTCTATGACCCTTGTTTGTTCCAGTCCTTTATTATTATAGGGTCCGATTTCTATGACAACGAGTAATCCCTTCCACTTGTCGCATTTTTACTGTGGAGTTCACAAAACTAAGCCGCTCGACCTGCTATTTCGCAACTTTGAGCTTTAGAGCATACTTATTTATTTGTACTTATATCATTTAACGTCGATCGTTCCATCCATGTTGGGTACGGCGGTTCGTTTGTTTGGCAGTTCTCCACTTCGCTTGATCGTTTGCATCTTTCATCCAGAACCCGAGCGCTCGAAGGCCTTCGTTGATGTTTTCGCTCCATGTCTTCTTCGGACGTCCAACTGGTCGGCGACCATCCACTTGCATTTTCCGCAGGCATTTCACCCACTGACATTCGTCTTTCCTTTCCAAATGACCACACCATCTTAGTCGACATCATCTTATACAGTCACCGATAGGCTCCACGCACATTCTTCTTCTGAGCTCTTCATTGGAAATACGGTCGCTAGAGGAGACTCCGCACATCCAATGGACCATCCGCATTTCATTCACCTCAATTCGCCTCAAACACTGATGACATGACTCATGACTAATGAAATGTTATGTAAAATTGTAAATACTACTTACATACTACTTTTTATAGTAATTGCAAACAGTCATGCAAGTAGTCAAATTTGCAAATTTTTCTAATAATTTGAGTGTTTTGGCATCGGCTTGTTGCCCTTCTTCCTTATAATCTCATTTGAAGTTATTTAGAGCTGTAGAATACGGTTTCACGATGCACACGTACATATGGATGGTCCCTTTGGTCGTTCTGTACAACCTTGTTACAATACTACGCAGGGCAGAAATTCCTTTTTCCTGCTGTTACGATAATGGCTAATAACTCCTACATCGATTGAAAAGAAGATGAAATGTACTTTTCTAAGAGTTGACTTTTAGTAGATATTTATTTCTTATTTTTTATTATTACTATATTCACTTATATATATATATATATATATATATATATATATTTAAAAGAAAGAACAAATGCTTTGACCGGACATGTTTCAATCTTCTTTCAAGATCATCTTCAGCGGAAAGTTACAATTAAAGACAAATCTTCCTTAAATACGTAGAAAGACCCCTTAATCTTAGAGGAAGATCGCTTCAATAGAAAATTGCAAGCTCTGAAATCGAAGAAGTTGATAAGTGATGAGTTGTTTCAAATGATAAAATCTAATGGATCTCAGCCATCCAGACTTTATGGGCTGCCGAAGGTCCACAAGAGCATGAGTGACCCACCATATCGCCCGATTCTTAACATGAGAAATTCGTATACGTCTAAATTAGCCCAATGGCTTGATTCGGTTTTGAAAAAATATATTCCTCAGCGTTTTGTGCTGAAAGATACTTTTCATCTTGTTGAGAAATTAAAAGAATTCACAAACGAAAATCCGAATGCTAGCTATCGTGCTTGTAGCTACGATGTTTCGAGTCTCTTTACCAACATTCCGGTAAGAAGAACCATTGATCATGTCTTGTCCATGATAGATTTCGGCAATTTTCCTATCAAACGTGAAGCCCTTAAAGCTTTACTTGAACTGGCCTGCACCAATATTCTTTTTACCTTTGATAAAAAACTTTACAATCAGGTGGATGGCATGGCAATGGGATCTAGTTTGGGTCCCACCATGGCCGCGTTTACTATGGACATGATCGAAGCGAAGTTTGATAACTACCAGGGGCAGCCTCCCAAATTTTATGGGAGATATGTGGACGATTGTTTGGCCATTTTTGATAATGATGACCAAGCAAGCTGTTTTTTGAATTTTTTGAACTCGCTTGATGATAGCATCAAGTTTACCATGGAAACAAGTAAAGACGATCGGATCGTCTTCTTGGATACAAAAATTTGCTGCAATTCTGGTATCGATATTGATTTTCACATCAAACCTACCAACACTGGCATCTATATGCCTTACTCTGCCTATGCTCCCATGTCGTATAGGTTGTCTGCCATGCGTTCTTTATTTTACAGAGCTTATAAAATCTGCACTAATCCCAGGTTATACGAAGCTTCGGCGGTTGAGATCTCTAATATCTTTATTAAAAATGGTTTTGACAGTAAAACCATCAGCCGTATCAAAGAAAAGGTTGAAAGGAATATTGAGTGCGGGGCTTCAACTGTAAATGATTCTCAAGCTGAGAATGAGCGGGCGCAAGTGAGAAGAGTAGTGTGGTCTGTTCCTTTCATTAGCCAAGCTCAAAATGATTTGAAAAACAAAATTCGCTCTCTGAATGAGTTGCTTCCTCCGAATTTAGAAGTTAGGCCAGTTTACAAAGTCTGTAAACTGTTAAATCAATTTCCGAATAAAGATAAAATTCCGAGTGATCTAAAATCATCTATCGTATATCAATACGCTTGTGACCGTTGCGAAATGCGGTACGTCGGCGCCACAAAACGCCACCTCGACACTCGGATGAAGAAACACATGAAGGGTTATCCTTCACCTACTGAAATCTCTACTCACCCTCATCGTCCTAAAAAAGAAAATTTTTCCATTATTGGTAAATGCAAGCAACCATTTATCCTGGAGTCGATATTCATAAAAAGTAATGAAAATCTCGCTAATGAAAGGAACGGATCATACACTCTTTCTTTAAATCTGTAACTTATTTTACGAATTGTACACACTATCTTCTAAATTATTTGAGTAGGTTGTAACTTCGTGTTTTTATTTTATTTTATTTTATCTGTCTGACTTAAGATTTCTATGCTATTACGTGCCTTCCAGAATGAACAGTTTTCAATGTGACTACGTATTTAAGAAAGATTTGTCTTTAATTGTAACTTTCCGCTGAAGATGATCTTGAAAGAAGATTGAAACATGTCCGGTCAAAGCATTTGTTCTTTCTTTTAAATATGAGAAGCCTGGGCACACTTTGCGTGAATATATATATATATATATATATATATATATATATATATATATATATATATATATATATGTATAATATATATTTGTCATCTATTAAATTTATTACTAAATATTTAGTATATCTATAGTATGCTGCATGTAATTAGAAATGAACATGAGACCACTGTCGCACACATCCGCATCTTGTATTGATTGACTTCACTGATGACTTTTACTGTTCATGCAATCATGCAGTTTGGCATCGCAAATAGCAATCATAATGGAGCTTTATAGTCGAAACTTTGTGAAATTAACAAAATCCTCTCAAATTGGATGACTTCAAATTTTGCATTGCTATTTATAGTGCGAAGACGAACGAGTTATATCAAGTGAATACAATGCTACCATTAGTTAGTTCACACACGAAATATGTGTCATTGGAATTTCATGTGATTTGAAGCTAAACTTCAGAAGTTAAGGAGGTGATATCAATGCACTTCAGAGCCGGTATGGATTGGGCAAAGCTGAGGAGAAGTTACTTCTTGCACTTCCTCGGGACTCATCAGAATAACAACAAGCATGAAGAAGTTCAATCTAAGTGAAGTTCTGAATGCAGTATGTACAATGTGCATAGCAGAGGTGAAAGCGTGTGCGGGCTTGGCTTGGGCCTGAAAAATTCGGTAAGCACACGCACCGGGCTCGGATTAAAATAATTATATATTATAATATATTTATAATGTCTGAAATTAATAGCATTTCCCTCATTTGATCGTTTAAATTCTCTGAATCAATTTATGTGATGGCTGATCAATGTGGCTCTTATTAAGCAACAAAATGAAAGAAAGACACCTTAATAAGTCACGAACAAATTAGCCCGCCGTCAAATCAAGTGACTACTTGGTCTACTCATTTATAAGGAAATTAAGATACAGCGGGCAAAAACCAGGAAAGCATCAGAGACAGTACGGGAACAAAGACCGCATGTAAAGAGAATTGTTATACAGATAACATTCTTCCTCTACCAGTTTGTTTACATTAGAGAGTGATCCTCTTCCATTGACAGATAATTAATGCGGTCAATGAAATGAGTCAACCAGTGGGTGAAATGCACTCAACTAACGCAATCGATAATTTCACTGAGGATGGTAATGCGCGCAAAGCGATAAATTATGTCACCCAGGCCCAGATAAAAGCTTCATCCGGGACGGACAGGGCCTGATGCTGGCCAAGCCACAATGTGGACGAATTTTCCACGAAATTTGACACTAAATTTTGTAGGGATACCCACGAACTTAATTGATATAGAGACATTACACAAGCATTACAAATTACAAAGGTGAAATTACTTCTTTTAGACTTCATTGTCGAACGAGAAACTCGGGAGAATGTGCATGGGTCTCATGAATTTCGGAATGATGGAATTTCTCTCCTGAAATTTAAGAAGTCATCAATAATCCTAGGACAGCTTAACAGCGAATTCAGCTGCAAATCAGTCAATTAGGGAGGTTGCTTATTGATAGAATCATACCGGAATAATAACATCTCATTTTCCTGGCAATATGAATGCTTCTGAGAGAATATCCGGATATCAAAGTTGGCGGTCAATTGTAAATATGAAGCAGTAATCTTGTTTCAAGCATCAGAATTTTGATCAACTCCGTACAATGCCAAATATTAATGAGGATGCAGGTCTACATATAAAGTAAAGGCATGTATAAACCAAATTATTGTCAGTCATTTCACTCAGACGCTGTGAAAGTGGGCAGTTACACAAAGTATAATACAGGATGATCAGACAAAAGCGATTTATTTCATATCCAAATGTTTCCGGATAGGAGTGAAATACATTGGATTCAGCTTATACCACACAGTTTGTACTTCTTCCAAGTTAAATAGCTTTTCAGTTACAGCAGAGAGGCGTCATTGGGAATTTCAATTCATCTGTCACTCATTATAGTCCACGCGACTCGGATAATCAAATGCAAGTTGAATATACGCTCCACTTTCCACAATATCTCTTAGTGAAATTGCTTATATCAGTTTGGAATATATGTCGTACACTGATATATGCATGCATAATTATATTATTACATGCTATGAGCACATACGTACTACAAGCATGAACTTTTAGAACACACTGTACAATGATGCTCTAATGTAGCAGAGTGTGCTAGTATATAGCAGTGTCGTACGTTGACGCCATTAATTTCAGAAATTGACGCTGTCGGTGTCAATTTGCCTCTCAAAAACAGTGTCAGCGGAGTATTCGCAGCGACAAAGTCTATTTACTGTTTGAGTTTTAAAACAGATGATGGTGTATGATGAAAAATTGACGCTATGAATTGACGCCGTCAATTTCAGGATTGGCTCTGACCCTGACGCCGTCAATTTTTTTCATGGACGCGTGCAACACTGGCATATAAATAGGGATGCCATTTACACTATTTTCAGTTATTATAGACCATGTAATTAAGACAGATAACGTGTCTTGGGGAAGAAGAATCAGAATTTCTAGGTAAGATTAGAATTAGCGTATTGCATGCCTGATTTGTATGTCTGCTGACGAAATATGTAAACGGTGATGATAAGGACTGCCTTATTTCCTCACAGACATGTTGGTGTGCAAGCATGCGTTGAATAGAAAGATATCTTGGTGGATAACGAACATTTTCTTTACACTTAATCAAAGGTAGTGGTGAATTTAAGCAGCAAATTATTTGATTCGTCTTAAGTTGGTAATCTCTGTGTCGCTGTCTCTCTCGCATGCTCTCTCGCTGATGGCGAAAAGTCGAGCAATGTCTTCGTGAGTATTTCCATAATCAACATAGATAGTGATAGGCCCGCAAAGCAGAACACAGACTATCCAGCAGAATAATCAAGTAACCCTCAAATGCATGAAATGGGTCCCCGGGGACCCAACTTTTCTTTATTTGTCTGCATATATTTTTGTACGGATATGAAAGTCTGATATTTCATGTATTCTTTCATTTGTCATCAATAAATATTTAGCAGGTCAGTCTTAAGTTTATGATTCTTATATCACGCAACAGATAAAAAATATCAGTAGAAATGCATGGGTTCCCGAGGTCCAATTTCATGAACTAGGCTAGGTCTCTATGAAATTACATTCTTTCTCGTTTCGTTTAGAATCTTCTGCGATGATAAATCATCTTATGACTCGATGAACCTGTGACAATCATTGTATTGGTCGTTCGCTGCAAATATAGCAGGACCAACAACCAAAGAAAAACGACCAAAAAGCCGATCAAAAGTGACAATTGCATCTTACGATCCGAGAAGAAATAAGAGCGCTATTCTGATGTCAACCGTGCATCATAATGACAACGTGGATGAGAATGCAGGTAAGCCTGATATCATTCTGTTTTATAATCAGACCAAAGAGGCAGATACTGTCAATCAGTTATGCCATTCATGCAGTGTGCAGCGAAAGACAAGACTTTGGCCACGGGTATATTTTTTCAACATGCCTAATCTGATAAGGCATCAACGCCTTCATTATCATAAGTTCTAATCCACTATGCAAAGCTTCAGACTTAAATAGAAGAAAGATATTTCTTTCTGAACTGGGAATGAGTATGGGTGAACCATCTATGGAACAGAGGAACCAGACTTTGACTGATGTTCAACGTCCGGTTCAAAATACAATGGCGATCTGTGCTGACGAAGACGAACACGGTAATGATGAATCACCGACAACCTCTCAGAAATCGTCAACGAAGAGATGCCATTATTGTGCAAAAGACAGAATGGCCTACAGAACTTGTGATCGATGCAAAAGAATCATCGTATGCGCCCAGCATTCACTCAAGAAAGAAGGCTTGCAAGGTAGTGTATGATGTAACGTATTTCTAACTCTTAGATAAGAACTCAATGGGTGAGATAAAGCGGTTCTTCTAAATGTAAAACATTCATTCTGCATTTTCAAATATAAGAACATGTTCATGCATGTCGATGTTTTTTGAAAAAATAATGCAAAATTGGCTGATTAGAACCTTTAATACTTAAACTCAACTGCTGATAAATTTTAGGAGAACATTACTGGAAAAGGTAATACTTGATCAATCACATTACACGGTACATGTATTTTAAATTCCAAGAATACACAGGTAGGCTTACTATTATAGTGACATCATCAGGTTTTTATGAGAATATGCTAAGAATACACAGTATTATTATTATTATTATTATTATACAAATGCCATGCAATTTTAGGCTTTTAAAACGAATTGTAGATAACATCTGTCAATGGGTTCCCGAGGACACAGTTCATGCAGTAACGTCGGTAAAATATTTCATGCATTTCAGGGTTAATTTGAAGTGCATATTATCCTCATTTAGAAGGCACCAGCTCTATTCTAAAATTACCTGTCATTGAATGAATCATTGACTATCAACTATCATGCCATCGTTTAGGCACTGTTGGCATGACAACTCATGTCCATGACATAGTACTGCTTCAATGTGCTTATCCGGTCTAGTCCAATGAATATGCTTTCCAAGGGCTTTATCGGCCATCAGCAAACTTGCAAGGACAATTCCGCTAAGCAAGTACAGCACCGGCAAATGCGAACTTTTAGCGGCAAATCAAAATAAACAATAAATAATTTTAGCTCAGCAATGGCAGTCAATTCTAATAGCGTCAATGCCAGTTCAATTGTAGGCGCTGATCAATTCAACAACAGCAATTCCAATTCATCTGTGGATTTCATTCCAGGCAATTGATTGAGGAGTCGCGGTACATAACCTAGCAAATGTGAATGTCGGCTTAAGGTAAAGCAGAAAATAATTTAGTTGCTGTATTTTCTTAACATTATACTGTAATGCAAAATTGCTATAATAGATTTTTAGTTTGTGATTTAATGGTCTCGATTCTTTAGTGATGAAATACAGATATTGCACACATCATGATCAGGTGAAAAACGAGAGTGAAAAATTGAAGATAGAGATGACACCAGCAATGAAAACGAACTCAGTACGCAGGCATTGCTAAAAGTAGAACAAAAGATTTATGTTGAGTGAATATGTGGGATTAATCAGTTTGTTTTCATGATCGCATTATATCGATCTTTATGAGCATTAGTTGACCTGTTATTGATTTTATCATTTCTTATTAAATTGTTCAGAACGCAACTAGTACGAAAGATAAAAATTTGAAAATATATATTGAAAGCAACACTGGGATCAATGGAGCAATCATGATCAGTGTTATATATTTAATATCTGAAAACTATAAAAATATAAATACAAAAAACGTCAGACATCATGTCCCTCCGTCCTGTAGCTGTGTGTGGCTTTCTGATAAAACTCAAAAACAATCACTTAATCGATGAAATTAAATGCGGGTTCTGGCAGTTATATTGAATGGATTTCAGTTGAAATGATTCCATAATATGAAGCTTTACATCTTGTCCACAACACAGGATTTCGGGGCCGTAGTCCAGCAACCACGACTCCGGCTGGGACCCAGTGCCCTTTGACATGCACGTATAAATAGTCGGGGATGTACACCCTATGGCTACTACGAAGCTGCACATCTGTTGAGGTCTACGCAGCACATCTTCTTGTCAGACAAGAACAAAGAAGGCATATATAAATCCAATGGGAAGCAAACTAAGGTCTTCGGTAAAATCACATTTGTGCGTATTCCTGTGACTAAGTGAGAAGTACTGCTGGAAGTGTAGAACCATTTCTAAGTCATACGGTTCGTATACCTCTTCAAGAAGCTGATTTTTGAGAGAAGTTTTTTTAAGAACCAATATTGGGCTTGAATAATAAGTATAACACTAAATTTGCGGCGAGAATGCACGTTTCGTTCTCCAAGAGCTTTTCGCCCGACAGTTGCGCTTTCGGCTGTAACAAAATCTTAAGGATGCCAACGATTTCCTTTAAAACCCAGATAAAAGATTCGCAGAAGGTTATGTATATTGAATGGAGATGAAGACCAGTAGATTTTGGGAGGTCTACATGTACAACGATTATCTACGACGATGACACACTTGCATTCATTTCATCTAGAGATTTAAATATCCACAAATATCACTTTTTCTCCCAAAGTGACTGACTTCAAATACAGATTCCAGCCGGAGCTAGGGCCGTGGTATTTTCTGTCGGATCCGGTCCGGCTCCGACCTGCTAAAAAAGAGCTGAGGTTGTCGCTGTTGAATTGAAAAATAGAAAAATATCATTTTTGATCTGAATATTCCACTAATGCAATAACTTTTCCGCTGTTGAATAGGAAGTTTTTACTTTTGTCATGACATTGCCGCTATTGAACTGCATGTGTCGTTGTTGAACTGGAATTGCCGTTATTACTCCGGAAAGTGCCGTACGGCCGTGGTTGACTGATAAAATATGCATAGTTCAACTAACTCAAACAAAAGAGAAAGTCGAATTTCAATGAATGCTAATACATGTATCTTATGGTGAATCTTAATCGTACATGTGTATTTGTTATGAAGCGTTTTTCTATTAATGGAACAAAATCACTGTTAGGCTCCTCAAAGATACGGACAACTGTAGCTGTCGCGTATCTCGATAAAACAATAATCACTGGTTAATCTTTGATGTATCAAATCATTTTCAAACCCCTTTCAGTTTATCAATAATTTCATCACACATAGTACTAAAGCAACAGATTATTATGGTTACAACTTTGAACAGTGTTTCAACGCCAGTCCCATTATCAATCTTTGCGTCTTCCCCTTCTAATTGTTAGTTAAACAAAACTCCCCTCAAAAACACTCACCGAAGCCATGTCGAAACTACTTGACACAGTTGCACACGGAAGTATCGAACTGTGAATATCGCTTGAAAGTTGCCACCTTGCGTTCCTCCAAACTCACGATACGAGGAAAACTTGATTAAGTGTTTGTTAGGGAGTAGGTTGTTTGAGAGTAACGGAGCTCACATGGACAGTGTGGACATTTCCGGCTTGATAAGATTCGATGAATTCCAACACGCATTTCTATGCAGATAAAATCTACATTTGTGAGATTGAAAAGAACTAAATGAGCAATAGAGAAGCAGGGAATTGATGACAAAAGGCAAACTCAAGTGAATTTTAGATAATATTACGTTAACGTAATTGTTTAGGGAGTGAAGAGTTTACACATTTCCTACCATTTCAGATGAACAAAAGACTATTTTGACTGTGATGTAAGTTTATTAGTTCGTAAATGTTACTATTAAAAAATTTGCAGTAGTATAAAATTACAGAGAAATTGGAATTCAATAACGGAATCAGCGTGGTATTAGGTATTCTAGCAACGATGATTAATTCAGACATTAGCCGGCACCATCGTTTTTCACGCTATCCTATTTTACAGGTCCTAACCTCTGTGACATTAAAGATACCAACAGATGAAATATGCTGCAACTGTATGTAATTATGAACGAATAGAGTTGCCAATGCTGCAAAAAATAAGTTGACATCATGAGCGCTATCGAGTTTCGAGGCCTCTAATCGTGCAATGCGGCCGAGGGTAGCCTACTTCTATTCTTTCCTCCCCCCACATTTTTCAAGTTTTCCAAACTTATCAAATTTCGCCAAAGTTAGTCACATTGGGTTTAGAATAGACTTGATCTGTCACTGAGTGACACTATAACACGACTGAGTAGTCTTACTTGAACCCTGGGATGAAGGATTGGTCCCTTGGATACTCAGTTAGAATACAAGGTACAGCTGTGATCATGAACTTCGTGTGATTGTTGTCTACAGACAAATGACGACCAGTTGTCTAATTCTGAGGCTGTAATTGTTCTACAAGTCAGATAAGAAGAGTTTTACATACTCAGCGCTATGCGACGTTAGTGAGACTGCCCGTAGGAGCAAGAGAAGATCGTTAGCGATGCAACACTTCCGGGTGTCACTACCAGAAATGTGGGGGGGGAAGAATAGAAGTACCCGGCCGAGTAAAAGTGACATCACAGTGTAATGCGCACACAGTTAGATGCAATGAATAAAACTCAAAACACGGAGGAACAGAAGGATATCACAAAAGAATATTGACAATAAAGATTACCAGGTCAACAATAAACAATATCCAAATTCTTTATGAACACAACTTGGGGTGGTGCAGGATTTGAAATATACAGGGCTTCCAATATACGCAAGGAAGTGACATTATAAGTTGCATTGCTTATATGTTGTACAAATTGCTTGTATGTAATTAAGCAAGCCTGGTAGTGACAGAGTATTAGCCAAGGCTGTGGGGAATGACGGAGACAGAGTTTATGCCGGAGTTTGTGGATTCCTGATTCTAACCAATCCTCGAGCTGATATTTTCTAGATTCTATGAAAGAAGAAACACATTTACAGTGTGCATTTATGGTCCTGAAAGCTTAAATTTCATGAAGCTCAAATTTTCATAGAACCCATAGAAAGTAGATCTATGCATATAGTAGGCCCATGTTATTTCGAAACTGGATGTAGTCTTAAGTCTTTACCGAATGAGCTTAGTTGCAGCCCTAGATGATGAATGAATGGCATAGAGCTAGAAATTGCTGACTCTAGAAATCGCTAGCCATAGCTTCTTCTTTCAATACTGACTTCAGCACAAATTCAAATCAAATCTTGAATTTTGCATTAGGAATGTGACTCTCATATTTCATTATCTTGAATTAGAATAGTGTCATACTGAGAAAAAATCCCCGTTAACTTTGAAAGTCAGCCGATTATTCCGCACATAGAACTTGACGAAAACTTACTTGGGCTATTTGGCGATCTAAGGCAATTAATTCCCATAGCACTTTCCGGAATGTATTACAATTCTCTCTAGATATTGTTATGGATTGGCGGATTTATTCTTCCTTCAACCGCCGCCCAAACAATGGGCAATTGCCGACATTTACAAGTATATTTTCATCATCAGATAAGCTGCATGACTTTTTAGTCCATTGCATATCAAGTGATGAATGATTTTATATCAATTTTTAGAAATCTTCTTACACTTACTAGATATTCTACAACCACGGATATTTGCATTATTTCACAGCATTTTTGTTGCTATGCGTACCTATTTATTGATCATTTAGTTTGCTTCAATATTTGGAATTTATTATGCTAAACTGAGTACATAATTTTGACAGTTTCTTTTGACTACAAAAGCGTTTGACACTATATGAAAATAGAATGATCTACCTAGCTTTCAACTTCAACAGTCGAAGCTTAGTACTCCTTGACACCGTCAAGAGCTCGTCAGTAAGGCTTGGAATGATCCAAACTAAATTACTTAAAATGTCTAGAACGGTCAAACAAGCCGAAGGACAAACTGCTCTTCGTTTACTTATCATGACTGCCGGGCAGCTGATTGCAGAGTGCCATTTCGTCTGGGCAAATATTAAAACGACAACCCTATTCTATGCCCAGGCGAAATGCAGATACTCTGAAATCCTTCTGAATGATATGTCTCAGGGAATAAGATCAGTTTTTATCAGTAATTTGTATTATGTCACCCTCTACTGATTCTAGTACTTTTTCAATTTGACTGGATGTAAACTTTGGCGGCTCTAAGGACAGAAAATGATCGAGATCAAATGCCAAACTTTGTTTCCGGCGTGAACCAATTACCTGCTCACTCAATTTTGATTAATTTACTTTTCCTTAGCATTTAAGAAAGCATTTCTCTAAAAATCCTGTCTATTTAGAAACAATAATTCGACTTCCTAAAAAACTACATGTGCAAAATTTATATTTCAGTTGGATGCTTGAATTAATTTCAAAACCACCTTCAACCGAATGCACAGATCAACGATTATTTCTATGAAGCCAAAGTCATCTTTTCACAGTCACCATGCATTTTATGGTCATCCATTATTTAATAAAGTCAATTTATAAAATAATTAATTTCGGTGATTATTCTTTTACTCTCTGTATTCCGATCAAGGTTTTCAGAATTTAAAAGTTGTGCTCCTTAAACAATAATGGCACTTTTTTCTAATAGACTTCATGGCGATGCGTTTGCAGTCATATTGGGCTGCTGATTCAGAGTAGGCCCATGTATGAGAAATATTTTATCTGCCCATGCACCTCATCATCCGTTGAACCATTTATCACATGAGACTTTGCAGCAGCCTATTTTAAAAAAATCGTTTACCGGATTATTCAACATCAATCAGAAATCGCAGTTTCATTGTTTCAATGATTAGACTTATAAACTCTGGTTTCATTCTGAAAGTGACTAGTGCTCATCAGGCCTACTTTTTGCTTCATTATCGCTAAATAATTAATGACTTTATAACTTTGTTTCATCTATAATATTTGTGTTTATGTGCTGCATTGGATATTATTCTGCCTCACGCATTATTTATTTTTTTTTTGACACGATCTCACACATTCAGATCGGTTAGTGTCTTAAGACCTCGGAGACTTACCAAGCCTCAGGGAGATCAAGCGTTCGACGCAGGATATGAGCACTGCCGAGGAGTGCTGCTTTCGTCAATTCTGGTATGTGGAGTGCCCCAGGAATCTTGTTGAGGTAGGCCTTCAACCTTGATGTGTAGGCACCCAAGGCGTCGACAACAACCGGGATAACTTCAACATTTGTGTTCCACAACTTGCGCTTTATCATTATTGCTATTATTGTTATCTAGCCGTAGGTTTCATGCTGTTTGGAATGATAAGGGGTGCTCACATAATGAAAAATAAAGTGTTAATTAATTAATAATTATATTCTTGCTAACTAGGTTTAGGTTTTATTAAATTTCTAGGTGTATGTATATTCAGTTTAAATAATCCAATGCAATCGCGTTCAAACGTTCATAATGAACGTTGCTAATTTTTATGTAAACATGATAATAAAATACTGAGCTGATTCCTCCGTTGAAAAATGGTAACAGACCTGAATCTGCCATTTCATCCTACATCTGAAATCATCAGGAGGCCTAGTTCATCTCAACATCGTCACAGCTCATTTAAAAACTCAACAGCAAGTCATTTCATCCCGATTTTCCAAATTGCATGGATTAATATTTTTACATGACAACAGCGGTAAAATATGGTTAAGCTTAATCTATTACAGGATGCTAAGAAAGAGTGATCGAAGAGCTAGCCGAGAGGCTGGAACGAGAAAGCGATAATGACTGCTAACAATAAAGTCAACGAAGTATAACAACTATAACTGAGACAGGAAAACATGCAGAATTTTGCATGCATGCAGAATTATATTATGGAGCAATTATATAAAGGTAAAAGTTGTTCACGAATCCACGATTTTTTTGTATATTCACCATAAAGCAGGGATGCGGAGTCGGAGTCGGAGTCCTATCAAATGATAGGACTCCGGCATAGACCCGAAATATAATACAAACAAATTAGCCTATTTATCCTCGTGCAGCTGTCACTGTCTTGATGTCAACTTTCTCCGTCAAACAAAACAGCAGTGCATGCAAAGCTTGAAATAGTTGAGGGAGTGACCCGTGATAGTGAAAAAAGAATTGTCTTTTCACTCGGTGATTCAGTAGAGAAGACAAGCCTTCCTAGCCTCGATCACATCAGAGACAAAAATGAATAGTTTGTTTGAGAGCATTACCTCTTACCCTCACGTGAATCGTGTGTGATGGCTCCTCTAAAGTGCATATTAAAATCGAAAGTGTACTCATTTTTTTGGAAAAGGATGGAGGAATTTCCTGCCTGATAGAGACTGGAGAAAAACCGTGTGAAGCACATCAACAAGATTGGAGGAGCCGAGTCGCATGCATCCACCTTAAAGCGACATTTGATAAACTTTCATCGAAATGATTAATAATTGATACAGCAATGATCACTAAAAATAGGTTCAGGTATGCCTAGAGTGATCTATGATGCAGGTTGCAAGTTTATTTAAAAAACTAGGCTTTATATACTTGTCACCCGGAGTCGGAGTCGGAGTCCTATCAACCCCCGCATCCCTCCCATAAAGTGATAATCACTACATGAAACAAGCGTGACCATTTTTTCTAGAATTACATTTTGAAGCAACTAAGCAACCTTCTTTAAGGTGAAGTGGAGTCTTTACACAAATGAAAATTGCACTCTCTTTCGTCAAGATGAGTTAGATATCTGGTAGTGGCTTGGGTGTTCCAATACCCTTTTTTATAAAATATTAAAGAACGATTTTAAGCAATTAGGGCAGCCAACTTGTGGATTTTGTGGTCGCTCTAGGCATCGTTAGAGGATGGGAGTGGTATACCATTAGAATTGAGCTGATCTCATCCTCCCTTTGGTTATAATTTACAGTCGTTTTGGGAACAACATTGCTGGGTAATGTTGTCCAGAAATCGTCGGGTCTTTACTCCTAGGGGTCGCAATATCGCCATTGGCATTACCGCTTATACCGGTATCTTCCATTTTTCAGAAATACCGGAAATCAGTTTACGACTTCCAAATACATATTCATTTTCTGTTGTGCTTCTAATGTAATTTTGCTGAACAAACATTGATGTGGAATTTAAAAAGGTTATCGATCCGAGAATGCTAAACGATTACAATATTCGCTCAAACATTTATCAGAAAGAAAATCTTCGTAATTTTGAACTTTGAGTGAGTGTTTTTTACACAACGTCCTCATTTACCTAGTTAGTACATTCGCTACCTTCAACAAGATTTGCTCGATGAAATACATCACGCAGATAACTTTTCGTGCTTTCATATAAATGTTGACACCGGTAATGCCGGTTTTATCATTACTCAAAAACCGAATTACCGGTTTTGCAAAAATGGTCCTAGTTGCTACATACATGAAGGGATTATTAAAAACAGAAATGAATGTTCTTCGCCAAAAATACACTGTTGAGCAAAGTGGTTGGTATTGAAGTTACGAAAGGATCCGTAGGTCCGCAGCAGGTCCGGAGAGTCACTATATGGGGACCATGTGTTCCGTATTTAGCAAGCGTCCGTGTTACTATGGGGCCAATTTTCAAGGCAAAGAGGAGTCCATATACTGACTTATAGGATAGAATTATTTCAGGATTTATGGCCTACCTACTTTCAGATACCTACCCCATTCTTCACTAACCCAATTCTTCATTATCCACCACTTACCCAAGACCACAATTTGTCCTACAATTCCTCGGTTGATTTGTCAATTTATATTAAATGCTCTGCAAAATGTTTGCAACTAACATTACCAATGAAGATGATAACTTTTAATTTTTTCTACAGATTTTTCCAATTCTTGTAATCATTTGATAATTATGTACTTTATCCATAATAAAATGAGCCTTAAATAACTTTGTATGTCATTTCAATTTTGAAAGGAGGTATTTTGGCACCTGTGAAATGTGCTCACAACACTACTTACAAGTTCATCGGACCCGTTTTCTCTTTTATACCTCAAATAAGTACCCATCCAGAATACGGACTACAATTGTTATTTCGGACCTATATTTGTGTCATTTAAATGCGGAACTTATCCAGATTTTATACAGAAGTGCATCCTTCTATCAATTTTTCCTTGCATTGCTCTACATAATTAATTATTTTCTTGTCATATCTGGACAAATCATTTACAAAGAATATACAATTCAGAAAATGTGTCTGATAAATTTCGAACCCGCTTATACCCTTATTACGGACTATTTTGCCTCACAGTGTAGTACAGTCAGCGGCGTATTTTGATGCTCGTTTATGAAGGATCTGACACAGAATTCATAAAAACCGACTGTTATCTGCCATCGAATGAAATAGCACTTGAAGAATCACTAGCCGGTAAAGATGATCGCGCGCACATATTCGATGTTGATTCAACTCTTGTAGAAACTGATTAAGGGCAAGAAAACCACAAGAGCGACTTTGCACACAGCAATGGCGACTATTCCTCTTCAGCTGAGATCACCTACCGAGTTAACGATCAAAGGAAAGCTTTATAATTTCCCACCACTAGCCACGTGATCTCCTCGCGATCTGTTGCATCCAGTGCACCAATCCAAGTACATCTCGTTCATCGAATAATGATATTTCCATTGTGCTCGTTCAAAGTTTCACTAAATTTGAATATCTTCCTGCGCAGTGTAGAATTACGGACCTTAGTGCGCGTGAAGGCGATCCATGTCAGCGAAAAGCGGTGAATCGTCGTGTGAGAGTCTTCTTCACGATACTCAAGAGGCAGCGGCGGATAATGGACCGGATGCTGATGAGGAACCTGATTTGCAAGACGATGACATGGTGGATGTACCTTTAGATGAGACAGATAGAGAGGACGAGTTAGCGCGGTTAGAAGAGCAACTGAAAGATGAAGGGAAATTTGGAGGATATGATGAAAGTCATGATGAAGAAGAGGATGAACGGGATGAAGGAGAAGGAAGGTATGAAGGTCCGCCAATTATCACAGAAGACGATATCAGGGAGCAACTTATACAGAGCGGAGAGCCTTCGCAGCAGGGTGACGTCAATGACTTGGAATTGTCTAATCTTATCGAATACGCAAACAGCAAAGAAAGGTAAGTACACTTGACGAGTTTATCAGCTTCAATTTCAATTTCAATTCTGAAAAAAGTATTTTGAAAACGTTGCATTGCTCTAATGCCCTTATTAAAATGCGATGCCTTTGTTCTTTTTAATTCATTGTAATTACAAACGCATATTATTCACACCTAGTCCAATTACACCTAAGGCCAAAACACCACCGTCTGCTGTATTCGGCGTATTAAAATTCAATTCCAAAAAAATTAATATTTGAGCATGCGACCTTCGCGTAAATATGACTCATAAGCGCTTTGAAAATTCATTGATTTTCAGGTGATTTCAAAAACCTGTCAAAAGCGTTCATAGTTATCCAATATTACGGCATGTTATATTTCTTGGAGGCTCCAAGCGACATTCTAGGTTTTGAAGAGCTCAGTATTTGACCGTTCCTACTTCCTATCAATGCTCAAAATGAAATTTCTCGATGATAAGTGCCCCGGAACGCTAATGATTAAATCTCTCTAGAATATAGTAGCGTACTTTTTAGAAACTCGTTAGAATGAGATGATTGCATGAATTCTATGATATCCAAAAATTTCAGACATACATGTGCTCTTGCACGAATGATTTTCTTCATAAGTATGCTTACGAAACTTCAGATGAATCTCTGCACTATTTATGTCTTTAATTTCTTTATTACACGGGCGTTCACGTTAATGCTGTCGAGTTTTAATGAACACATTTAATATTCAACATGCAGCTTAAATTACTACCTCTTCGTCGATAATGCGTTACAGTGACTGCTAATAATGCGACATTGTGAAGTTATAATTTAGTGTGCACCAGGGGTGGAACTGTCGTCAACTTTCTCCAAGGAAATTGAAGGCAAAACTCATTTTCAAAATCTAATTTAAGAATCTAGATCAGCGGCAATCTAGAGTAATTGTAAAGTAATTGAAATATAAGAAAAGAAAATCGGAGCAATTTGCTATTGTAACCAATTACATTTCATGAGTATTTGACAAGAGTCTGATCTTAAGAGTGATGAGTTTCGACCACAGAAGTTCACCGCGATTCAAGAGCTACAGGCAGATGTAAATCTGAGAAGACTTGAATTCTGTCGGGATGCTCTTCAATGTCAACGATAGTATCCTAATTTGTGTGCAGAATGTTTGCCATAGCGATGAAATTTTCGATTTCAACCACTCATCAACGTGAAAGTCTGTGAGGAAGGCTCATTGTGATGCACATGAGATGAGTTCACCACTCATCTTTCAAACGCTACAACTTGTGTAGAACCTCTAGGACATAGAGTAAGTACAGTATATAGTAGTGTGTATAGTGTAGTGTCGTTCAAAAAAAGCATCTGTATACAGCGAAAATTTTTATATCAAAAGATTCAGTTTTTTGCGGAGATTACGTTCCTACGGTGTAAAAAAAATATTTGATCACTTTTTAAGAAGCTAAATTTCTGCAAATTATTCCTGTGTTATATATACTATTGACGTGAACCAAATATGTAGGTGTATGAAACATGTTGGATACCAAAAGGAATGAACATATACTAACAAGCATCTTAATTAAACGGAAATTAAGCCGATTATCAAGGAAATTTCATGAACCGCTTTATAATGCAAGTCTTCATGAAAAAGTCGAGATTTTATTGTGCTTTCTTGGCTGAAATTCAAATTTCAAGTTTTTAAATCAATTTTCATCGGCATGATTTTATGATCCACTAAATCTATGTTTCATTTCTGGAATCTGATTAGTAGGGTGGACCCATTTGCATCTTTTAAAGCTAATAATGATCATTGTCTTTGATTATGTTATTTTGCTGCACCAGTGGCAGGTTGCTTGTGATATGATCACGCTTAAGAAAATAATTGAAGGTAAGAAAAGCTTGAAAGCTTAGAAAGTAATAGCAACCTATCGAATTGCTAATTTAACAAACATTACATCTCCAAGGCTGTCATGACGCGGAGTATTTGTAAAATACTATTATTCCTTCTGTATTGCTATCATGATCAGTTAATTCCGTGGTAATTTCTTCAAAACTGCAAAAATTTTGGTATCAATATCCAATTTTGTTCAACTCGAGTTCATTCAATAAGATTGAAATTGCTTATACACTGGAGATTTGATTAATACTATGTTGCTGCTCTAATTAATATGCTTACTCTATGCTCTATGATGTGCATTTTCAGGATCTACTTAAATTTCTTTATTGTATTTAAAAAATACTCATCATCAGTAGCAATACTTAGTTAACACTTAAGGAACATAGCTATATTCGTCAGTATTTAAGCATAAATTAGAATGTTGCTTCTTACTGTAAATAGTATTAGGCGGTATCAGCGTGAACACCCTGTCATGTAGAATTTGAAATCTCAAATGGCTATGATTTCTTCTTTATTATTCAATATCTTGTAAGCATTAATGTACAGGATGTTCGTGCTTGCTATATCCAATACTTAAAGAAATTGCATTTTTCATTTTTTTGTATATCAATGTTGCAAAATGCTTCAAAATATCTGCAAATGAAAAAAACATTTGATGAATTTTATTCTCATCGATGAACTATCAATGAAAATGTAAATAGCTATCTTTCAAAGTTTTGTCAAACACTAGAATTGAAAGCATAGATGGTCTAACTGCCAGTGTTTTCTGCACTATGTGGCTTCTTTCAAATGTGTTTAGCCATTATATTTGTACAGTGCAATATGCTTTGATTAGTCGAGCATCGTAGTATAGTACCAGTATTGATTAAATATGATGTGATGTATTCCTCACGAGCAAGAGCCATATGATTAGCAATTACTTGAGTTCCTTGACTTCAACATTCTTCTGCTATGGTTAATACAATTCGTTAAAAATACATGGTTATATAATCAGACGCTCATTGTAGCCTGATCTGGTTGCACAGGTTCGCACAAGTAATAGATTAATGTAACGGCAATTGGATATGTTACATCAGGATAATAAATACTCAAGTCCATTCACCAACGTGGATTTCTTAACCGAATTCTATCATAGAATTGTAACATCATCGGATATTTTTTAAGTATAAATAAATCTGAAATACTCTTTCAACGCGCTATGATTAAAGTTATTTGGATCACATATTGGATCACCAAAATACGAATGATAATAATATTGAATGTGTAATGCGACAAGAAAATCATCTAAGGTCGATTTTTACCGCCTGAGCGGCTTGTCAAGGCATAAGAGATTATATTGAAACTAAAAAATTACAGATATAAAAATCAGGTGTCCTCAGTTTGCCCTATGTAAAACTTTTTGCAACGGTCACAAATCAATATACATAACTTAAGCTCCCTCTGGTGTTTCGAATTGCAACTGGCTACATTCCACTACTATGTCGCAGCTCTTACATCGTGGTTCTTGACAGAGAACAACATCTTTGACTGCTTTGCGGTTGGTTCTTGTTAAAAGAGATATCAGTGTTCTCGGTTACTTATACGATTTCATAAACGAATAATTTCGGAATTGGTCCATCAATTACAAAGTGCTCGGATGACAAAACAGGGCGGAAGACTTTATTATAGATATCCAGACTGTTTTTATTGTATTGGCACACGAACGGAAAAAATGTTTTTTTTGTTCTCGTTTGATAGCAGTTGCGCCGAAGTTGTTAGCTTTCGTTACTGCGTCATCTACTAAAGACGATGACTACCTCAAAGACATCAAGCGTTCCCGCAATTCTTTAAAAGCGCATTTCAATTTTGCTCCTTTGGCAACTTATCTTATTCTGGTCGCCAAATTATGTGGAATATTTCTTAACACATGCATAGGGTGAGCAGAATTAAACGGGACATAACTCAAGGTATCAGTTTCTTTTCGATAAACATCCGTGCAAATAAATCCATTCACATCAATACGCACCATAACCTCCTGGAAATGTAGCGATTCAGTGCTAATTTCTTTCGCAAATTTGATCGACTGGTGTAGGATATTTATAATATTATAAAAATGTTCTGAATTTCCATAGTTACTCTTCCAAATTATCCAAAAAGTCGTCTAAATGTCTGACCCCACTTGGATGTGGAGTCGAAAGAATCTATGTTCATTAAGTTATTTCATCCAACATTTAATTGTATTTGATTTCTATATCGTTTGCAAGATATTTATATCTGTAATTTTTGAGTTTCAATATAATCATTTCTGCCTTGAAAAGCCGCTGAAGCGGTAGAAATCGATCGGTAAGGATTTTTGGCTTTTGATTTTCTTGTGGCTATATATAATGCAGTAATTTACATTTTGAAATTAGAGTCAGACCACATGACTTAGAAAATGATATAAAGCAAGTGATGAGACAGAAGTTGAAAGTAAATTATCATTCGAAGGCAAATTCAATATTTGAAAGACGCGACATACTAATAATAAAGGAACAACCAACATCCGCATGGTATCCTAAACTTTTGCGCAAAGGTCGTTTGGGGTAGAAAGCCAGTGCAAGGGGCAATATTAATTAAATACTAATTATTGAAAGTACTATAAATTCATAAGAAAAAGGCATTAAAACGTTGCAATCACAGCACTTACAATCTTTTGGACACATCTCTGAACATGTTGAACCAAGAGATCAGATGATGATAACGGAATTTTTGCCAACTGATGGTAAATTGTAAAATAATGGGGAACTCCACTGAAGAGCGAATACAGGCATTGTACACGTTCACAAGACCTTCATCACATCAGAATGGCTTCAACCTTTTCAAAAAATATCATAAAAAGAATAATAACATGTTATGGTTTCAACTGTCATGAAAACTGTCTAAAAACCAGATAATTAAAAGCATTGCATCTTTATTGCCAATGACTGCAACGTGTACTACATGCAAAAACTAAACCCTGCTTATACTCGGAAACACAGTTGACGAACATCTTTCTTCCATGTGGCCGAGTTTTATTTATTTCACTCTGATTATTTTGTACAGAGGGTTAGGCAACAATGCAGAGTGCACCTATTCTGAGTCGTAGGTTTGACCCGACCAAGGTTTGAGCCCAGGTCTCTCGGACGCAGAACGAGCACTCTTCGACAAGGCCACTGCACCGGTATGTACATCAGATATATTGAATATGATTGTTCATCTGTATCGAGACAAAAAGTTAATAGATCAGCTCTTCGGTTAATGATACCACGTTTTTGGCATTCACGCACATCTTCCTTGGCAATTTTGGTCCATTTTGAAAAATATTCGGTAAACTGCCGAAAAATGCAATCAGGTATATAGTCATTTAACAGCTTCCATCTCCGCTGTTGATGTTTTTCACCTCATTTGCATCTAATAGTAGTGAAAACTGTGTCCTACTTGCGACGGATAGGTACATGGATAGGTACATGTAAAATTTAGTGTTATCAATAGGTACATGGATAGGTACATGTATAATTCAGTGTTATGAATCGGAACTTGTATGAGATCTGTTTTACTGGATAGGTACATGTGTTTGGTACACTCAGTTGAGTACACTGTGTTTCGGAACGTCTATGATCGAACTTGTGTGGTTTGGTTCTGAGCACTTATGTACGTACCGATAGACGTCCGTTGTTTGATTTTGAATGGGTTTGCTCAATTGCGACTATTGTGACAATTATTTTAAATGTAGCACTATTTAGATGTGAAACTTTACTGTGCAGCTATGATTTAGTTGCTCCCCAATAAGAAAACCAATTCCAGAACTATGTTTAAAATGAAAAGACAAGAGATTTACAATGTAAGTTTAATTTAAGCGTGAAAAATAAATGACGGGTACAGATCACGTCCCTCAGGCGACTCCATGATCTTCAGGAAGTCATCACACCATTCATGAAATGTCTGATTTTTACTAAAGTCATGGTCACACTCGTGTACCGGACACTTCACCGGTAGTCCACTCCGCCTTTGAAGTGCTGACACAGTCAAGGTTTTCCATAGGGCCACTTTGCAGCCGCAAGAGAGATGCATGGTCATATCCAACTGACCTCCCATAATGACTTGGCTGTCATTTTGAAAATAAAATAGTGGTTTTGAGGACATGCTTCTTGTTATGGAACGTTGAGGATAAGTACTTAACAGTTTGGAACAATGACATCCTTTATATAGTTATATATATTCTTTAGGGAAGTTCGGTACCTCTCTGATTGGCTGTTAGGATTTCCTTTGTTTAAAAAGTATATAAGTCCGAGGTTTGTACCAATTCTTATCAAAGGTTCTAATCCTCACGTTTACAAGTTACAATTATTTTCAATCTACAAGTCATAATGGATCGCAAACAGAAAGCCGCAGTTCAGAACGGTACTGCTGATCGTACCACTTCGCCAGTGGAACGTACCAATACACCTCCCCAATCTCCGATGGAGCGATCGACAACACCAAACGAGCCGGTGGTGTTCACCCAAGCCCCTGCATCGCCCGACTACTCGAGTGATGAAGATAGTGACGTATCAATCGAGACGATGCGTCACATGAATAAGAAGTCCATGCGAACGCCACTCTATGGAAGGGTCACGGTCAAAGTCAAGAACGCCCCGAGAAAGTACCACACGAAACGGGTCTTCATGCGAATGGAGCCGAACGAGCGGAACCTCACAACCGCTCTCGAATTTTCGGTCATCGACCTTGACACACCACGTCGCTGTCCCTGTGTGCCCAAAAAGACCAGGATCCATGTGCAAGTGGACTTGAAAAAACTTGTACCCTTTCCTTACCTTGATGATATTTAGTGTGTTTTTTTCTTAATCTCTTCATTTAATATTAATTTGTATATATGAACTAACTTGTTTTATCATTTCACAAATCGGTCTTCAATTAAGGTCTGAATGGGAAAGGGGAACAACTATCTACAATTAATGATGTTCAATAACTGAATTGAAACAAAAAATCAAATATGAAGACTTCAACTTGAAATAAATAGGAACATATAACTTTTAAAGAAACAGTTATGTTGTTAATTTTAAAATGCTTGTGGCAGTCCAGGATGATATCATACATGTGTCATACACGACACCATAAGAATGAGAATGAAAAGACCTTTAGAATGATATAAGGTATGTACCTATTCGATGGGAAAATCCTAGTTGTATGCAATTGTATGCAAGCAGACAAATGTTAGATTTTTAAATTCACTAAGTTTTTAGCCCATTCTTTAAAGACATGTAGCTCTCTAGTTATATGTCATACATGTATCATACAATACACCATTAGAATCAGCATAAAAAGAGCATTCGAATGGTATATTGTATGTACCCATTTGATGAAAAAATCCTAGTTGTATGCATCTGTATGCAACTTGAAAAAATTCAAGTTTTTTTACAAAAATGACTAAGTTTACAAATTTTGAAAGTTAAAGTTTTACAACTAAAAATGACCATAATATACAATCCTCTACACTTGACCTTGACCTTAGACCTGACCTTGACCTTTGACCTTCATACACTTCATACACGGCGGGGGGGGCCTCAAAATTTCACAGGCGCTTCGCGCCCTCGAAATTTTTCGGATTATAGGGTAAATAAATTTTCGAGTGCGCTTCGCGCACTCGAAAATTTATTTACCCATGGGTTCCGGGTGCCATAGATACTCTTCTTGCTTCCCTAACCCTAACCCTAACCTTAACCCTAACCCTAACCCTAACCCTAACCCTAGTATTTTAATTTGATTATTTGAATTTTGGCGGGAAATTCAAATTTTCGAAAAAAGTCTTTAAATTTGATTATTCACATTTTGGCGCGAAATTTGAATTTTCGAAATTTAGCGCTTAATTCAAATTTAATGTTCTATTCAAATCACACGTTTTATATCTTCAAATATGAATCATTATATGACTATTAATAATAACATGTATATCAAATAATACATCATTCCATCAGTTCATATTACTTTGAATTCACTCTACTGTTTACATGTAGAAATCTTTCAACACCTATGATGGCACTTCCATTTCTAAGGTTAAAAATAAACCAGCTGTTCCAATTCTTGTTTGAGTTATCAATTTTGTTTAACCGTACCAATTCCAGGATGTGATGTCATAAGGTCTTTGTTCATAGTTGCTTTGTCAATTTCATATATAAAGCAGTTGCACACTTCGAATTTTCACTCATTTTCAAATTATTCAGTGTCAATAGCAGACGTCGTTCTTCGTTCCTCCGTTCTCCGGTTCTTATTACAAGTCTGAAGTGAGTTTCATTGTCATTTTGTGCTACTTTATAGGATATTCGGGAGTAGGAACATTATTAAGTTTTTATAACCAAATAGCTTTAAATATTGAAGCTTGGGTTTTTAGGATAGGAACACTTTATGTTATATTATTAACCATGTTTTTTTTTCATTTTTCATCCTAAATTAAGTCATTGAGCGAGAGACATGAATATATCAGTTTAAATGTAAGTGTATTTAAATCAACAAGATTTTCACAGTTTGTTTATAAATAAAAGATACCTAAATAAAGCCTTCATCCATTTTAAATATTCATTCTGTCATCTGCTAACAGATGTATAAAATTCAAGCTTGTTTAATTAAACCAATTGAGAAGTGATTCAAATTTTCGAAATCTCATTTTCATTCTGTTATTATTTCGAAATTAAATAATGATTAATCAGCTGCTTCCAAATTTCATGTCTTTTTATGAACAAACCCTTTCGAATGAAATTAAAATTTCGAATCTCAGTTTCTATTTCATCCATGAATTTATTTCTTCTTAAGATTTGTCAAATATTAATCTAGTACTTAATAAAGGTTTGAAGATGGTACATAAATGATTTCTCATTTAAAAAGAGATTAAATTATAATAAAAATTTTTTATCCTCTGCAGAAATCGTTCGACAAGAAAGCATCGCACGGCAACGTCTCCACTTCCATTTCTGTGAGACTTGCCAACTGCCCGTTCGACATGCGAACAAAAGCGGGCATAAGGAATGCTCCTTCCGAGAGGACTGCACCTACCTATACTGTCTCACGTGTAAGAGGTATGAAAAGAGCGATGCAAAGGTGAATAGTGACTCCGCGAAAGCTTTCATTGCCAAGCACACCCCTTGTGCTCGACTAAATGGAAGAAAGGGGATTAACTTAACCTCAAAAGTTGAGAAGAAGAAGTTGGAGCGTCTTTTTGGGAAGGATCGACCGACTGAAGGCGTGCTTTCCCAGTTGGATGAACCTGCTCCAAAGGATAAGCCTCAAAAGTCTCGAGTTCCTAAGAGGAAAGTTCCTAAGTCTCGGGAGTTCATCGATGAGACTTTTAGTGATTGTGAGGTGAGTGCCATCAATTCTACATGCTAGCTTCAACGGATAACTGGCTCACAGCAGAAAAATAAAAAAAATACTACTTCATTATGTATGAAATGATTATATGTTGTTAAACATTTCAGGATGTACTGATGCCCCCACCGAAGAGAGCCAAGGTGTTAGTTCAGAAGAAACTGTTCGCTAAAGATGTAAGTATTTATTGACTAATTTCTATACATAAAGTAAATCAACATTGCTTAAACATTTCAGAGTGAGCTACCTCACCCGACAAAGACTAACGAGGATATAGTGGCCGAAAAATTGCGAAATGTAAGCATTTCAGCTATTTATTAGTTCTCAATGTGAAATTAAACATGAATTTTTCCTACTTTCAGCTGTTTCCTAGTGTTCAAAGCTGCCCAAAAATTCCGCGCTTACCTTCACCGAGGAGCAGACTACCTTCGAGTCCCGTAAGTGTCATTACATAGGTCTCAGTCAACAATAACTGAAAATGCATCAAGTATTTTTAAAAACATACATACTTCGTCAATGAGTTGCAAACATGTCATCATATTTTTCGTTGCAGTCTATGCGATCTCTGTCGCTGAAGAAGCATCACAGAAGCTTCTTGTCTACGCCGGCGACAACAACGTCGGTAGAGGACAATGAGGAGAAACCGTACTCAATTCGCGAGTCATCGGAGTATTCGGACTCCTCATCCGAGGATGAAGCCACTACTTCAGCGACTTCATCTCCGACGTCCTCTTCCGACGAAGATGATGATTCTGATGTACATGTAAGTATATGACTGGTTAACTGCATGTGTACAGAATTGTTTTCATTAAAATTTATTTTAAAACACACTTGATTATTAATATATTCGTCTACAATTGATTAATTCATCTTTCAGAATGATTCGGTGACTCCTAACAAGGCGAGTGGATCCGATCAAGAAACCGCAATCCAGCAGGAGGTAAGAGGAATTCACATTTGTATCTAATTAATATTAAAAAAATGGTAAATGAATGATAAGCAATTGTTCCTTTCAATTACAGGACTCCGTGATGTTTGCGTCTCAAGCGGAGATCTCATTCTCCAACATCTGGGCGTCTCCTAGCTGGAATGTCCACCTACCATTGTCGCCGATGATGACATTGGCCCCATCCACAGCAGCTGATATCCCAGTCCCAGCTCCTTCACCTCCAACACCTATCCCAGCCGCAGCTCCTTCCTCTCCAACACCTCCTATCCCAGCCGCAGTTCCTAAGGCTCCTCTCCCAGTACGCGAGTACAACGTAGAGCTTGACGCAACGACGGACGAAGAGGACATCGAAAGCAAGTTACGGCGGTGTCAAGAGCGATTGAAACAGTCCGAGGCTCGTGAGGCTCAGTTAATGGAGGACAACAGAGGTTTGTTTGAGTCTCTAAGAAACATTACTCAATCAAACCTCCTGTTGGCCTTACAAGTAACAAATAGCCAACGACACGACAAAGAGACCTTAGTCCACGTCGAGTGTAGCAATAACACCATCCGTAGGCTAAGACTGACGCGGATGGACGATTTGGGTGGCTGCAGTGAAAGCTGTAGCCACTTGAAACTATATCACAGTGGCATCGTGAAATGCGTGAAGTGATAACTTATTTTTACTTTTGAAAAAAATAGATTGCTTTAAATTTTATGTTTTCTCTTTACAACAGATCGGAACATATGGTATTGGCTGGTGATGACGCTGACGTCATTAGATGGTAGATGTATATAAGGGCTTGCTAATTTCAATCCTCATCAATAATCATGGTTGTCTGTACCAAGTGTGGAAAAGTGTTCACTCTCATAGGCAATTTGCAACGACATGAAAAATTTTGTAAGTTAGGAAAAACATATCAATGTAGCAAGTGTCCATATAAGACGAATAGGATGGATAATCTTAAGAGGCATAAACTTGTATGCAATAATAAACCGAATGATAGCATAACAGAGTCAAATTCAAATAATCAAAATAGATCTACTTCTAAGCCAACAACCAGCGCTTCAACTAACATACAAAACTTTATGCAATACTGCTCTCGGTGTGGCAAAACGTATAACTCTATAAGTAGATTTCGACAGCATATGAATGTACATAACACAAATAGTGAGATGAATATGCATAATAACTATGGAACTGTTAGTCTCAGCGAAAGCGCACTCAATGGCCATGCACGTGTGTATGATATCACGCCAACAAAACCTACTGTGGACATAACATCATTCTTAGAAAGCATGCGTTCCATGTTAGGGAATTTAGTGTCTGACTTACTAAGGAGCTATCAATTGCGCGGTCGTCTGATTGCACAAATTCGTTATGTCCGTTCTAATCCTCAAGAAGGAGAAACTTTTCTCGCACACTTTACCTCATCATCCTCAAACTATATTTATGACTATGATGCTTGGTTTCAGGATCATCTAAATAGTCTAATAAATCATATTGAAGACTTCACAAAAAAGGGTAGCAATTGGATTATAGATGATGTACAAAATATAGAGTTCAATGTAATAACAAGTCCAATACTGTCAGGTGGACAATCATTTCCTCTACCAAAGAAGTTAAAAAACTCTAAAGCTGTCATTAATGTTAATTCAAATGCAAATGATTGCTTCCTATATGCAGTTTTATCAATATTGCATTATAATGAAGTACCTTATTCAAGGAATGAAGTAAAATCATATAGTGAGTGGACATCTGAGCTAAATATGGAAGGCATTTCCACACCAGTATCAATCAAAGATATTCCAAAATTTGAGAAAAATAATGATATTAAAATTAACATTCACTTTTATGAAAATGGACTCAAAGGTGTTCGTTACAATAGTAACTTTACTGGTAGGCAAACGGTTAATATTTTGCTAATTCTAAACAATGGAGCAGCACACTATTGTGGAATTCCAAAGCTGTCAAGATTGTATAGGAGAACTTTAAAAAGACATAAATACTTCTGCGAAAGATGCACTCAGTCATTCACATATAAAACAACACTAGAGCGACACTTCCAGTTTTGTATTCGAGGAAAAGCACAAATAGAAAAAATGCCATCGGATCTAAAAGTACTAACAAGTAGCATGGAATATCAACTAAGTCCTCCTTTAGTAATTTATGCAGATATAGAGTGCTACATTGATAATAAAATACATAAACCTGCGGCCATTGGAGCTTATCATGTCTGGCATAATGCCCTTCAATCAAAATTTGAAAACAAGTATTACCTCTTTGAGGGAGAAAATTGCATTATTGGTTTCTTGCACTACTTAGAAACTGTAGCCCAAGACTTATATGACAACCAATGTGCAACAACTAGGCAGCCAATGTCACTGTCAGCGGATGAAAAAGCACGCCATGAGAATGCAGAATGTTGCAACAAATGTAAATCGAAATTCAGCGATGAAGTCATAAAAGTTCGTGATCATGATCATATCACCGGACGATATAGGCAAACATTATGTAGGAAATGCAATCTCCGGTTAAGACTTAACAGACGGGAGCTCCCCATATTTTTCCACAATTTTAAAAATTATGATAGTCACATCGTTTGCTATAAAGCGATTGGAAGAATGAAGTCTTGGAAATTAGATGTTGTAGCAGCAACTGCTGAAAAATATATAACTTTATCCGCCAGTGTCCCTGTAAATGAATACAAAGGGAAGACAGTATACTTTAAACTAAAATTCTTAGACTCATATGAATTTCTAAGTGCATCCTTGAGTGAATTAGCGAAGGGCTTGCAAACGTATGAGCATGTAGAGACATTAAGGGTAGAATTTCCACAATTAAGTGATAATGTTTTATATCAGAAGGGAGTGTTTCCATATTCATACTTCAAAAACTTAAACACGTTGACGGAAGACTGTCTACCACCACAATTTGAATTCTATAATGATCTCACTCGTGAGCACTGTTCCGATAGTGAATATGAACACGCTAACAAGGCGTGGATTGAATTTAATTGTAGCACATTTGGTGATTACATGCTGGCATATCTGAAGTTAGATGTTTTATTGTTGGCAGACATATTTGAAGTGCTTAGAGCATTGAGTCAACGTGAGGATGAAGTCGACCCTGTACATTTTGTCAGTCTCCCACATGTTAGCTTTACCTCAGCACTAAATTTCTCTTCCAATGATCCCCCACACTACATACAAGATGAAAATATGTACAATCTATTTGAACGAGGAACTAGAGGGGGTATGACTTTCACCAACATTCACCGAGCGCGTGCACGCATGAAAGAATTAGGAAATAATACACATGAAAGTCGACATTTGACCTACTTAGATGTTAATAACCTTTACAGTTCTTCACTCAGTAGGAATCTACCCCACTCAAATTTCAAATGGTTGAATGAAAGTGAATTAGATAATTTTTTAATTGAAGAAAATGTTCAAAATATAGATGATGATGGTGAAATCGGCTACATTTTTGATTTAGATTTAGAGTATCCTGCAGCCATTCATGATGACACTGCCGATTTCCCATTAGCTCCAGAAATGCAGATGATTGAAAAGAGAATGTTTTCACACTATATGAAAAATCTATATGAAAAAGTAAGACCAAATACACATTTTTCTTCTATCAAGAAACTTCTGCTCCATCAATTTGATAGGGAAAATTATGTAGTCCACTACTCAATTTTAAAATTTTACTTGACCATGGGCATGAGAATCAAGAAGATTCATAGTGGCATAAAATTCACATAAAAGCCTTGCTTAAAAACATACATTAATATGAACTCTCAAAAGAGGGTTCAATCAAACACTGACTTCGAAAAGTCATTCTACAAATTGAAAAATAATTCTTTATATGGTAAAACAATGGAAAATGTAAGGAGAAGGAAAAAATTTAAACTAGTCAGCAATGAGAAACAACTACTGAAATGTCAAATCATCCTCTCTATGTTCAACACAAAATATTTGATGAAGATCTGGTTGGTATGGAAATGTACAAACCTTCAATAGTTTTAAATAAATTAATATATGTTGGTCAAGCAGTACTTGACTATAGTAAGTTGGAAATGTATCAATTATATTACAATGATCTAAAAGGATGTCCACTGATAAATAGAACACGGCTTTGTGGAGGTGATACCGACAGTTTCTTCCTATGTTTATACACATCACCATCTGTCCGTCTGGAAGATATACTTCTATACTTCGGTGAAAAGTTTGACTCTTCAAACTATGATAGTCATCACCGACTATACTCAACTACAAACAAAGCTAGATTAGGTTGTTTTAAGGATGAGTGTGCTGGAAAGTTGCTTGAGGAAATGATCCTACTAAAACCGAAAATGTATTCAATGAAATATCTAGACTCTACGAATCATAGCATCAAACGTGCAAAAGGAATTCAGAGAGCAGCAGTTAAAAAATTGAAACATGATGACTATAGGAGTGTCTATTATAGTGAGAATGATACAACTGAAGATATGACAATTATAAATTCAAAAAATCACATAGTTAGCACAAAATCATTTAGGAAGCGAGGTCTTTCACTTTGGGAGGATAAGCGCTGTTGGCTGGATAAAAATTTATCATTACCATATGGACACTACAGCCTAGGTCTTCCCCCACCGTCGAAGAGAAGGAGATGCCTTCCTGTCACAGGTGATGTAGAATAAGTCTAAATAAAAACAATATAATATTCCACTTGTAATAGATCTTGCGATTGCTGCATCTTCCGACATGTAGCAACACTTACTAATACATAAGTAGTCTTACTAAAATTGAAATTTCTACTTCTTTCCGATATGTAGAAATGATTACTAATAAATAGGTAGTCCTAATGTGAATGAATATGTGAAGAATTTGTACTCAACATCATTCCGATATGTTGAGCTAATAAAATAACAAACTTTAGGCAAATATTAAACCTAAATTTGAAACATAGCTTTCGGAACATGCCTCATTACATTAGAACATGGAAACTTAGTGACGTTCAAAACGTTCACATAACAAATTCTAAAAGAATAGCATTTCGTCATTCAATAGCAAATAGTGATCGAAAACATCGTGGCGTTTGCATTAGTATTGACTCATTGCCTTCACTGAAAGACTTTGCGGATCTCACTGACAACCATAAGACTCGGATCAAGATTCCACTCGATGACAAGGTATGGATAAAGTGTGATTCATCAGTCAAACTATACGTCTGTTCACCAAAACGTGAAGATGTTGAATATCGATTTTTTCGTTTCAGTGACGTCACATGGGAAGCCTTTACAAGGGAGATACTACCACATATAACGTCATTCATTAAAGATGGAGGACATCAAACGGTTGGAAGTTGTAAATCGGATGTTAACTACAAAAGCAAAGTCAAAACTCAATCTACAAGAGATCGAGAGTAATATACCCAACCGAAAACAATGGTTACTGATAAAACGCAAATTGAAGCCGACAACGAGCTTACATCTTGGAAGACCCTCAATGTTAACATGGAGGATTCAGAGGAAGGATAAATCTCTCACTATCCTATTCTTTCCAAATGGAACAATCCAATGTATTGGAAGGGTCATGGAGGGTGATCTCTCATATCTACACTTAACTTTGGAACATTTACTTGGTGATTCATTATCTGATTGGAAAGTGAAAACAATGACCGTGTTATGTGAATTACACTATCACTATGATTTCCGTAAAGTTACATCATCACATAATCTAACTTATGAAGTGGAGTTATTTCCAGCACCTCAATTGACTAACTGGCATCCATATCATGTTCATGTGTTCCATAATGGAAAGATTGTGATAACCGGCATTAAAGACATAAGTGATGTGCCTCCCATCATATGTGATTTGAAAAAATGTTTCATGAAAACCAAATTGTAGATTTTGTATATATGTGGATAGATAATGAAATATGAACATGTTTTTGTATATATGTGAATAGATAATGAAATATGAGCATGTTTTTGTTTTCCTTATAAACCCTTGTTTTGGAAAAAAAGAGAGCAAGTTAATGATACGACATGAAACTTTATTTCAAAACTGTTTCAACATATTTAGTAAGAATTACATCATTTTTATCACAGTTTTTTGAAAATAGTTCTAAAGCACTTTTACAGTTATTTTTCAATGGTCTCTCGTTGACAAAATAGAGTACATAGCCACCGCACATTAGAGATGTGTTACTTTGAAGTGGGAACGATGTCACTTTCCTAACAGTCCAGGAGAACCTGTTCATCCATAATGCGATATCATGTAAACGAGGTTGATTAAGAGAGTCAAAATATTCGGCAACTTTATAACGATTGATGTATACAGCAATCCAATGTTTTCCGGGAAGATTGTTGGTATCCGTATTGATGATAAGTGAACAAGGATAGAAAGGAATTGAATCAGGTAAATTATCTCTAGAAAAGACATTGAGAAATATTGTCTTGGAGTAGGGATGAGCTTTCCTCATTTTCCTCAAGATTTCTATGTTGCTTAAGTTACTCATCTCTGATAGCTGACAGTCACGTCTCTCATTCTTGTTATCTCAACTTTGCTATCATAGATAGCATAAATGAGACAAGTAATTGCTTTCTTCAAAGGTGACTCAAATGATACCTCCAGTCGTAGATTTCCAGGCTTTGTAACTCCTACGCTTTCACCACCTAGATCTGCATCTGCTGTGAGGTTGTACATAATGAAGAAGTAGCCATTCTTGTACATATCCATTGTAATTCCATTTGAATCGTCTGTATTAAACATGTTGAGGGCGGTGAAAATAGAACCATATTCACGTGCGAATTTGCCATCTTTGAAATTAGGCTCATATGCTTTGCAAGATACAAATTTCCCATCCTGGTAGAGTGCCAGTTTGCTAACATTAAAGTGTTGGAAATTGAATGGATTCTTTTCAAAAGCACCAATGCATGCCTCATTTTCCACAAATGTGATATACACCGCCTTTGGCATTGCAGTGGGAAAAAGATTTGGGTAGGCATGTGAGGATGATCCCGCACCAATTGTGAAGTTTGTCAACACACTGTGATTAACTGGATATATTGCATTGTTTTTCCTCAATCCTGTCGCACGCTCGTTGATGACTGACGGGTTCATTGTTACTCGCCTTACATTGAGCATGGCATTACTTATGTTGACTTGATAGTTTGTAGCTCCAAAAGCCATTAACGCGAACTCAGGATTTGTACGAATAAATTTTATTTGCATTTTAACCTGTGATAGCAGATATCTAGATTGACGAAGGAAATCAAGATAGACGGGTCCTTTCAAGTATAATTCCTTTGAATCCGCTGTTAAATCCATTCGTCTTTTCAACCCTGTATTTGAGACATCATCAAATTTCCCTTGCTTATCATCATACCACCTAGAAACTTGCAAGTGTGACTGTTTAGCTTGATTTTGAAATTGAGTCATTGCATGTATATATGCTCCATATGGATATGCTCGATCCCCTCCTTCAATCTGTTTGTCATTCAATATTAGATACACATCTGAGAACAGACTGGCAATAGGAAGATTTGCTAATCCCACTTTATCCTTGGATGAATCGATATTTGTACCATCAGTCTTCTTAATTTGTATACACAACTCTAAATCAATGGATTGACAGTCAATATAATCTTGAGGATTGGCAGGTATATCAAACTGAATAGGCTGCTGGTTACCATCGATATTTGTTGTGGGGACTATGTCTACAATTGTTGAGGAGATGATGTCTGTCTGATGAGGGGGAGAATCGAAGAAACACAAAGCCGAATTGATACTCTGCATCGTATTAGCTCTACAAATATGTTGTCTTCCTTCGTTTTGACTTGTTTCCAGTCGCAGTGGAATTTCGTTTGCGCTTTCTTGCTTTCACACGACGTCTAGATTTAGAACGTGCTGCTCTAGTCGGCTTTTTACTTTTCCTGCGTCTTTGCTTAGTAACTCGACCGGATCCAACTTGTCTTGACTTCCTACGCTTCTTCCGAACTGTACGTCTCGTCTTTGTTAAATCATCTAATGCGTCTATGGCAGATTGCTGCGCGCGCATTTTCATAGATTCACCGATATCCTCACCTTGAAGCGCATCAGCTGCAACATTTGCACCAAAATCTAAAGCCCTGCTTCCAACACGCTTCATGATTGGTACGCCATACTTTTTGAGTGTTGGAAGAACCATACGTCTTAGTGCACCAAATATGCCTCCTCCAACTTGTCGTCTACCTCCAACAAACACGGGATAACCGCTCTGATATGATGGTCTACTGTAAATGCCTGTCATTATGACTATTGAATAACTATGGAAGGCATAATAGCGTAAAGCCTTATTCTCGTGACCTAATATGTAGGGTCAAAACAGTAACACCACCACAGAACGGTACTACTTCTCCTGCGTCATCATGAATTGATATGTCAATTCTATTGATGAAATTTCGGCTGATTGGTAGATACATTGTGTTAAAAAATTCTCGATTGATTAGTTGCTTCCTTACGGATGAGAGAGGAAATGTGCGCAGAAGTGGGGCCTCAATGTCGCCAACCCTTGTATATTCAATAATGTTACAATAGACGTATAAGTTACTTATATCACGCTCTAGTGATGGGGCTGTATCGTCTATTGATGTGCCTTCATAAATAGTTGATTTTGAGAATCCCAATGTGGTCGTTAACACGCTATCCAGCTTGATAAGAGAGTTCTTCCCTACCTTTAGAATCATGCGTTTCTTATGTGGGTCATAAGAAAAGTGATATTCATCTGCATCAAGGTAATCTACACCAAACTCATTTAACTTTGTACACAATTCAGATGGCGTTTTCAAGCTTTCAATGTTCAAATTAACTCTTTTTACAAGTTCACTGGAAGTAGACAATTCATCACCCAATATGTCTTCGCTGTATACGTGGATATCCCATGAAGCATTTGTTGATGCTTTGAGTTTAGAAGAGGACAGTTGAACCTCGAATGTATCATTTAATTCTGTCAACCAAGGTGCGCTTTCAAGGCCTTTAAACATCCCAATCATTTCAGATCCGAATTCAATAACAGCGGACTCAGACTTTTCCAATGGTGTCTTTTTAGTAAAAACAATAAATTCTGCCTCCGTTTCAACAGTAAACAAAGTTACTTTCTCTTTCTTATATTCACAAGTCATTAACGTTTCTGGCACTGATCCTTGAAACTTTCTTGAAAAGTCTTCAACACTTCTAATGACCTCAAATTTATTTTTTACTCGGATGCTCCTTTTTTGTAATGCATACAATGGCACAATTCCACATTGAAAATCAGTGACTTTCCTCTTCGAATTCCACCCACGTCCGTTATACCAATACCTTGATGAGAAAGTTGTTCTGGAATACCCAAAAGTATGACTCAAATCCTTACCTAATACAAGAAGAACATGCTTCCCTTCCTTCATCAATTTTGTTGACCCCTTTATGACTGGTTTGTAGAATTTATTCAAAGTCAGCTTGAAGAGATCATTTATTCGTTCAAACATTCTACCGATTTCCTTTTCTGTATCTTGCAAGCTCATTGTGGGAACCTTAGAATCAAAAGTTGAAGTTGCAAATGCCTTTTGAATTTTAATCATGTTTTGGACAGATGGTAAAGATGTTGAAAAAGGATGTAAAGTTAGATGATGAAAAGCCCATGTACCATGTAGACTATTTTGAAATATGCGAAAGCAATCATCCTTCTCTCGCACTTCTTTATGTAATTCAAAATAGTTGTTCTTTAGCAAACTGATATCGTTGTAATAAGTAATTTCAGTTAGAGCAACTTCATGGGGTCCATGCAGAGTAATTGGATTAGCGAATTCAACAGAGTAGAGAGATGGTTTGTTACTTGGGAATATCTTGGGGTTGCTATTGCTTGGAAGAATGATGTTGAAGTTAGTAGATATGTTAAATTCATATATGGAAGAAGTCACATGATATATTAGCTTAAAAGTTACGACTGTCTCCCACCTCCACATTTTGTAGATCCTGGTGCGTTATCCAGCTATTGAATGAATCAGGATATCCTTTCCATTTAACTAGATATTTCCTTTGATTGCCATGACCTTTCCTCCTAATTATTTTGTCAATCATATACACCTCTTCACTTCTGTCTACTACTTGCAATTCATATGAGTAAAATTTTCCTTCAATTGGATTGCCATGGTAATCTATTAATTTATACATAGTGGGTCTAAATTTTGTATTTACTTCATCCACAAAAAACTCTTCTTCAGTCCAATTAGGTAGATACCCCTTCTCAAATGTAGACTTAACCTTTGAAATCCGAACTCTATCACCAACATTAATTTTCTTTTCATTGGAAATGTTTTTCGCTTTCTTATCATACAATCGAAGCCATACATCCATCGCATTATCTGGGGTAACATCAACTGGTTTCATCTTAATGATTCGATGGTAGCTTTCATTGAAATTCTTAACAAATTTCTGCAGCTCACCTACCCAAACATGTGTATTTTTTGCAGTGAAATAGCGCCATATTTTTGTCTTCAGTGTGCGATTGACCCTCTCAACCATGGCAGGTTTATAAGCACTTTTGACGCTAAACAATTCCACATTATGACTTTTAAGGAGACTTCGAACATGAGAGTTTTCGAATTCCTTCCCTTGATCAGTCTGTATTCTTTGCGGAACACGCCCCTCATCGAAAATGCTCTGAAAAGCCGCTTCAACTTCTGGTCCTCGTTTAGATTTCAACGCACGTGCCCAAGCATAGCGAGATAAAATATCTATTACGGTTAAGATGTATTTATAGCCATCATTGTACTGTGATATCTGTTGCATGTCAGCCAAGTCCGCTTGCCATTGACTATCTATATTGTTAACAACATATTTTCTTGTTGGAAACCGCTTTCTCGCATTTTTGTGAAGAGTGTAAGTCGGTTGACTCCTCAACCACTTCTTGACTTTCTCTATTCCCACACCTGCTGCACGAGCTAGAACCTCCGGACGACTGAAACTTGCGGGATGATTTAAGTCGTAATAAATCTTCCTCAGCTTCATGGCTGTACTCATCGTCTTTGTTCTGATTTGCACGCGTATTACTCGCACAGCAACTGCTAACACAATTGATATCAACCTCTATGCCCTCTTCTGCTTTACCTTCGAGCGCAGATTTCAAACAACAGCAAAATTTTTGTAACGACATGATATGAGAGAGGCAAGGCTTAATTCATATTTGCTTAATATTTACTATACTCCTTTGCAACATGCATTGAGCGCCTAGTAGCTCTTTTTGGTTGCAGATCATCGGGATCATGAAGCTCTCGCTTGACCGCCATCGTGGGTGTTTTACTCTTTGATCCATCTTGTAAGTGACCCTTATCCAATTCATTCACAGTCGGTCCTCCAATAATATTGTGAGGTACATTTTGATCAGATAAAATTTTCTGAAAATATGACCACCCTTGTGGTGCACCTAGTTTTCGCCTTACATCTCTGACAGCATATTGCAGAAGGTCATCTATGTGACTATTTCTAATAACATCACCAGTTGTTTCATCTATTATCTCTCCTCTCTCATTGAACTTCACATGTGGATCGATGAAGTCAAATAATCGCTCAGCGCGCACACGATATGGTCGAGGTGTTGACAAGGTTATAAATCGTCGCAACTTGTCACGAATCTGTCGCCTCTCGTCAATGTTTTCAGCTGCTAACTGCATTCGTCGATAGGGATCATTAATCTTCTGAATTTCCATATCCTTTTGTGTTAGTTCCTTAAGTTGATTCGTAATAGGTTGATCTATGTTTTTGACTTCCTGTGCACTTTGTAATGTAGTCAATTGTACATACTCCTCTTGAGGAATGACTACCATCTTTGAATACGACATGTTTAAAAATAATGAGGCAACAAAGTACATTGCTTAAAACTAACTGTGAACCGAGAAAACTGTCATTGGTTCAGCGGAATTAGGTATGATATTTGTTCGAAATCGAAGTCGTTCCGGACATTCCTGGGTTAGATCAATAAATAGATAACCATGTGGTTTCTTTGTTACATCTTCATATATTTTTGAAAGTAATTTAGGTTGTTGAGGTAATATCTGTCTACTGAGATGATGTATCTGACTGCTATCTCTTGGATTTTTAAATATTGCCAAATAATGCGTATTCAAACTTCTAGTTCTTTGTTCTTTCCCTCCATCGAAGATGTTTTGGGTGATGTAGATAATAAAAGCTTCCCTATGATGTGCAGTTTGAATGAACATTTCAGTTACATCCTTTGAAGATTTGCTTTCTCGTAATAGATCATCTAATACTAGTAAGTCACCTGCTTTGATATCCTCAGTTGATGGCAACCCTTGCTTCACCTCATAACCTTTCTGGCGAAGTGCAGAATGTAGTTGTGGTTGAAATATTCCATAATACCATTTGACTCTCTTAATTTCCTTGTTAAACATTTCATTTCTATATTGTAGCAATTCAGTTACAAATGTAGTTTTACCGGACTGACTTGGTCCAGCGACACACATTGTGCGATCAGTGAATAGACGAAAATCTGTCATCTTATAATTCCATTAACATTAAACTCATCATCCCGCTAATTTTGCTTAGAACAACAAAACAGATACATGTTCCAGATCACGTTTATTTACATTCAGAATAGAAACTTTCAAGTTACATTTACAAATTAAAATATTTACAAATTAAGACATTTGTGTTTCCTCATCACAATTAGGATTATAGAAAGTTTTCAAGTCAGCATCTTGGCGCTTCAACTTCAATTTAGGATTCCCATCTTTAGATTTCCGCCCTCGCTTTTTGCTCTCTTCCTTCCCATCACTTGAAGCAGTCTTATCAATGTTAATTAAACATTTATCAATTGGTAGTGGTTCATAGACTAGTTGAAGAACCTTCATTTGTAAAGATGCGACTTTACCAGTCGAACCATGTGAGCCAATATAAAGTCCGGTAACGTGCACAAAGCGCATATAGTGACCCCGTTTGAGATCCTCACATTCCATCGCGTTTGTAAAGAGATCGAATGCTTGAAAATGATCCGATAGTTTTAAAAACAGTGTATCGAATTCCGGCAATTCTTTGTAACCAACTCCTTCCTCTAATGCCTTTCTCCAATGAGTGGGAGCACTTTCAGGCAGCTCAACACATTCTTTCGCAAAAAAGTCAATAGTTTTAAGAATCACCTGTTGCCATTTTGGAAAAGTCACTCGCATTTGTCTCATATTGCTATACCCTGATGTAGACATACCATTACTGTGGAAGAATGGAACTTGAAGATAAAAGCCATCATCACCATAATTCAAGGTTTGAAAGGAGAATGTATTTCCAATCCCTTGCACCTTTCGTGTCGGACGAAGCTTCAAGAGATCTTGCTCAAAACCGTCACCTTCCTCTCTGATTGTATACATTTTCTGAGTCATGTTTCTACAAGTACTAATTCGGAGCTTTCAACCAGCGCAAATGAATTGTCACTTGAAAGTGGTAAAATATCATTAAAGCGTCTTCCTTATATACACCTATATATGACTCATCAATCAAAGTGATGACGTGTCACGTCACTTTATGATTCGCTAGCCTTATATTAACAATGCAGCAGTTGCTGCAATCCTTCCAAGCGGACTATTGATTGCACCATTAATACTGTTTCCAATATCATTTAACATACTTAGAAACCCACCACCACCGCTCTGAATTAAGTTTCGCCTTTTCTTATCACTACTCATTGGATTTGAAAACTTTTTTATGCTATTCAAAGAGCCAGCATTCAACAGAGGCTTGTAAATAGGTAGACATTTGTGTATTGCAAAAGCTAAATCACGAATGAAATCATCACTTGAATTTTGAATCAATTTACACTTCTTCTTATTATCATGTATCCTGTTTAACTTTCGCAACGCCTTTTTAAACTGACTTGAAGGTTTGAAGGACCGTTTCGATTGACGAGAAGATGCCTTCCGTTTTACAGACATTTTTATTCTAATATGGAAATAGATAATACAATTACAATTTTTGCTTAGTACTTACAACATTATACACAAAAGTTTACAAGCATTCACACAGAGTTTGTTGCTGGTACATATAAAATTACATAAAACACTTAACAAGTTGTAGAGGGAAACTGATATACACTCACATCGGCTAGAGTCTGATTTGTAGCAGTTATGAGCTGCTCAATGTCTTTCATTAGATGTTTTGAAATTGGGCAGCACATACAGCAGGGCTTTGAATTGAAAGTCTTTAAAATATTGGCATAGTATGCCCGCAAACTGATTACCTCAGAATGTCCTTGAGCAGCCACATTGATGCTTACTGATGGCGGTCCACTGAACAAGTCCAGTTTGCATTTCTCACCCTTCTCGTCATAGTAGCTGGAGGTGATAATGTCATGGAGACATGTGTTGAGTTTCCGTTGGATACTGCTGCACCAACAGCGAGAGTATTCCGGTACAATCTCCGTTTGAGCTAGTGGGCGAAATACTTCATTGAGCCAGAATCTTGCAACTCGTGTAAGAGCGTTGTTCACGACTCTCATTAGCATTCTCTGCACCACAACGTCCTCTCCGCAGCGGAAATACTTCACTATTTCCTCCATCAGATCCACCAAATCCGCTTTATAGCCAGTTATATTTACGGCAGAATAAAATATATTGCCGGTGAAGAGTTGACTTCGGTAAATTATTGAAATGGGAATGTTGGTAGTGAACGACATGCTGATTGACATTGTATTAGCCTCAAATTATGCTTGAAATAGAACGGTACAATGTCCTCCTTATATAGAAAAGTCACACAAAGACACAATAGTGACCAATCACAGACCTGCATGATGACTCATCATGCACGATATACAGTGACTGTTGAAGATATTTCTTCATCACAAAGGGGACAAGATGAAGTTTCAAGGGGTACATAACATGTAGAACACATAACGCTATGAGAATATGGCAAAAAGAGAAGGGATCGTTCCTGTTTAAAACATTTAACGCAGTTCCGTTCACATAATAATTTAAATGTCTCTTCTTCTAATTTCCTTCTGAAGTCACTTTTATTGGGAGAAATTTTTATTAAAACACTGTCAGATGTCTCCTTCTTTCCATATCGTTCCAATTTGATCCTCCTAATTTCACTATCATTGCAGTGTAGCATGGAGAAATCCTCTATCCACCTACGATCCAAATTGTGATTCATTGCATGCTCATCTAGATCCATTAGTCGATCAAATAAATCACCAGCGTTGATATTTTCACTGAGATTTGTTACAGTTTCTATAGCTTTGAACGAATATCCAAGGTCTCTTGCGACAACCCACGACGTTGGGATACTAGTCATCATTATGTATGTCATCAAACAACTATCTCATATTTATAGCTTAGTTTGTCTACGTAAAAGGAAAATCAATGTGTCATCTTGATTACAATGGTTTCAATAGTCACAATAGTCGCAATTGAGCAAACCCATTCAAAATCAAACAACGGACGTCTATCGGTACGTACCCAAGTGCTCAGAACCAAACCACACAAGTTCGATCATAGACGTTCCGAAACACAGTGTACTCAACTGAGTGTACCAAACACATGTACCTATCCAGTAAAACAGATCTCATACAAGTTCCTATTCATAACACTGAATTATACATGTACCTATCCATGTACCTATCGATAACTAAATTATACATGTACCTATCCATGTACCTATCCATGTACCTATTGATAACACTAAATTTTACATGTACCTATCCATGTACCTATCCGTCGCAAGTAGGGCACAGTTTTCACTACTTCTAATAATTTCAGAGTTCTGGCGCCAAATCAAAGTAGATTGGAACATTTTAACGGAAATGGATCCATTTTATGAATTTGCACTTTTGGGACCAATGCTTCCCCCTTAATTATCGGACAACTGCACACTTTCTTGAAACATTGTTGGATGCGGTCCGAAAACTGTCATGCCGACATGATTGAAACTATCCTAAAGGTGTGCTATTGCTAGAACGATGCCGTTGAACGAGGCAGCTTCTTTAGTTTTTTTAGAATTCTGATCATCGGTCGCTGCCGAAATCAATTGACCTCTCTGTCCCGTTCTCTTTAGTGGCTGCGTAACTGTATTCGCATCATCTCACGCTTGGCTATCCAAATATCCAAATATCTCTTCAGGCAGCTCCACCATGCCTGTGAACTCTTTTTCAACCAGTGTCTTCCAACCCATCACACAGGACTCACCGAGTCGCTTCCAAACTGCCTCCTGATTCAGGCTGCCTGTATTCGGAACATTCTGCCGACAAGCCCAAAGGCTGTTTCTTCAGTTTCATCTTTCAAGAGAAGCCTGAGGGCAGAACTTTCAATAGTGTCCTGTATGTTTTCCTCTGTCTTGTTCACTTCCGATATCTGCTCGTGAAAGTCTCCGTACATAAACGCCACTGCAATCAGTTCGTTGAATAAATACCAAAAGCATTGTGTCGCAAGTGCTTCGTGCAGTTCTGAGGATGATAACATTGAAGGGTGAAAATCCTAACTAAATCAGTTTTTCGATCCCTTTAGATCTCTGTGGTGTAGTTTCAGGGTTACTACGTGCAGTTGAAATTTATAAATACCATTATTTATCATTATGAAATCGGCTACAATTTGGCAATAAAGCAATATTGCGTAAAATTACAATTTCAAATAATACCAACTTAATAATTAATATTCATAAATATATTTTAAATCGAATAATGACATTCAACAGTGATTTGTCCTATGTCATGAGTTTCCTAAACTAATTAATCTTTGAATGACCTCTATCGTGTTTCTCTGCTGCATTTCGTACTTGAGAATCATCCATCAACTAATGGGTTGGAAAACCACCATCGTCGAAGGATTACATCAATCCCTTCTCTACAAATGTTTCGACAAAGTACAGGGGTCATCCCTGAAGGATTGCGGTCACACTGTTCACGTCACGTGCCGCAAACATTTGGAGCAGAAATCCCTTCTGCATGCATAGATGAACGAAATCAATCATTCTCAAACTTCTGACCATATTACGTCGTTGATAGTGCGTTGATTGTGCTGTTATATATCATAATGACACGATAGTTACAATGACCACTATCGAATGCGCTAATTCGCTACTATTGATATGATAAATGTGATGATGGAGAACGAGTTTCTAAATGCTTCACAGATAGCATCGAAATCTCGAATTTCTCTATCCCCTGAAAGACTGGACTGATGCTTAGAAGGATCGATATGTAGTGAATGCAGCCACTGAATACAATCTCATACATTTTCTAGAAATGCCATAATTTTTGCTTATATGTTTTTTTAGATAATGACATTTAATAGTACATTTGAATTCACTGATGGAAACTGATAAATACTAGCTTTTATAACATTTGATAACCACTAATTAATAAAACAACCAGCAACATAGTAAAATTTCCTACAGATGATGATTTGAAACTTGTCGTAACAGATTTTGACCAAGAGACGCAGAAAAAAATATGCGGTATACATATTGCAGCTTTGTATAGATCACCAGCATTAGAATTACATGTTTGATCAGAATTTATATGTCATAAATTGGGTTGTTGACGCTTTTCAGAACATTAGTATTTCAGAACAATTTAATGTCTTGGCTTGGCTTGAATCATGCCGCTTAAAAAAGTACAGGTGACCACCCTCAGGAGAATGATGTCCTGAGAATAATGTTCATTGCCTAATGTATTGTGCATAAGCGCAAAAACAATTACCTTGCCACAAGTGCATTATCAGGAGTACGAAAAAACAGTATCAAAGCTATGTTCTAGAGCTGCTCTTATGAAGTAGCTTTCACGTAGCATGTTTTATGATAGTGCTTGTTGTTGTTGTTGTTGTATATGTTTATTGAATCAATGAAAATCATTCACTGTACAGAATTTTCATGCAAGAATATAGCAAATAAAAAAAGGAAAGTAAGTAGAAAGAGTAAGTCAAACATCAAGGTCATGCACACTTTCATATTAGCAATTGCTGTTAGTCAAGCCACAAGTAAATGGCACAAAAGCGTTGCGACGTCTCATTGTAGCTGACGCTGGCTGGAGAAAACGGTGGGAAAAACTCGATTTCTGGGGTATGATGCCATGAATAATGTGATGACAGTCACTTGCAGCTTGTTGAAAGAGGGCGGACAGAGGCGTGCTCACGGCGAAGTTTAAGTGATAGGAACCTTCCACACTTGCATTCGGATGCACGGAAATCTCTCGACAGGGAGCAAATGAGTTTGTGAACCCGATTTTGAAAACGATCAATCCGGAGTTGAAGGTTTGTTGGCAAATGCACGAAAGCAGGAGACGAGTATTCAAACAGGGATCTGATCAGAGAGTGGTACACTACAGTCAGCTCCTTCTGATGCATGATGGGCTTCAGCATGCGCAAACCATATAATCGCTTGCTTGCACTTTTTAGGATATCGTCGACATGAGAGTTCCATGTAAGCCCTTGATTGATGTGAAGCCCTAGCACACGCAATTCTTTGACTTCACAAACGTTGTATATGGCTTGTAAATGGCATCCTTGAGTTTTCTTCACCAAAAGAGTCTTAGATTTGCTGGGATTGATCAGAAGGTCGTTTTCGGAAGACCATTTAAGAATGTTGTTATGCTCATCAATCACTGAATTCGAGCCTTGACGAAAATGCGGAATAACTAGGGTGACGTCGTCGATGTACTTGATAATGTGAGTAGTGTCACTGACAGGTGCCAAGGAGGAAGCAACAAGACAATACAGATAGGGACCAAGAATGGAACCTTGTGGAACTCCAGAAGAAATAGGAGTCACAGAGCTTACATGATCACCGATTCTATTTGACTGAGTTCTACACGACAAGTAACTTCTAATCAGTCTCATAAGATTTACTGGGATACCAAGGGATTCCAGCTTCTGAAGGATTACTTTATGGCCAAGTTTGTCAAAAGCCTTTGTATAGTCATAAGAGACCAGTTGAATGCCAGCAACATCATTGCGATCTAAAAGGATGGCATCATCCAACAATTTCACAAGAGCAGCCGTTGCTGACGACTGTGGGCGACATCCAAACTGATCCGAACCGAAAGCATTAGTTAGGGATTGACGAAGGGTACCGTGTTGAATAATAAAGTACTCCAAAAGTTTACCGGGTAATGGTACCAATGAGATTGGACGAATATTGCTCAAGGTAAATTGTCCATGTTTTGGAATTGGTGAGATATGTCCATACTTCCATTTAGCAGGAAAAACACACTCTCGCAAAGAAAGACAGAAAATATGGCATAACGGACCAGCAATTATTGATGCAGAAGCCTTGTACAAAATAGTGGGAATGCAATCGCTGCCAGGAGCTTTGTTGTCAGGAATCTTTCTTAAACGTTTCTCAACATCAGATACAGTGATAGATATACCAAACTCGCAGTTACTCCTTGTAATACTCGCAGGCATTTCGTACGAACGACATGGGACAAACACTTTTCTTAAAGTCTCATTAATTAATTCAACTGCTGAATCATGCCCACCCAACTGAGTGGAAAGGCAAAGAGGTGGATCAACGGATTTTGTACCCCGTATAGCGTTGACTGTATGACAAAACTTTTTACACTGTCGGAGGATCGGCTACACCATCTTCGCTTGGCTGTGGCTATCTCTTCTTTGACCTTATGTTTCCAATATTCATAAGCGACGAAATTGTGCTGCCCGTAAGAGTCCCACCTCTTCTAGATATAAAGCTTAAGCAAATGAGTCATCCACGGCTTATCTCTCTCAGTGAACAATACAATATGCTGAGGAATGCATCGCTCAACAAAATACGACATCACTTTATGAAAAAAGTCACATTTGAGCTCACAGGACTCATCAGACATGTAAAAAGCATGCCAATTTACCTTCTGTAACTCAGCGACAAATAAATCAACGTTAGATTTTCGCAAATCAAAAATACGCTTCTTAACAATAGAAGGAGGCAAATTGTTGTTTGTGGCTAAAGCAAAAACACTGCTGTGGTCAGAATTACAAATCGGCGCATTTATCGTAACAGAGTAATCTGACGAAAGATCTTCGGTAACTTAGAAAAGGTCTAACACAGAATCACGGCGCGTAGGTGATTTCACAAGATTGATAACATTAATTTCACCAGGGAAAAAACATCGCAACTTATTAAAGTCACCACTAATAACAACGTCAAATGATGGATATTTACTCAATAAAGTGTCAGTAAATTCGACTATATATTCATTAATGTCTTTTGAGGAAGAACGACTAGAAATCGGAGGAACATAGATGCACAGTACAATCAACCTCGAGTCAGGAATCATTATCCAAGAAACATTTATACATTCCATTGAACTTGAAGGTTGGTAAACTTGATAACGAATATCATTTTTCACAAAAATGCAAACGCCACCACCTCTATTGACTGATAGTCGATCATCACGAATAAGAGAATAACCTGGGATGTGCACAGTCGCGTCAGTGATGCGCGAATTCAACCAAGTTTCAGTAAATAAGAAAATATCAGGCTGAACACTGCTTGCGAGAACTCGGACATGGTCAATTTTGGGCAAAAGGGATTGTACGCTTGCAAGCAAGAAAGATGGAAGATGACGCTGATTCTTTGACATCATGGAATCAGCTGACAGTGAGGATTTGCATTTCTGAGCTATTAAAATCGAAGGTGAAAATTCTTTATGTTATCCTTCGAAGTTACTCGACCACCGTATACAACCAAGTTCTTTTCACCTTTTTCAGTTCTGACTTTAAGTTCCTCACGTAAACACTTTGCTTCACGTTGTTGCATTATTGTTTTGTCAGGACCAATATAGACATTTCTGTGCTCACTGAATCTCAAGTGCTTTGCATTCTTCAGGACATTGACTTTTTCAGAGCGATCACTAAGACAAACCCTTATTGGTCTTATTTTAGATGAGATCGGTTTACCCAGACGCTTTACCGACACAACATTCTACGAAACCTCTGTGTTGTCGAGAATGTCAGTGACTGCAACAGCATCCCTTTCTAACCGTTCCTCTACCGAACCGGTTTCCTCCTCTTTCACACCCGTAATAATGACATTGTTCTGACGCATCTCTGCTCTAACTCGAAAGACATAGCATTCAAATTAGCGGAAAGCTCGATTTTCAATTCGTCAATTTGACTCTGCATCTGTTTCTCTAATTCATTTATTTTAATATTTTGTTCATAAATAAACTGATCTTTCAACTCACTCAATGCTTCTTGAAGCATTGCTTTAAACTTTGACATGCTTAATTCTGCTGAATCAGTAATGTCATTGATCTCAGAAGCTCGAATTGCGTCCTTCAGTGCTTCTGACAGCTGGCGTTTAGTCAACTTGCTGATCTGTCCACTCGACATTCTTCGAACGCTGTCAAAAGACAAATCACATGATGAAGAGTCAGACATGCTGCAGGAGCTGTTACGAAGCAGATATGTCACGATTTACGAAAGCCAAGATCATAGGTGATGACGTAGATCACGTGAGCAAGAAAATCGATACCCACAAATTTTTCGTCGAGGGGTCTTGTATACTGACGCTTACTGAACAGCTGATCGAGAAACTGACAATACCAGGTCTACAGGCATTCGACCATCACACGAAGAATGGAAGACACTGACGTGATAGGAATCGATCTGTGACGTACACTTTCCAAAAATAATAGACGCGGGACACTGCGGAAATCCAGCAAGTTATGACGAAGATCGCAGCCAAACTACTGAAGTGAACACAAATCCACGGTCCAACAAGGAAAAATCCGGCTGACGATCTCCTCGATCCAGTCAGCAAGGAATGACCACCACAGTCCAAACCAGGGCAACACTCCGAGTCCAGCAATACCAAAAACTAACCAAAGGTCCTCAATAGACCACCAATAATCACCAAATGCTCAAAATGGCAAGAGCGATCAGACAAACACGTCCGCACACGACTAATGCGAACTTACGTAGCTTGTGCATCTTCTGAAACCATGTTTCATTCACGATTTTAAAAAAGTGCTTTATTCCTTCTTAAATAGTTTTACAAGCTCGGTTGTAAAGCCTTTTTTAGCACATAAAAATATTTTAAAAGGCTTTATTTAAATCTTTGTTTCTAACATTTCTTTTGAAACCGTACTTCCAAACATGTCTTTTAAAACCGTGTTTACAAGCGCGCGTTTAAAATACGCTAAGTTTCAAATCCCAATTTAGACCCAATTTGGACTGTCAGTCTCCTATGATTCTCACTTGTGATGCTTAAGTGGTTGCATGTATTGAGAAGACAAGTTACAGTGCAAAATTATTGATTTCAGTCCACGGAATACAACAATCAGTATACGATAATGAATTAATTAAAACGTTATACGCTAACCAATAGGTTAAAATACATGTACATTAGATTATGATGATTTTAGTCTATAAGAAGTATATCCTCTAAGCAATACAATGCAATCAATGCATATTGTTGTATTAACAGGGGAAACTACTGCTACTGCAGATACGCTGAGAAATACAAATTCATAAGTCGCAAATCAGGATGTACGAAAATAAATCATTAAGCTTACTCAACGAGTGAATTCTGTCCAACTGAGGCGGTCAGAATTGTCGCTTCCATTTATCTTGGTATTTAATAGTATTTGCTATAACGTTCCTAACGTTCGTGCACCTGGTTCTCCTTACCAATGGATAAAGACGATCAGGCAAAATAATAAGTGATGCTAGACGTAACACATTTAATTGATCCCGAATGAAATGAAGTTGCGAAGATTTCGGATGTAAGACAAACGAAATATTTAACTGCCATGCAAAATCTGTGAGGCTGGCAGGATTCGAACCTACAACCCAAAGTCATCTACACCTGTTGGTCTACCAGCTGAGCTAAGGCTGTTCACATCCGAACGATGTCAGATGACTGGATCAAGTCTTCAGCATCACGAAACAGTTGTCATGGCGATTGTAATCAGTGAATAAATATTTCATCACAGTTATGCCGATATTAAGACCAGAAGATTAATGCACACATGATGTGTGAGCGATTCTCTTCCACGTATAAAATGCTACTCTGTAATTCATGTAGTACTTTCAAATGAGATTTTGATGAAGGAAAGCGACTTGAGATGCCTAAAGCATTCAAATGATTAGGTAATAGCACAAAAATACTGTTCAAAAGTGCCATCAATTATTTCTTCAATAAATTCAAAGTTCATGACTGTATTCGATATTCATGGCATCCTGGAGATTATATCCATTCTCATAAAATATTGTTCTGATTTTGAATATCGTTCGCTAAAGTGACTAAATGCTGGTCACAGCAAACGGACGTTTCAATTATGGCATAAACTTGACCTTCCATCAGACAATATCCAACAGCATTTGGGCGACAGCTTGATAACACGGTAAAACTATGCTCAAACCAGTCTATGTCGTCAATGTATGCCATGCTCGATTACGCTGTGGCTTAGTAATTATGGCAGCATTAGTAATTCTCTTAGTAATTGTACTGCAGTAGCAATAATCACAGTATCAAGTGACCTTCTTGCATATAAATCTGCGCATCACTGCTATAGTGCAAAAAACATGTTTTTGAAATGTTTTAAAAAGTGTGAGAGCATGATATGCATTTTGCATTGTCTGTTTTCAATTGAACAACCTATTAACGGTAAAATGAAATGAAATAAACGATAGATCAAATTGCCATGCAAAAATTGTGCGGCTGTCAGGATTCGAACCTACGACCCAGGTTGACTAGACCAACAGAGCTACAGCAACCTACATACGACTGTATCAGCTGGCAGGATCAAACCTTCACCATCACATATCATATGAAATTTGTCGGCAACCTGAATAGTTGTTTGGTGTGTGAAGTAAAGCAATGTAATGTCGAAAACTTGCTTTCTGCAAGTCTACTAAATTGCATGTTCATATCACACTGTTTAAATGTGCTGACAGTGACTCGATTTCTCAACCCTGTTTAAAAACATGCCTCACATCACGTTATAAAATCGAGTTGAAAAAAGCACGATTTAAAAAGCGTGCTTAAAAACAAAATTTTACAGTCTATGTAACACATCAAAATCATCTTCAAAAAGCGTAGAAAACTCCCCACATACTTTGAGCTCTTATCACCACTTCATATAACATTCTCTAACTCTTAAGGCTGTACAGAACAAAATTCGAGAATCATGTGGAGAATAATATTGTTCATGAAAAGTTTTGAACATTTCTGTGAAATATTGAAGATGGAAGAAGCATTTTCCTTACTCGAAGCAACTACACAAATCTACTGATACTTCAGTCATTTTTAAGGAGCATTTGGCGTAAACAGAAACTTTAAGTAGATGAAACAATTAATCATTTAACTCTTCATGCAACTTTTCTTCCATGTTGACTTTCGCCATTCATGCATGTATTCAACAATCTATGGTTTTGAAGTTGATTTTTATTGAACCTTGTAAAGCAATTCATTCTCCAACAAAGGTGCCGACTAACATCAAAGAATTTGTATTAAAAACATGAAAAATACTGTGAATTAGTGACTCTTGCTTATGCAAAAATCTTAAAATGACCTAGCCTGAGATATACCAATATATTTGATTCGTGGTTAGCCACCATTCAACCACAATCTTTGAAGAAATTGGCATTCAGTATTCACTGATGAACAACATTAATTATTTAATGATTAATTCTTCGAGCAAGTACATATTAGGCAGAGTGTCGACTCAAAGAAGCGTCTGCATGTACTGAAAATCAAAAGATTCAGTTTTTTGCGAAGATTACGATCCTGCGATCTAAAATAGCATTTGATCACTTTTTATGAAGCTAAATTTTTGCAAATTATTCCTGTGTTCATATAGACTTATTAGTGGTCACCGTGGCTCAGTGGTTAAGTGCTTGGCCTAGCGATCTTTTGGTCCAGAGGTCGAGCCCCGAAGGTGTCATTGGAAGTCGGCAGGAAGGGCATCCGGACTAAAAGTACTACAACGCTCCATAAATCTGACTATGTCAGCACCGTCAAAGCCCCGAGTATGGGGAGTAGTGACGTAAAAGCTTCGAAAAAAAGTGACGTGGACCCACTATATAAGCAGTATGAAACTTATTAGATATCATATGAATGAGCATTTACTAACCGGTGTCTTAATTAAGCAAAACTTGAGCTGATTATCAAGGAAATTTCATGAACGACATCATAATGCAAGTCTTCATGGAAAAGCCGCGATCTTACTGTTCTTCTAGGCTGAAATTTCAAGATTTTTTTTTCATCGGCATGATTTTATGATTCAATAAATCTATGTTTCATTTCTTGAATCTGAATATTTGTGGACCTATTTTGCATATTTTTAAGTTAATTATGATAATTGTCTTTTATTATGATATTCTGCCATTTCAATGGCAGGTTTTGTGATATGATCACGCTTAGGAAAATGTTCTGATTAATAAGACTGAGCATTGAAATAATAGTGACTGATCGAATTGCCAATTTAGCAGACTATGTCATCGGCACAGAGATCCTACCAGCCGCACATCTTTTGCATGGCAATTTGATCTACCGTTTATTTAATTTCATTGTTGTTAATCTCTCCAGGCTTGACATGACACAGGGGATTTGCAGAATACTATTATTTCTTCTGTATGGCTATCATTATAAATGAAAATATATAAATGAATGAACCTTTTTTATACTCGGAAGCACATTATCAGTCATTTCCGTGCAGATTTTTCCAAAAGTGTAAAAATTTGCCCAACTCGAGTTCTTGTAATAAAATCGAAGCTGCATGTACATTGGCGATTTAATTAATCCTGAGTTGCTACTCTACGTAATATATTTACTCTTCTGATTACTTGATATCTGATAATTTGTTAATTATGGCGATGATATTCGATTCTTGATCATTACAGCGATATGATGATAAGAGAGTTATGTACATGAGTACAATCTATTAAGGACAAGTGGATTTGACAAATCATCGATACTCAGAGGGTTCTTCGACGAAAACATTGACTATTCATGAGATAGCAAGGACTGATTTTTTACCATTTGGCCAATTGTTTTATTGAGCAATGATCAAGTCATTCAAATAGTAGATTGCAAGAAAAATCAAGGTATAAGGGACTTAGTTTTTCAAACATATTTGAATCAACAATACTAATTCGGACCAGATTTGTAAATCGGTCTATATTTTCAGGTTCAGCCGAGGGTCTGGCCCGTTCATTTATGCCCTTTCGGCCGCAATCAATGCATTAGCAATTGAAATACCAAATTACGTGTACAATTTACCTATTTATGGTTGATTTTTCAAAGCATCTAATTTTTAAATCTTTTAACTTGATGTATTTGAGTCAGATAAACCTGTTCTATATAACTTTTGGCAGTAGATAGCCTATCGATGGGAAGGGGCATTTTCAAATAAAAAGTCTGATATATTCGAGTTCGACTTATTTCAAATTGTAAGAGTGGGCAATGTATAGCTACAAAGCGCACCCAATCAACAATATTGATGTGCCTTGCTCAATTTGGTTATCGACAATTTCGAAACTCCTAATTTTCTTGCATAGCACGAAAAAAGTATTCGAATTTCATCTCTATGTCTTATGTGACTGTATTATTTCGTCGCACTTTTTCTAGATCATGATGAGGGCCGCCTTTATTTCACATGATTCAAGCGTGTGTGTGTGTGTGTAAGAACCCAGTTGGAATTGTGCGCAAGTTTTCTCTTAAGACTCAATACTATATGTGATTTGCATCAATATGATTCCTATCAATACTCTGACTTACTAACTTTCACATCCTGAAATGCATGAAATATTTTTGTTTCATTGTTCCGGCCAGCCCACTCGAATGTCTGATCCAGACATCTTGAAAATCTCAACAAAACATTGTTTCAGTTACATCTCTTGGCATTTTAAAGGGCACGCATGTACAGCAATTCCAAAAAACGTTGATAACGTTGCCATGCATGAATCGAAAATTTCAAATAGAATTTTAGAAAATGCACAATATACTTCACTAAGGATGGTCATTCTTGGATCTTTGGGCTGACGATTGGGGTGTACCCAATAACTGTGCTAAAGGCGCTTATAGGCTTGGGTCTTACTGTGCAGCCCAATAGATTTAGCTCTACCAATCGTGGTGGACAAAAAAGCTCACAGTATCCATAGAAATCTCACTTTACGCTCTTCCTTAAGATAGGAGGACCATGATATAAACCAATTGATTGATTAATGACGTCATTTGAGCACCACGTAATGGCACCGATCTAGTGGAATGTTGCTATAACTTATGAAGCATGAAATAATTGTAGACTCTTGTTATAAGGCGGTATACTGTAAATTATTTTGTGAAAATGATTTCATATTCAAACAGAAATTGCTCTGACAGGGAATTTTTAAAAAGGACACTGTCAGGGTACTGCTCCCTAACCGTCGTCAGCCGTTATCATCACATCGCTTGTTAGCGGTGTAGTGTTGTTTTCGATGTGCATGTCCTCCCTTAGTCCTCCTATGGTAGAGTGTCAGGTTTCTATAGTATTATCCATCGATAAGTTGACAGACTGCAATTGACAAGTCTAATCACACTGTAATATAGTTTAATAATATTATGATGAACCTTCTCTGTTTGCCGTTCGAGCTGAACTATTGTGTGTCATCCTATTCAATGACATCAACAAAATACTCGTATTATGAACAACCGGCCGGTCAGTCCGAGAAGATAGTCGGGACCTTGCAGCCAAACCTCACTCTACAGCCAGCCTGCAGCTGTTGCTTTTATGTTTGTTGGCCCGGTAAAGACTGATTGGTTGCTATCCTGGTTCCCATCAGAACCTTCGAATACTATGTACATGTACATGTGTGAGACCGAATGGACTCTTCATAGCCAGTGCACAGCGTCATGTGGAGTACTACAGTGTACTTTCTCTTCACTGTCCCACAATAATCAGAAATATCTTTTCACAGTACACTTGCTAATTATTTCATGATGACAACTTGCAGCAAACTACGTGTGTGTAAATTTAAAGCTTTTCATGAGAATTCAGTTTGTGGAAGAATGTGAATGACCAGGCAATATATTCATCGCATCAATGAATGTGCTGAAAATCAGAGACGTCTCAAAGATCTTCTGTATAAAGGCTAAAAGCATCAAAATGATGCAACATGGCTGACAGAAACGATTGTCTCCACTCAAGGAGTGGAATTTTAAGCATAGAAAAAATTAGAAATTTCAAATGAATGAAAGTCATGAGAATCATTAACTCACTACAGTAATTTTCCGACCACGCCCCACTCCAGGGGGGAGGATTTCGCCATCCCCCCCGCTGATCTCCCAAAATATTTTACCAATTTTGTCAAACCACAGATCAATCGAAAGGGCATTGAAAAGGGGATCCGAAAAACAGTATTGTTGTTACTTTTAATATCATCTCTGGGCTGAGGTGAAGGTCAAAGGTCAGAAAACGTCAATTTTTAACAAAGTTCCATTAGATCACTATTTCAAATGGAAAATTACAACAAAAACTAATAAACAGCACACTAATCGAGAGATCAGGTCAAGATGGTTAAAAGAATGATGATTACTAATCGCTACGAGATTACATCCTTGTCATTAGATGAGGTCAAACGTAAAATAATTTTATAATTTTTTTCAAACTTTTCGTTCAACTCAAATCGCACTAAAATTCATTTTCTGTAATAAGATTAGTTGTCTCATACATATGTAAAAATTGCTTTCACATATTTCATCGGCTAAAGGCAATGCGATTCTGGATTTCAATGTATTTCAAAGCGACGATAATGGATTGTCCTCTTTAATGACACGATAGCATCATGGCGAATATTTACAAGCAACATTCACTCAGCTACCGGGCTACCGGTCAAGAAATTGGTCGGACAATGTATCACCAACTGCAACAACGGCTGCATTAAAAGTGACTTGACCAGTAGCTGCTACGATTCAAATTTTGAACATGCATATATCAAATGAATGAACATATGATGAACATAGACATATGGATATAGAATGAACATAGACATATAGAATGAACATAGACTTCTAAATTTCTCTGGACAGATAGGTGAGCAAAATTTGAAATCATTTTCTACATGTTCAGGCCAACCAACAGTTGTGTTACAGAAGATCGAATTTTATAGCTAATCGAAGTGATAGATGACTATTTGAAGTGAGTCTCTTGTGCGATTCAGTCGAATGTAAATACCAAACAAATATATTGCTGGTGATTGTCAACCGAAATGCAATGACAGTGTAACATCAATACATTCCTCCGCATAACAATGAAATTTCAATCTGTTGTTGCATCAAGTTAGTAGAAAGTATTATATCCCAAATAAACATTCCGTCTTGTGTAACCTTCAATTCCATGAATGTGACTTCAATGCCACCACGAAGGACATACATCATCATTGCAAATAAAGAAGAAAAATGGAAAAATTGAAAAAGCGTAATCTAAAGGACTGCCATCATACTTCCAATTTCTTCCAATTCCAATCATGTGATCTTTTTCACCAATCGCATCTGTGCTGCAACCATACATTCTTTGTTGGAAGGTATTCTATGAGATCAAACTGAATAGTTGTCTAAGAAAATAGATTCTTTCTTTAAAAAAATGATAAAAACAGTATTCAGAATATCGATATGTCATTTTTCTTGGTGACTTTTCCACTTAATTCTTCGCAAAATCTCGCTGTACATGCGTCCTATAACCTAGTGTTCATAAATATACATACATAATGTGCTTGACATGCATTGTGCTGACTAAAATTTGATAATGCAGAGTGACAGTCTATTTGTAAGGTAGTCAAATTTAGGATTTCTGGCCTGATCATGTAGGAAGCCAATTTCAACCTATCTGTCCAGAGAAATTTAGAAGTCTATGAGACATATAGATCATATAATGAACATTGACATCATGAAGATATCGAAGAATGCATAAAGTCTTGCTACTAACATGATGCACTGCATTACAGATTCTATCAATATTTTGACGTGATGCCAGAACACTGGAAATTGTCGATAATTGCTGATTAAATGAAGAGCTAAAAAGCACAAAAATAGTAAAAAATCATATTTGAAATTTGGAAACATGCATACATAACAGGCAGATAATGATAGTAGGCCGAAAATGAGACTTTCGCGGAATGATATACACCCTATGCCTACAACGAATCTGCGCGTCTGCCGAGGTCTACCTCGTTTCTCTTCTTGTCAGACACTATCATCGAAAAGTTAATCCGATGGACGCAGGCTGCTGTTTTTTGGAAAAAATCAGATTTTCCATGTTTTCTCTGATTAAGCGATAAGTACTGAGTCTAGAGCCATAACTTTTGACATGGAATGTCTTCAGGTCATTTCCAATCATGTTCATGCACTTCTGTCTATGAAGTTAAACACATTCAGACTTGGCAAGCCTCCTAGTGTCGGTAAACACAATCACTCTGAGCAATTTAATCCACATTTAGCCACATTCTCATTTCCATTGCCTATGAGAAACATGATAACAGCACATGATTATCAGAGGAAATGAGCTGAATATATTCGATGTTAAAAATTATGATTCTAAAGTCAGTTTTTTTAACTTGATATGCGACGATACAGAAAATTTCATTTAAGCCAGAAACTGCAATCTGCGTCCCAATGGATGTGTTTTACTTTGATCGTGTCTGACAGGAAGAGGAACCAGACGCACAGATTCGTAGTAGGGATAGGGTGTACAAAACTTCTCATTTTCGGCTTCGTTCCTTGCAGAAACTCGTTCTGGCTGCTGGACTAATAGGGAAGCACAGTACTCAATAGGTGATCTCAACATACAATTATGTACATAAATCAAATCAGGCTTGCTCAAAAAGACTTTCAACAGTCTATGACAGTGAGATCTTTGAGCAAAAAGCTTAGAAATATGCTAAAAATATTGTTGCTAACGAAGATCACTCGACTAATATAGGTAAATAACACCAAAGGTACGATGATTCTGCGCAATTTGACAATCTAGAATAACACAAAGTGCACTGTCACTTCTTTTGCAAAAATAAATGCGATTAGATTTCTGCATATTGATGTGAAGATTCAAATACTTACAGCAAAGTGTTGTCGTGTTCAGCTTCCGCATACTTCTGGAAATATCCATTCTGTAAAAAGCAAGTCATGCTTATTAAATTTATGTTAAGTTTTAGTGTAACACTTTTCATCTGTAAAGTGGAAGGGAAGCTATCATAATGTCCCTGCCTATTCGTATGTCATATTAATTCCTATTTTCAAAAGGCATTTATGTACATAATTGTAATCACTGCAATGACTTGGTCACATAATTCACATCTTCTTGCAGATTGGCAGTTGGAAAATCTGATTTGGATCGAAGAGGAGCTATGAAAAAGACCACCGCCCCTCCATCGTGCTGTACAAGTCTCGAAAGTTTAAAGACAGACTCCGAGCATCAATACAGCCTGTCTAAATGGTCAATCCGAACTCAACCGAGAATGGAATCCTTGACTTCGTCAATTCTCAAGGTATTGCTAGTATTTCATTGTTTATGTGTGCAACAGTGTGAAACGCAGTAGTCGGTATAATTGTCGCAATTGTCGAATGGACATCTTCAAAATTTATTGTGCTGTGAATAATACCCTGAAAACTATATGAAAACTATAAGGAGCTTTTAGAATAGTTATATGATAAATAATGTTTGTGATTTACTGTACATGCATGTACCCATAAACTGTGTTTTTGATGTAACCAATTTTTAATTTAGGATGCATATGACATATCAATTAATATGCAATGTATTATTTATGATGAATATGCGGATAGCGACAGTGCAGATGGCACGTGCCTGGCTCCTCGTAAATTTTCCTTGAGCACCAGAATCCGAAGTTTTGAAAGAAACTTAACACCATCGAAATCTGCAACCAACCAACTTCTCGCGGAATAAAGGGCAATATGCTTCCGAAAAACGCTTCTGTTGTGGCATAGGAAGTAGATTTTCTATGTTGAACTTGTACAAGTGATGCGATGTAACACGCACAGCCATGCTTCGGATTAGTTTGTTGATGAAAAAAGTAGAATAATGCGGATTTGTAAAACTACGTTCGGTGTTTACTTAGTGGCGATCATTATATTCAGCTCAATAGGTTTCGAGATCTGTGTCCGCCATTCTCGATCTTCGATGATGACTAAATATCCTGCGCATCGGTGGAGGGCAGTGGAGACATTATTTGAAGCTGATATCACAAAAATCATATATGGAGAGCCATAACATACAGGCTACGTCATCTTGTGATCGTCGATTAATGTGTAAGTGTAAGTCGTTAATCAACAAATTAATCAACATGATGTGATCAGCAGCTAAGGAAAAACCTTATAAGAAGCGAGTTCGAATTCAGCCAAGTGGTTTTTATGTTATTTACTTGATTTATTGAAGAAGGAAAATATTATGAATAAAAACAAATAGGAGGTCGCATGATAGTCTAAAGAAATATTATGGAATCAGACAGTTCTCTTAGCATACATAATCTTAGATTTCATGCTTAATTCCTCAGAATTGAGGATTTAATACAGTAATCTTTGGCAACTTGAGAGCATGGTCAGCATGGGATTGGATAGGTCTATTGACTAATTTACCATTTCCTTAGCAAAGGAATACTGCCAGAGCATTTGAGTGAAAGGTCTGAACGAACGATTGAGCGGGATTTTTTTCATTTTTCTGATGAACGAATTATCGGACGGCATGTCTGAGAAGCCGATGGAAGATGATCGGAACGAACGGCTTTTTTGCCTGATTGAACGTGATTGAACGGCGATTTATCCCCGGAAAACACAGTATTAGAATAATGGAAGAAAATCATTGACACTTTCCAAAATTGCTTGTTTACACACTTTGACTTCAATAAAATAGAATTTTGAAATTTGAGAATATTAAAATGCCAATTTGGGAATGCACTGGACTTTCGTGGTAGTGAAACCTCAGAAATTTCGATAAAAGAAAAATCTATTGATGCTCTTCAAATTGCTTGTTTAAGCATTAAGACTTCAGTTCAATAACATTTCGTGAATAAAATAGGCCTACTTGCACTGTGAGTGTCAATTTGACCATTACTTTTTAAAAATGGCATGCATTATGTTGCTTTTGCATCAAGTAAAGTCATAGGCTGGGGTATGGTCCGCTGCGGGCGTAATCTGCGAATTCATATCCGGTCAGTGAACATGTAGGTAGGGATCCATGGCGGCATGCATGACGTGGGCCTAATGTATGTAGGCTGAGCTCATTATGTAATTGAATCTTGTAACTATCGAATTTAGTCACATCGTATCCTCTTGTCACTGTTTCTGACGGTTAGACCTAGGCCTATGCTAGCTGGCAAGTTCCAAGCTTTGTGAAAGCGAAATGTTAAATGGATGAACATCGACCCATCGTCACCTATAGCAACTTTGTGCAGCGTGATGCTGGTAAAGCGTGTTATAGGCTTATCATCACGACAGAAGGATTTTGACTTCCTCTATGGATTTTGATATTCTCTAGTTTGATTCGGTTTGATACAAAGGCGTGTGTGACGTGTAACGTTAGACGTCAACTTATGTTTTGCATTGTCATTGCGGGACGATACCGACAATGATGGGAGAATAATCTGTTTTGCCAGTTTCCACGTTTCTCTGAAAAAAAAACAATGCTGGCTAGAAACGACAGCACTATATAAGGTTCCACAGTACTATATAGGGTCCATCAAAATTAAATATTATTTTGACTTAAAAAGAACGATTGAACGGGTGTTCTATTCCATGAACGAACGGAACGGGGTTGCTAGCTCATTTGAGCGGTGAACAAACGAACGTGTCTGAAAGGCTAATGAACGGAAGATCGAACGAACGGGGGAAAATATGACCGTTCAAATGCCCTGACTGCAGCTTTATTTCGTTTTTGAAAGGAGAAGAAGCAAGTTGTTTGAGTGATATTTTGTAATCAAATGTAACCGAATGAACGAAAATAAGCTTTTCACAATATTTTTGAATAAAGCAAATGAAATCCTTTTATTTACAGCTAACTTTATTGTGATAGATATTCAGCGAAGCTTGTATAAATTCTTAAAACTCTTTTTCTATTTTTCTTAGGTGTGGTTGATCCATTTGATAGCTTCTTCCGGCAGTATTTCAAGGAATCAGCTGATCCGTTGAAATTTCAAAATATCACCAAGAGCTCACTTACTAATTTAAGAATTTAAGTGAACAAGGAAAAATATCAAATTTACATGTTTTGATCTTCCTCTAAATAGAAGAACTTACGTGGAAAATTATTTGCCAATTTCTCTGACAATAAATATGACAATATACATGTTGTAAGAAGGATTGCTTCTGTGGCAGGAATTGTTGCTAATTCATCGTTTTCAGCTGTCTCTGCCCTTACATATGAAAAGCTATGTGTCGGTAAAACAAATAACAGGTCTATTCTATGTCATTCCAGGACGATCGCAAGGGGGTATCAAAATACCTCGAAGCTCATCTCTCGTACAAGGTTAGAGGATTGAGTATTCCAGTGCAGATCAAATCTCGTGCAAGTCATAATATTTGCTCGAATGCGATGTCATTGGGTCATTTGCTGGTACTCTTCTCTACACCAAGAACACTGGCTTACCTGGAAGCCAGAAAACTGCTCGTCAACGCACTCTTCCGAACCCGATGTGACTTTGAAGTGTCATTTGCAGCATTGGGAACCAAACTGAGCTTGCAACCTCAGGAAGAACTCAGGGTAAGATCTCAAATTCCAATTAGGGCTAGGAATGGTTTGATGGTTTGAGTATAAAATTGTAAATGTATCCACTGAACAACTGCCAACGCTACCTGCAAATAATATTCAAAATCTATCCGCCAATGGTTTGTCTTCCTTCATTCACTAAAATTCCTGATATTTATATAGTATGGTTATTATTGATGAAAAGCAGTAAATGAGAAGCGCTTTTTAAATCTTTTTATATGCTTTTTACTAATTTACGGTGTAATGAAAATTAATGTATAGTCATCAACTCAACTCGCCATCTGTACTTTTAAGCAAAATAGTCCGTATTCAGAGTATGAAGGAGTTCGTATATTCAGGTCAGGAATTTATAGAATTGATTTTCTTTGTAAATGATCTGCTCACATAGGCCTGTAATGGAAAACTATCTAATATTGAAATCCAATGAAAGAAACATTTCTTACAAAAATATTAGTTTTCGCATAAATTCTGGACAGGTTCTCGTTTGTGTGGTACAAATGACAGATCGAAAATTTCAACGAAAGCCTTTTCAAGATCTTATTTACTTTTAAAAAAATTTCAGGATGCATGATATACTTTTGTTACTGGAAGCTTGCACAACTTTTATTCGTCTAATGTTGGAATACTGTCCTCAGATGCGGGCTTCTTACTTAGTGAGAGATATAAAGTCAATTGAAAGGCTCAAAGTGCGGGGATCCCACTTAAGTGCTCTCAACATAACTTCATTGGAACTGAGTCGCACTATGTTCGATTTGATTTTTGATTTATAAAAAAATGAATTCATATCAACAATCTGATAGATTTATCTATTGATTTCTTTGTTGCTGGAAAAAGGGCGCCACACAATGGCATTGCTGTAAACTATCGATATCTGATCTTGCGAATGAAAACGCCCCTTGTCATTTTTTCAGCCATAGAGTCGTGTCGATCTGGAACACTCTGTCAGAATATATTATGCTGTCTACTTCTCTTCAAGTTTTTAAACGTAACTTATTAACTCAATCCCCTAATATTTCACAGTACTGTACTAGTTTCTGAATTGCTTCTATTGTTTGAATTATCAAAGTTGTGAACATTTTGAATTTATATTGTTAAGGCTACACGTTAGTGATTCTTTGTAATCATCATTGATGCCTTTAATACCTTTTGTGCAGTATAAACCTGAACAAATAAATGAATAAATAAATCCATTCGATACTTGACATCTCAATATTTAAGTAGTATGAATTATGAACCTTATTACATATCAAGTGGAACTTTTCGGACAAGAGTTTTAGAACATAACTCAAGGCATTTCGAATTAACTTCTTGGCTCAATTTTCGAGTTTGCTAGCATGTAAAATAGCTTATTTTTCCCAAAAAGCTAGGTGGTTCTGTTAAGTACACATTTGTCTAAGTGACTGGCTAACAGAGGCAACAAAAATCTTTGCGTAGAATTGACGGCTCTTTGATCAATACTATATGCGATGTATATATGTGAATTGATTTATTGTCCTTGATTATAATTTGATGATTCATCAAGTTAAGTTTCTATTTTTTGTCTGAATAATATTGAGGACCCATTTCTATCTTAAAGTTGATTGTGATATATCACTTCAGTAGCAGGTAATTTATGACAAGTGTAATACTCTTATTGATCACTTCTATCGAAAATAATTAAAACATAAAAATAATCTCAAATCCAATGTGACTCGCAGGATTTCTAAAATAATATTCTTTTTTCTGCATTACTGTTATCATAGTCAATCCATTGGAAATTTCCCCAAAACAGTTTTGAAAATGCACATCTCAAGTACAGTGCTGGATACCAAACTTCATTTTATTCGAAAATGCCGCCAGATTCGCGTGTAACTAATACTGAGTGTTACTCTACTTAAATATAACTACTCTATGTCATGGTCGTCCCCCTCTCTCCATGGTGACTATCCTGATCATTGTATACGGACTATTTTGCTCAGCATTAGTAGTGAATAGCCCATCTTGTGTCAATATGCTGGTATCAATCAATTCTATATCTTAGTGTAGTGCTCTTCAAAAAAACAAACAATCGAAGTCATGAACTAGCTAAAAGTGTCCTTATTTCTGAGGCAGCATGTTTTATAATGATGGTCTTACCGATGCAAACAAAGGACACTTACAATGTATATCAAAAAATCCTTTTATGGTCGTTTGGCAACTTAATTACGTTTTTCTAGATATTTGATAGCACAGATTAGACTAACAACCAACTAATCCATCAACCGCTGACAGCCTTGCTCGAATTTTAATATTCGTTGATTTAATTGTGCTAATTTTCTCTGAAATTCTGCTTGTGCTACATTGCAGGACTCATTCGAAGGTGTTCCTTCTGCATTTATGGCTACTCTTCGGGATAATTCTCCTTGTTTGAAATGGTTAATCAGGAAAGGATATTTTCGAAGACATGCTGTGGAAACAGATGCTACTGGTCGCAATTTGCTGCATTATGTTGTTGAAGAGGAGAGTCCAAATCTATTGAAGGAAATCATGAATAATCGAAGGTAATCAGCATTTTTCAACTTCCTTCTTTTCGTCCATGCTTCAGCTATGATTTACCGCGATCTCAAACAGTGCACACTAAGGTTATCAATCGCGGGATTATCGTTTTTTACGGGATTCAGAATCCCGGGATTAGGTTACCGGGATTCCGAAATTCGTTAACATCTGTTTTAAGGCATTTGCGCTGTATGAAGATGGAGTAACAAGGGAATAACAATAAAGATAAACGTAATTCATTGTTGCAAAGTATATATTGTTATATTTGAAACTTTCTCCTTTTTCGTTATCAATATTTGACCTAAACTACCAAAAATGCATCAGACACGGTAGTTACATGCAAGTGTGTATTACATATTCATACACTTTTATCATGTATACAAGAATTAGTTCCGGAGTATCTTTGTGCAGTATGGGAAAAATTATCTACTTTCATTGATATCAAAAAATAAAACTATGTACAGGCAGTCGATAGAAATAAAGAGAGAGCGCTACGCATACAAGCGTAGGTACTAATTAATATTTAATCAATTTTTGAAGCGATTATTATACAATATCGGGCTTTTATCAAACGTCACAAAAGTCGCGGGACTTGCATTTCGATTTGAAAATCACATACCAGGTTGCGACAACGTATAATGGGTGTGCGATGACCAGATCTACTTATTGCTACAGTTTATGCCTGCATGTGAAAAGAAAATTGATTATTAAGTCATGGACATTTAGGTACATGTCTATCTGATGTCATAAGTTGTATTGTACAGTTCATCGTTCAAAATACTCGTCTAAGAATTCAAAACAACGTCTAGTATTGTTCAGCCTACGCTAGCTTTAGCATGCTATCAGTAAATGCACCACGTTTGCTAATCTCGGGATCGCAAAATATCACGGAATCAATCCCGGGATCAGAAAAAGTCGGGATTTCAAAAATCCTAGCACAAAGCTTCTTGAAGGGTGAATTTTATAATGATGATACAAGGCCACAATGAACGACTTAAGATGGAAACTAAGTTCTGTAGGAAAAACACTGTTTGTAATAAGCTATCAAAATAATCAGAAAAGTGAGTGATTCTTTTTACGACGTCAACCTCCCAGCTGTACAGGTGCAGTCTGACAGAATTGGCAGCAAGGTCAACAATGGTACTCAAGTCTGGGTATAAGGGACGCACGCAGAGAAAATTGATTTACTCGTTACAAAAATGTACTACAATCTACATCAATAAGAATCTTACTTCCATTGTTCAGCTTACATCAATCGCGTAGCCAGCATTTCATTTCCGGGGTGGGGGATAATAAATGTGGCTACATTAAGTATTAATGTAAGCCTATACTTAATAATTTCGAAAATCAGAAGAAGCCCTAATATTCATTCCTATCTGATTTGACTATGATCTGATTTTGTCTTTTATTGATCATTCATGATACACGATTAACATAAAATCAGACAGTATATACAAGTTTATATATAATATCTTCAGATTATCTTCAACATTATGCCTTCAAGTATGTTCATGTGCAACTACAACACGTATTTTGCATGGCTTGGTAAAAAGTTAGAAAATTGCAAAAGTTAAATAAAATGTACATTATATGATATCGGAAAAGAGACTTATTTGTTGTAAAGTCTCTCTTTGTTTGAGCCGCAAGCGAGTGTCATGATGCATTGCATAGCGTTGAATTATGTCATCACTATTGAGTTTGCAATCATTATGAATGGCCATGAGAGCCAGTCCATTCGGTCGATCAGACAACTAAATTAGTAATTCGACATAGAATGATATTAATATACCCCGTATAAAACACAAAGATTGTCTCCCGCTCAGATTTCATTTCGTGGGGGACATGTCCCCTTTCCCCCCTGGCTACGCCACTGGCTTGCATCAATGACTTCTAATGGTATAACTTTCATTTGTTGGCGGGCGTCATTGTATTCGTCATCAGTGTGCAATGCGTCTCCGCTGATCACTGCTACATATAATGAAATCCTCTCTCTGTCTCTCTCGATGGCCTTGCCGTGGAAGAAAGAGTCTAACAATATGAAGAGAAAACAACGCTTATTTTGACATCCCGATAGTTATTTCGCGGCCTCTCGTCAGGAGAAGTACGACCGTTGTGATACACAAAATGTGCAGACAAGTTTCATACAGCTCATCAGACTGGCATACACTGCGGACATGACATTCGGACAAACTTCAGAGAGCAACGATATCTCAATAGTGCATTTTCAAACACAATAGATTTACCGAAGACAATAGAAAGTAACAAAGGCATGACAAATGAAAAAAGCTAAAGCCAAGGCAAACGAAGGATATGTTTTAAGTCTTTGTAGATACATAGTGCTCAGCAATCTGAATCCGATGCTTTGCCTGAGTTTGTCACCGCTCGAAAAAGGATGTTTTTGCGAGTGCCCTTTTGTGGTGATGGCGCCAGTAAAGTCGTCTGCAAACGTACTTTTTCATCGACTGAGAATGTTTTTCCGGCTATTGATAGATGAACAGCGATCCTGTAATGTACAGAACGCAAGCGCACATTGCGTCTGTGATCAGTCCACTACATTATGTAAGAGTTTATGGTCGGCTTAAAGACGCAATTTCATTTCAATTATTTGAAATCTTCAAATAGCAATTCCACTTCCTTCAATTTTGCGTACTTAAATGGAAGTCAAATCCACTATTCCTCTCCAAATTCGTTGGTGACAGAGGGAGAGGGGAAGTATAGTAGCACACACCCACGCCCTACCCGTCTGAGTTTCCAAATGCGACGGAGTCGTTTTCAGGATGTTAATTGAATTTCAAGTGTGTAATTACATGTAGAATGTGTTTCCTAATAAGAAGAAAACTAGGCATTCAAAGATCACTATAACATAAATTTAATATACGCGGTTACGCCGAAAAGAGTGGTAAGAACTTTTGAATTTAAATATTTAGAGGTTGTAGGTGACAAGTTAGCAAGAGAGGTTGCCCATTGCGGACACGTACATTACATTGAAAAGTTAACGATGACAATGAATACAAAGCAAAAAGAAAATTGGCTTTGGTCAATGAGCTGCATTATGTGATAAAAAATATACTAGTATAATTTGGTCACAATATTTGGTACTTCTATTCTTTCCGCTACTAATGGGTTATCTCCCCCCAGGTTTTGAAATTTGTCCAATATCCGCAAATCTGAATCAACCGGCAAAAAATTTCAGATACACGTATTTGAGTATATTTTCTACCCACATGCAAAAATTTGTGCAAATCGGTAATGTACCTTTTGAATTAGGGGCGATAACGTGAAGTGTACTGATGTCAGCAGTTATGATCTGACTTCGCCAGGCCTCATCCTCTGAACAGATGGCACTAGGTCAACAGAGTCATGTCGCGACAACTCTTGAAGTTATAATGACTCAGACCACATCCTTTCCATTAATTGGCAGGGTAGTGGTCGTGGGAAGATTTCAAAGATCAGTGGATGAGACGAAGACGGAGAGGGAACAATGCATACGCGAGTAACAATAATGCGTCGAACAGTCGAAGTCATATCAAGCTGCTGACATCAGTACACTTCAAGTTGTCGTCTCTAATTCAAAAAGTTCTTGTCGGATTTGCAAAAATTTTTGCATGTTGGTAGAAAATATACTCAAATACGTGTATCTGAAATTTTATGCCGGTTGATTAAGATTTGCGGATTTTAAACAAATTTCAAAACCTGGGGGGGGGGAAATAACCCATAAGTACCTTCTTTTCCACCCCCACATTTTCCAACTTTTCCAAATTCATGAAATTTCATCAAACTTAGTCACATTGGATTTAGAATAGAATTCATCCCCATCTGTCACTGAGTGACAGTACAACACCACTGAGAAGTCTTACTTGAACACTGAGATGAAGGATTGGTCCCTTGGATATTCAGTTAGAATACAAGGTACAGCTGTGATCATGAACTTCGCGGTATTGTTGTCCACAGACAAAAATTACGAGCAGTAATCTAATTCTGAGGCTGTAAATGTCAGATAAGAGGAGTTTTACTATACTCAACGCTTTTGCGTAGTGAGACTGCCCTTAGGAGCAAGAGAAGATCGACAACGATGGAACACTCGCGGGTGTCAACAACAGAAATGTGGGAGGAAATAATGGAAGTACACTAAATTTGATAAGACATTCTTGTGGAGCGTTGTGGAACGAACGCAGCTTCATGGAAGCCAGACTCTCAAACACTCGCGAAGTTGCAGACAGAATGTGTGAAATGAATAAGGTGCACTATACTTTTAAACAGGGTATACATAGGCTTCTTTAAATGCATGAGGAGCCACACCAATTGGAAAGACCAGTTGAAAATAGTCGTGAAAACCAAAGTTAGAAGCGTACAAGTGCCGCAGAATATCGAAGAAAGCATGCTATCAGGACCACTGGAGGCCTTAGAGATTCGACCATCTTTCATTCATCGAAGACTTTATCATTCATGGTAAAGTCGATGAAGATCGTTGACACCTAATGCGGAAAGCGGGTACCTCATGTTTTCTATTTGATAAGACCATCAGCAAATCTGGCAAAAGTTCGACTCCTTTCTCAAAATTATTTGTTCTACCTGACTTCCTATTTTGAAATCTGCATGCATTTCAGTTAAATTCGCTCTCTGGAAATACGCTTTATTAGGCCTATGCAGTGGCGGGCGCGATTAAATTCAGAATCGCGCGATTCTGAATATTTTGAGACTTCCTCAAATTCAGTGATTGGAATTTTACAGTTAATTCATATTGCATTATTTTTAATTTCTAGACATTGCTTTCATTATAAATGTGACAATTTCCATCGAAATTGAGAGTAAGAAGATTATTCTCGTTAGAAATAAAATTACTACTTCCCTATCAAACAATACGATGTTCTATTCTTACGTGCTTGGAAATATAGCATTACAAATCAGAACACATTCGAAAGTTGTGAACAAGGCATAGAAAAGAGTTTTGAGAAGCTGTTATTGAGATATCCACTGAAGTACAAGCACTAGAAGCTTCTTGTTAATATTCATATTTCCCAATTTTGATTCTTTCGGTCATCTAATAAAAGGATGCTGGGCGGCTTAATCTGTGACATGAATGGAAATAATGAGAATTGATTGAAGCATTACAATTTGTGGTTCATGACCTTTGTAATCTGCTGAGGTCGCGAACCATAGGCCTATTGACATGAGTGTCGCGCATGTTTCGTCAGTCTGGGCTGATTTGATTGTTTCACAATCACCTTCATTCGCTAATACACGCAGATGTTTATTGTTTTCTGTTGAAAATTATTTACATATTAATTTTCCTCTAACCGTAGGCTGGTAAATTTCGATTATAGATTTCCCTGCAGGCAATTACTATTTATCCACATCCTGTTTAAGTATTAATTCAATGGAGTTTTAAATGTTGCCACACATTGCCTTATTCATTACAAGTCAATTGGTAGAGCAGTTCGAACTGCACGTTGCCTAATTATTAGAGCATCGAACCGGAAGGACAACTTTGAGCGATGGTTATTTAAAATCTTAATTTCGACACCGACTAAGATATTGATGATCTCTCAAATTTGTATAGATAATGGCGCCTGTCCAGTGACGTCATGTTACATCAAAGTGTTCAAACATTTTAGAGATGAGTTCCCATGCTGCGATGGTTCCTTCTATTTTCGCTGTATTTGAAGTCTACGAAGGAAATTAATTAAAACTTGTCAAATTGTGATCATTATGACAGACTAGTGTCAAATGAAGCTGATTCTAACGCCATGTTATGATAAGAGGAAGTGATTTCTCTGCGTGTGTTGCGGACATTGATGCTTTGATAATTTCAGCTACAGAACTTTTGGTTAATTAGAAGGATTCATTAGTATATAAAAGTGTACAGAATATCCTGACTGGCAACATTAAATTTGCGTCCTATAATTAACTTCCAAAAACTTTAATCTATCACATAGAAATCAAGGCTAAAAATGGCCGACATAAGCTGCGAAAAAATTAATTTTTTTATCTTTCTTTATTTATGGCAATCCCATTTTCGAATGCGGATCCATGTAATTTGTGATTGCGTGGCAGGAGAATACTTAGCCGAGGTCAGCCGGCTTAATTTGATCCTAGGCCTAGTCGATCCAAATCTGGCTTCGCTGGCCGCGTTTAAGTTGGTTTTAGACTACTTCTCACATTAGATGAAAATCAACCTAGACCTAGTGGACTCAATCTAACAAATAAATCAGAATAATTGTGCATGCAGGGTTGCAGCGACATTGTAGGGCAGTCGCGAGTACTGGCATACTTTCTCGCGTCCTACCGGATCTGTGCACGAAGATGCGAGCTCATAATGGGCCGCTCGACCTCCTGAACCCATTTAAATGAGGAATTACAATTACAAAGAGTCAATGGATTTAAAATCCTATCCCCTTACTTTTGGGTAACCGGCTACCCCAAGGTTTCTGTGGCATCAATTTTCGAGATATCTGAGGTGCCCATCTTCAATGAAGTGTATCATGTTTTTCATGCTTCTACAATCGCGATATTCGACCGTGCTTGCACACTGTGTTCAAATTATTTTAATTGCTGTTCAAAAATTAGGCCGGTCACCAGCACAAATTTCTGCAAGGAACGATGCCGAAAATCAGATTTCACAGAATGATGTTCATCCTATGGCTACCGGTGCTAAGAATCTACGCGATACCTGGAGTTGACCGGTTCCTCTTGTCACCAGACAGTGAAAAATAGGGTGCTAAGTAGAGCCATTTTTGATATAGACTGTGTTCGAGTTATGAATTCTACATACCCCTGTGAGATAGCGAGCCCAGTGACAACATTTTAAAATAAAAACGACAAGTATTGGTCGATCGATTTCATGTCCGTTTTCATGACATATCTTCAGGACAAACAGATAAATCTAGATAAAACCTTTAAATACAACAGGATGAGAACTTGTCAAGCTAAAAGAACAATTGGCAATTGCGTCTAACTCCTCGAAAATTGAATACAAGCTAAAAACAATACAATAAGAGCTGATTTACATTTACAATTACGTCTAAAACTGTCAAGGTCACAATGCTAAAACAATAAAATTGGGACTGAAGATTCGTGTTCGTTCATCAAGGTTAAACTATTGATTTCTTTCATGACCAGACTTTCAGCAGTGCGAGTGTACTTTGTGCGAAAAACTATTTCGAAATTGTCATAGCTATTTCTATGAACGTGTTTGGTAATTTCAGAATCTTTAGGTCTACCTTCCAAGTGTTCACGAATTCTGGTGATAAAGTGCCTACATACCCCTGTTCATGAAGCTAAACGCATTCATATTTGGTAAGCATCCTTATGTCGAAAAACGCAACATAGTGATTACATTTTAGCCGAATTTAACCATATTCTTACATACATTGCCTTATCAATGCGAAATGCAGTTGGTATACACGCAGTAGCGGATCAGGGGGGGCATGGGGTTCAAACCCCCCTTGAAGTTTAAGGATTTTTAAATGCATTGCTATGAGACGGACTTGTTCTTCCATTTCTATGTTATGTAATCTGGTTTTCATAACAACATTGAAACGTGCTAATAAACCAAGGTGAGATCACCAACTGACGAGGGTATTATCCGGAAGAGTCCGGTCTCTCGACTGAACAATTAATTGAACGATTTGTGAAACAGCATCCAAGAAAACTATTCTGCCAATCAATCTTGTTTGATTGATTCAACTCAAAAAAATTGTCAAAGCCAACAAATCATGTTCTGATCGAATATTTCCGTATCAATGGAAATTTATAATATAAATTTTAAGTATATAAAGTACATGCATAAAGTAGGCCTTATATCATACCGGTTTATATTATTATATATTATTTCATATTATTTTTTCATTATATCAAGTATTTAATATAGGCCTAATAATAAGTACATTATATAAAGGACAGGAAAATGGGCTTTTCCAAAGATATTCAATATACGTCGTTTTATAAGTAAGTAATGCGTTTATTGAAAGTACGTGTAAATGGAAATCAAATATACAAACACAGAGAAATAGCAAATCAGCAGGAACTTGCATATAAGGTGATCACTTTCTGTAACATGTAGGCTTTGACAAATATATACAACAATAATGGAGAAGTCAGATTTCAGCAGCGTTATCAATTATACAACACCAGATAAAAATTAATTCTGACGTCCAGACGCTGAAAAATGCGGTAAACAAAAATGTCCAGTACAAGGCATTTTTGGAGTCACATGCTCATACAAAGGATGATCTGGAGATCTACACTTTGTAAGAAATTTACATGACAAACTTTTATGAATGTTATCGAAATTAGTGATGATTGAGCATTTACATTTTTGGCTGCAAATTACACGATGAGCGCGTTTTCGAAATTTCTCGATTCTGTGGCATATTTCAGTTAACAGATCACAAAACAAAGGAGTTGCATGCATGAAAAGATACATGAACGATACAACTGCGGAATACTTACAGCAACTTTTCTTTGGAAACATATAGTTTAGAGTGTGTATCACATACAAACGACGAGTTGCAGACAGTAAAATGTTATCAAAATGCTTGCTCCACTTTAATTCATCTGTGAACGTTACACCAAGCCCTAAAATATAACTCTGAGGCACACCAGACTTTACAAAAGACAAGGGAACGCCATTCATGCACAATCGTTGGCATCGATTTGACAAAAATGAAGAAAGCCACAAAATGAAGCCCTTATTATAGTTTCGATCAATAAAGATTTTGATCAATCTGTTCCTCCTCTCACCAAGAAGCTGGATCCGCGCCTGACACGTATAGTGAATTCCTGTGGATTTTAGAATTCGTTTAGAGCGGAAAGTTTCCAAACAAAGTCATTAACTTATTTTCCATTGATTTCTATAATTTTAGTTGTAAACACTTCTTCTCAATAAACGCTTGATTCATTTATGCAATAGCGGGATTCGACTTTTAGTCGGTGGGGCGCCTTCGGATCATCAATTCTTGGTGAAGGGCGACACCAATGCCGCCGCCACATATCATCATATCTTGGGGAAGGACGGCTGCAAACCTCGCCCCTTTTCGATGCGTCAATGAGATGAGATTACATGCAAAGATGGATGCGACCGTCATCAACTTATTGTTGCAATTGTCGTCTCTCCACAAAATTGGCGACCGCATTCGATACATTGCGCCTTCATATTTGCCGTGCTAAAACCGTCCTTTCTTCGAGCTCTTGAAGGGATCTTTTATTATCCTCACTATCAGCTTTGATTTCACATAGCTGATCACAAAAAACGGACTACCTAAACTTCACTGAAACTCAATCGATTCTCATGCCTTGCATGCATTCTCTAATCGCATCACACATCAACGTGCCATACATCATTCGATAGCTTGCATTCACAGCTCTAAAATGGGCTGTGATGGACTTGTATCCGTTATTGTATTTGCTGAGAAGTGCTGAACATGTGAAAATCACTCAATTTACAGATCGCAAATTTTCGAATAGAAATCATGTGAGAATGACAATGAATCAGGCACGGGGAGAAAGAGCATTTTCTGAGCTCGCTTTTGAATACTGTTCATCAAAATAGGTGAACTCATAAAAAATAGTGATATCGTGAAGTTATCACAAAATCATGACCTTTTTGGTAAAAAATTTTATACTTACTTTTTCATCAAAAAAGGTCATGTTTGGTATCCTCTGAATTCTTGTGATGTAAGGAGTACAAATATGCAAGTTATATTCATATAAAAAGTTCTTTTTCAAACTATTTCAATATTTTTTCTCATTTCCACAAAAGTAAACAAACACAATGTAAGTTGAACGAAGGTTCAAAAAGCATGCCTCTGATCTCTCATAGCAGCTGCCGATTGTTTACCTTCATTGTCTGTGTACTTTTGTGGAAATGAGAAAAAATATTGAAGAAGTTTGAAAAGAACTACCGTAAAACGGGGGGACTTTGAACATGCGGGGTAACTTGGAACAGTATATCAGAAACATATATTATTTGATCATCTTGGTCTGTCAATCGATCATGGTTTGTGGATCGGCCACAGGTGAACTACTCTCACCCATGGTATGCTATAAATCACAAAATCCATATGAAGGGTGGACTCAAAGAGGACCAAAAGGCACGGTCTATGCAGTAACCAAATCAGGCTGGTTTGAAATGCAAACTTTCGAAATTTGGTTTATCGATGTGTTTCTAAAGACTGTCCGCAGAAGACCTGGAAGAAAGCTACTAGTGGGAGACAATTTGGCAAGTCACTTTTCTCCCAAAGTTATGCAGCTGGCTAAGACGCATGACATCTATTTTACTGCTCTCCCACCTAGCACAACACATATTCTGCAGCCACTCGACGTTGCTGTATTTCATCCGATGAAATTGATTTGGAGAAAGATTCTTCACAATTTCCGCAAGGAGACCAGAAGACCGGGGCCTTTTTCCAAAAGAACACTTCGCAATAATGCTGTCAGAGCTGTGGCAAAAGATGAAAATAAAAAATGTAGCCGAGAACCTGATCTCTGGCTTTCGTTGTACTGGTCTTAGTCCAATTAACACAGAAGAACCTCTAAAACGCCTTCAAGGTGGGACAGACCTGGCGAGTGGCGCAGTTGGCAGTTGGCAGAAATCTAGACCAGGCTCTTGTGAAGATCCTACAATCTAACAGAGGTCAAGATCAGGAAAAGAAATGAAGAGGACCGAAGATTTCGCTGGGCCTGGATCTCTCAATATCTACTACAAATGAGACTGATGTATCGTGACCGTCTAATAGACCTACATCCTCTGGACATCCTTCAAGGAAGCAGTGGAAACCGTAGCCGTGGAGAAACAGAGATATCAGAGGAAACACAAAGTGAACAATCATCTTCTGAATCTGAAGAGGAGGATGAAGATTGTCAAGAGGACGATCTTTGTTATTTCTGCCAATGTTCTTACGCGACGTATTCAGGGTATGATTGGATTCAGTGCATTCAATGCCATTAGTGGATATGTGGTAACTGCAATGAGAGATCAACTAACATCCATTTTCAGTGTAAAGATTGTTTGAAATGAAACTATGGACTCTGGCGCTATTTTGCAACTCTTTCATTGAATTGTTATTTGTGTTCCAAGTTACCCCATGTTTCCAAAAAATATGATGATTTTAAACTTGTAATGTTTTAAATTCTCGTAAAAGTTATTAATTGGGAAATAGATTATTTTGAAGATAATAGACAACCTGCGGTTTATGTAAAGTTTCGTTTCTCTGAGATAATGGCTTTTATGATTAATATTATGAAAACTATCAAAAACCGTTCCAAGTTCCCCCCGTTTTGAGGTATTGAACTTATATGAATATAACTTGCACATTCATACTCCTCACATAGCAAGAATTCAGAGGATACCAAACATGAACACTTTTGATGAAAAAGTGAGAATATAACATTTTCAACCATAAAGGTCATGATTTTGTGACAACTTCACGAGATCACTATTTTTTTATGAGTTCACCGATTTTGATGACCAGTATGTCAAAAGCGAACTCAGAAAATTCTCTTTCTTATCATACTCACATGTTTTCTACTCGAAAATTTGCGATTTGTAAATTGAGCGATTTTCACATTTTGAGCACTTCTCAGCAAATACAATAACGACACAAGTCCATTTTAAAGCTGTGAATGCAAGCTATCGAATGATGTATGGCACGTTGTTGTGTGATGCGATTAGAAGACATGAGAATCGACTGAATTTCAGCCAATTTATGTAGTCCGCTTTTTATGATCAGCTTTATGATAACAAAAAAAAAACTCTAAGATGGAAGTTAAGCTTCATGCTAGACACAATGGTGGCACAGAAATCGCACTCGTCTTCACGTAGATATACATTTGTATACGGCTGCATCATTGAGTTAGAATCAGTCGCATGTGCAATTCTAAGATTTTCATTGGTCATTCGTGCCGCAACTGAGTTCCCCGGCTATGTCGCGACTTTGAGTCTATTTCCATTCTATTCAACTTCATAACTGAATTGATTTTATGAATCATTTTCGATTAATATGATGGTTCATTGTATTATTTAAAATGATAACAAATTCATTCTATTTCACATTTTCGTCAAAGCAAATATGTAGCAAAAAAGATTTTAGTCATACAATAATTTCAGAGCACTTTTCAAATCTGCAAGCTACTTGCTTTATCCGAGCATTTAAGCTCAATGTCATGAATATGTAATTTCATGGAAGATCACGCAAATATCACGAAATAACCGATGCATTTCCTGATGCTGAGATAAAATGTGGTTAGATTAGATCTTTCAGGAGCGGAAATTAAATAATTCAAGTTCATGATGGTTCATTTTAGGTCATGAAATCTCAATTCACTCGCCCTCAAAATTTGGGAATCTCATAGTGAATTTCTGATAGTGCCACAATTGTATTCCCTAATAGGCATTGTACACCCACAAATCAGTGCATAACAATGGCATTAAAAATCGTCATTAATAAAGCATAGTTATGTCGCACCCTCAAACCTGGGTCCAACCGACAATAAACGAGGAGTTATAGTAAATAAGTAAAATCAAGTCAGTCACCCAGATATCAACTCCAGGAGCGTGTGTTTTCCTGTTACTTGCTTAAAACTAATTTGCATTTAATTCGAAACATGAACATTCATACATGCAATAAAGGACACACCCCAACTTTCACATTTTAAACAGCCTTCGTTGCATCGGCGCGAAAAGATGTGACTATCACACAGTCCTAGTTATTATGTATATTAGTCATGGCCAAACTTGAAAAATGGGCGTGAACTTCCCACACCCGAACATCGAAAGTATTCAGTTCCAAGTACACAACGCTCATTCCCGCAGCTTGGTCGACGAAATTCATACATTCAAGGTGGATCATTTTTTAATCAAAAACCTGATAGATTAAAGCTAGATTCTTGTCACAAGGAAGCAAAAAACATCTTGATCATTTTACCATGATGAGTATATTCAATTCAAAAGTAAAATCAAATTGTGTATAGCAATAGAAGCGCACGTTTTCATGATTTACACTTATAGAACTGTGCTTGTTCCTCATGAACAGAATAATGACTGTTTTCGACACGCATGGTTCGTGTCCATTTCAAATGTTGTGCAACATTGCAAAATATACACAAATATTTTAGTTATAGAAATTAGGGCAGTCGTTAGGAAGACTGATGAACGCTCCCACAGTCAAGCCAGACAAAGTCAAAATTTTCTATCAAAACATGTAAATTGAAAGCTGTCATAGAACAATAGACGTCCGAAAATAACATTTTGTCAAACAAATCTCGACAGACACCGGTGAGTCACATTTTGCGTTTTTTTTTAGCAGTAACACCAACCAGCTTTGCATTTTGGGTCCTTTAATTTCCTGTATGCCCTGGTTGGCGGATCTCCGACACTGACACCTATAACCCTCGTACAAATCGTGGCAGTATATGTTATCTACTAATTCTCAGTCTTTGCGCAGTGACCATCAGGGCTTGAATAAATGCATAATGCACGAGTGCATCTGCATTTCCAATATTTTTCATAACATTGTTGTCTACAACATGCTTCAGATATACTTGCGCGCACATATATCGATGTTTTGACTTCAATTTCAATCTCAAGAGAATTATATTTTAGTGGTATTTAGTTACAGGACTGCAATACCACTTTACAATGATAATAAAAGCATAGACTGAAAGAATGAAAGTTCATAAAAGTGATTCTTAACCAGTTTCTTGAACTCACAAAGACTCACAAAGGACACAGTCGAAGATGAAAAACAGAAACCATAGATTTGGGCATCATCAGCGTGTAAGTGTATATACAAATTGTGCTTCTCAACTATTCTTGTGACGTCAGCTACGTACACAATGAAGAACAAAGGTCCTAAGACCGACCCCTGGGGCACACCAGACTGAATCAATGTCGGAGAGACAGATGAACCAATTTGTACAGACTGATAACGACCACTAACGAATGACGTGATCCACGCGAGAATGGAGCCGGAAAAACCGAACGAGTTATGAAGGCGTTAAAAAAGCATATGATGGTCTATACTGTCAAGGGCCGACGACTTAGTTATAATGTAGCAATCATCTCAACATTACGAAATTTCTCGACTCCAATTATTTTTCTCGAAAATATAGGGTTAATGAAAAAAGATTTGACCGATAGAAATTTAGTCCTTGTTCCTTTGTTTCTCAACCTGTGACAGCTGAGGCATATGCTACCTATATAAATGCAATCCAAATTCCTTATGCAAATCTGATACGATTTTTATCACTTCCTTAGAGCTATGGTTTAATATTCATCAAATTCTATCGATCAAAACTTTTTCATCAATCCTATAGATTGACTCGGAAGAAAAATCGATTCTTGAATGAAAACATGTTCTGACATAATGACTTAGGGCTATATGTTTCAATTATGCTTCTTTTGCCGAGTTTTTCAATGGCTCACCTACATTGGAAATAATTCTGACATTCCATCATATCCAAAAGTCCTTATGCACTACGAACTGGAATTATAGCCTACTAAACTATGTCAAAATCAGTGGAATCTGTTGCAATAGCGATAAACTATATCCATTTATAATATAATTTTCTTTTAATCGAAAAAGCCTTGCTGTTGTTTATATGGCATTTACTGCCAAAATTTCGCCTACTCAGGCCGCTTCAGGGGTGAAAAGGAGGATATTCTACAAACACTTAAAATTTGAAATCTATAAGATGCTGTGTTGAAATGGTATATACAGTAAATGGTATATATCAAATTTTAAGTGTTTGTAGAATATCCTCCTTTTCACCCCTGAAGCGGCCTGAGTAGGCGAAAATTTGGGCAATAAATGCCATATAAACAACAGCAAGGCTTTTTCGATTAAAAGAAAATTATATTATGAACAACATGCATTTTAAATAACTATAAAATTTTATGTATTCATTTAGATTAGAATTTATGGTAATTATATAATAATGATGATTTCCTGTGGACATGCGAGTATGTTAATGTGCTCCGTTTGGCATTTTTTGTTGTCATTGATTAACAATTATATTTAATGCATTTTTCATATTTGTATTGAACTTTTCAATAGATAAGTTAGTTGAGTTGTCCCTTATTTCAATATGAATATTTCCAGCTCTCATGTTGGGAAAGTATGATTCACCAAAATAAATAGAGTTTCTGAAATTTAAACACTTGACTGACACTATTCCATGTAAAACTTGGTTGCATAATTTCAAAATAAAGTGCTTTTCAGCCAAAATTGAGGACTTTTTTAAAGTTCCAATTAATGTACATGTCAACTACGACCATCCCAAATGCATTTTTAAATTTTTAGCCTGTCTAACGAAAACTTTGGTCTAACGAGTGTATGTTAACTGAACAATGAGTTATTAATGTGTCAGCATGCAAAGTAATAGATCAAAGTCGTTAATGATCGAAATCTGACTAAATTACTCCTTGCACCGTATTAAACTTTTCAAATATCTAATAAGTTTATTACATAAAAGGTCAATAAACAGAAGATGATATATTGTGGGTTAGGAGGTCAACCTGAGTGCAATTGACGGCTTGAAATGGTATTGAACGCATTGACTTATTGTATGAGATGTGGGATGCTTAATAAAAAGTGCACAAATCTGATAGAGAGTGTGTGTGAGAGAAAGAGAGAGATGGAGAAAAAGAAAGAGAGGAGAGTTTACAAATATATATATATATATAGTTACAATAATATATATAATAAAAATTTAAATTATACATAAATTTAATTTCATTATTAATTATTAAAAGTTATATATATATATATATAAAAAGAAAACAAGTAAAATCCCAAAATGCTCCAATAAATGTAAAATCAAAAATTAATGCGAGGAAAAGCCATACTTCCAACCGGTTTCACCCTCTTGAACGAGGGCTACTCATGGAATGATATATCTATAAAATTGAAAGACCAAAAGAAATCTAAATACATTAAAGCATAGATTCATCATAGAAATTAATCAGAATTAAGACTGGGACGAAACATAGAAATGAAAATCTGCTCTATCTCTGTCTATCTGTCTATCTCTAAAATCTCTGTCTATCTTAGTGGCAGAGGCACAGAATTTATAAATAGGAGCCGCTGAAAACATAGGGTCTTGGTCTTTAGCACACGACGCAATATGTTGGCTGACCTTCAGCACTCTGTAGTTGGCATGAGCTATTTGCTGACGGTGAACAGTGAGTCGGTTGCGGAAATAGTGGCCACTTTGACCGACGTAGATCGCATTGCATCCGTTACAGCGTAGAATATAGATGATGTTCTTTGATAGACAATTCATGTTTCTCTTGATTTCAAAATTTGTTAATTTTTTGTTGATCATGATATTGATATGTTTTCCCGTTATCAAAATAGGGCAGCAACCGCATCTCGGTTCCTCACACTTAGTGATGCCGTGTATTACTGGACGATTGTTCTTGTTCAATAAATTAAATAGAGATGGAGGTTGTTTCCATGATCTAATGAATTTATATCTCTGAAAAAGTTCCATTAGGCTCAAGCTGGCACTGATGGGCTTAATAACTTTGTTATAAATGTCTGGATTATTTTTATTATAGGTGCTCATTAAAGGAATTATCTTAGTTGTATTATTTTCTTTTCGTAAATTTGTAGCAGATTTTCATTTCCATGTTTCGTCCCAGTCTTAATTCTGATTAATTTCTATGATGAATCTATGCTTTAATGTATTTAGATTTCTTTTGGTCTTTCAATTTTATAGATATATCATTCCATGAGTAGCCCTCGTTCAAGAGGGTGAAACCGGTTGGAAGTATGGCTTTTCCTCGCATTAATTTTTGATTTTACATTTATTGGAGGATTTTGGGATTTTACTTGTTTTCTTTTTTAATTACCAAAATGTCTACGCGAGGATCTGCTGTAAAGGAAGATCTGCAAGCTCTATTCGAACGGATCGAGGCACTCTCAAAAAGTGTAGACACACTCACCACACTATTCAATTCAGACAAGATTGAAATCCTCACGAACAAAGTGGAGGTACTTACTACAGTAGTTCATCAGATCAACAACATGCTGATGACCAGTGTATCATCGAATATAAAAGATGGCATGACATTAATTAACAGTAACATTAAACAAGAATTCGATTCTTTATCAAAGGATGTTGCTAATGGAATGAAAACAAATTCATTGGACTTAAGAGAGAAACTCCAGTCAAGAAAATTTAGTTTCTATGAAGCTCTAAGAAATAAGGAGCTAGCACAAATCTATGAGGATGCTTTGAATGAGTCAACTCCCCGAAAACCGCGGAAATTTTCAAAAATCCGGTTCCGCAACACAATGCGATAGAAGCCAATTTCCGCAAAGAGCTCTGCTTGAAAACTTGCGAGCATGAAATTAGACGGCTGAGGATTACAGCAGAATTAAAGTCTGACTACCTCAATCAAGTTGATCAAGACGTTATAGCGGAAATCCAGAGAAGTTTTTCGAATGGTGTCGCAGATCTCCAGATAAAAAGATGGACAGAAGATATATTGAAGGAAGAAGAAAGTAAGGAAATTTGGAAAGAAAAGAGTACTTTTTTCTCTTCCGACAAACATCTAGTACCAATAGACTCTCAAAACAAATTCATTGGACCGAAGACTGATGGACGTTCATATGCTAATGTTGCCAAACCTCGTCGAAATGATAGGTTTAGGAAAAACGATGACGTTAATATGAAATCTAACTTCGAAAATAGACGCTACAATAATGCAAGAACTTATAATTTCGAGAAAAGATATAATAAGCCTCGTTTCAATGGAGGTTTTAATAGAAGGCCTTATAATCGTAATTACAGAAATAATTTTAATCAATACGATGATCAAATTGCGATACATGAGACAGATGGTAATGATTTGAATACTCGTTTAATAGACATGAACACTCGTTTAATAGAAGCACCTTCTTTTTAGTGCACTGAGGCAGCGACTGCGTCGCGAAACGTTTGCCGTGTAAATATTTTTAGCAACTTACTTTTATTAAAGCCATTACTAAAGGGAGTGCCGTATTTTTGCTTTCGCATCCTCATCAAGACAAAACCACCTCAATCTCTTAAATTCAGACCAATAATTTCAAGCACTTTTGCCCGACATCTCATCTCAGCGAATTTGTTGATGATATTTTGAAGCCTTTGATTTCCCTCTTACCTAGCTACTGCAGAGACACCTTTGAGTTTTTAGAGAATATCAAGAAGTTTAAAAGTAATGGTCATGATACTCAAGATTTGATTCTGATCACTTATGACGTAACGTCATTATTTACAAATATTCCTATATCTCTGGGAATAGATTCTATTGATTTCTGGCTATCTCAGAAAAGCGAGTTTATTGATAAAAGGTTTTCAAAAGACTTTATTCTGGCTGCGGTGCGATTAGTATTAGAAAATAATTTCTTTTCATTTGAAGACCAAGTGTACTTACAGACATCTGGGACCGCCATGGGTACTAAGATGGCACATCATCGTCATGGATAAATTGGTTAAGGATTCCATTCTCGTCATGGGATATTTAGGAACAAAATTATACGTAAAAGTCAAGGAATTATTCAACAATGATGTCGCCAATATCACATGCATATATCCTTTCAACCCTCGGCTTTTTTTATATCACAATCAAATGACAGATTTTTGCCATTTCTCCTTCTGTGACTATGGATAACTTTGTTTTGATCTAGAGTGGAATAACTGCTATGTTGACTTCAGCACTACGTCCATGGACGTCTATTGTGCATAATAGTCTCTCAAAAATACATATTTATTCAACTTCTACCAAGCCCTTATTACTATTGAAAAGTGTACATAATGAGCTCATGCTGCTCATGAAAACCGTAGGTAGTGACGATGGTGGTGTTGTCACAAACAAGTAATCATATCATGAAGTGAAAAATATTATTGATTTTTAAGAGTGTCAATCCATCTAGGAGATGAGTGCAAAATAATATTTTAAATCATTATGATATCTTTCTTTTAATGCCTGTTTTAGTGTGTTTTATGTACCCGGTGCTATGAAGAGTAAAACGGACATCGAAAAGCAAGATATTGCAGGAATAATAATTCGAAGCTATTTTGCTTTAAGTAAAATGCCATGTTCCGAGATATTGCGTATTTCTATCTTGTTTCAAGATTTAGAATTGATGATCTTTTCAAAATCATCGGAACTTCATCAAATCAGACATTGAAAATGATTCGGAACCTCAAATGAAATGCTCGTGTAAAAGGCATCAACTTTTGAGGATCAGATCATATTCTTTTTTGCCAAAGTCACTTGGCAATGATTGAAAGAAAAGGGTCATACTTGCACATCATTTGTAATACGAAGGTTGCTAATTTGATCATCTCCCCGATTTGCGCTTAAGTTTGATGTATGTACTTCGTCACGATTTTAGATTCCGACAAAGATGCCGAACGAAAGTAGCTGATTAACATCTGGTGAAATTCAAGCGTTAACAACTGCCAGACACTGATTTTCAAAATGCCTCAATTCCCAACGGATCAATAAATGAATAACAAGCTTCGTGCTTTCATGACATGCCGTTTAAGCCAACTAGTGATAACATTGTATCAGATTGGTGAATTCGAAGCTAAACAAAAAAATTAATATCTCCAATGCTGTTAATGAAGCCAGTATTTAATTATTTATTTGTAATGAACATGTAGACTTAGTACAGACATTGATCAATGTACTCAAAGTGTGTGCATGTTGCAATGATATTGACATTTATAATTACTCCAACAAACATTTTTTCAAAAAGTTTTTGCCTACCTACCGGTAGATATTTTTAATAATTCTGGTCCATTCGACCCTGTAAAATGCGAATCTGACGTTAGTTTCTTGATTCCATCTTCTGTTCTCGATTTACAGAGTGTCCAAAAGTTTTTATGGCTGTATATTATAATAGAAATGATTTGAACAGCCACATGCGGATTTGCTACATATGACTTTATAAGAATATTGATTCTGGTTAACTCGGCCCTGAAAAGCACGAATCTTAAGCTATTTTTTAAAATTTCACTCATTGTTGGTTAATCAAAGGGTATATAACAAGATTCAAGTGTTCATTTTCATGATAAAAATAACACAGACATCATTCATTTGATGAGGATATTAAAAAACTAGTGATAGTCAACTCGACTCTGAAAAGCATGAATTTATAGTGTGTTTTTTGTTGACTGTATACAATGTGTTTAGATGCTGTCAATTTTTGTTGTTTATCGTTGTCGTATTTAAGAGTGAATTAGAATGCAAGTACCTTATTTATGCAAATTTAACATGTGCAATAGGAAAGCAAAAGTAGATCGTGATTAATTAGAATAACAAAAACGTACAAAAACGGAGAAAAGACGCAGTCTAGAATATCGTTGTTTAATACACATCAAAACATCAATTGTGAACTGAGGAAATTATTTTAATTTGAAATCATTTTCATCATTTCGATGAAAAGAACAAATGACTCATAATCACCATCATCGATATTTTTTGGTACACAGCATTATTTGGTAAATCCATTTTTTCGACCCATTATAATCGTCAGGTTCTTGAATTCTGAACACACATTCTACTGATGCTCACTTCCGTGAAGCAGCTCCAAGATTACTTTGATGTTGACGTAAGTTCATTTTTTACATATGTTGAATGTGAACTTGATAATAAAAGTATACTTCCATTTTTCCGCAACACAGTTTTAACGCCAGTCTAAAATCGAATTTTTCGAAATAAGACTTTCTATTTTCTTTCAACTCCTGATCTTACCATGATATATGGATCATCGCGATGACAATGCAATGCATGACATTATTATCGAACAATTGCACTAAATTCAACCTGTTATATATGGGCATATGATCCTTCTTGCACGCAGAACCAACCAGCAAAAATTGACTTCTCACAAAATGCTGATGTTTTGGACAAGGTATGCTTAATATGTAGAGGCTATAGATAAGAAGATGCACACCCAGGCAAACTATCACAGATTTTAACATGATAAATCAGCAGCTATCTAATTAAAACCTAAATATGTTACGCTATGAGTAATGAGATTCGTGTTTTTTTAAAAGTAAAATATTTTAAATCTCCTATAATTGCTTGAATAACGGCTGAATGAAAAAATGAACACTATATCCGTCATCACCACAGTATTGATCACAGAAAATCGCTGATAAACAAAATCTTTGTTTGACAGCACTATTATTAGCTTTATATATGCAATTCTATAAAACAGTAAATTGGTGATTTGCCATTCATGGCGATTTTTATTGCCTAACCGTTTTTCTTAACCTATGGCAGAAGATTGATAACAAAATTGTAAAGTGGCGTTTAGACTCTATATACTGCGCGCCACCGATGAAACGATGATTCTGACGTCATCTTGATGTCATTTCAATCAAGGCCACTATAGTCCGACAGCCAGAACGAGTTTCTGCAGGGAACGAGGTCGAAAGTGAGACTTTCACAGAATGATGTATACCCTATGCCTACTGCGAATTTGCGCGTCTGCCGAGTTCTAGTGAGTTCCTCTTCTTGTCAGACAAGATCAAAGAAAAACACATGTAAATCCAATGGGACGCAGATTGCAGTTTTTGGTTAAAATGAAATTTTCTATGTTTTCTCTGATTAAACGAAAAGTAGTAAGCCCAGAGTCATAATTTTTGACATGGGCTGTCTTCAGGCCATTTCCTTTCATGTTCATGCACTCCTGCCTATAAAGATTAACACATTTCAATTTGGCGAGCCTCTTAATGTCGGCAAACACATACATTTTGAGCAACTTTTTCCACATTCAACCACATTCTCACATACTTTGCCAATCAGATGCAAGATAAGAGCACATGCAAATCATAGGTAATGACCTGATGACATTCCATGCCAAAAATTATGACTCTGGGCTTACTACTTTTCGTTTAATCAGAGAAAACATAGAAAATTTCATTTTAACCAAAAACTGCAATCTGCGTCCCATTGGATTTACATGCGTTTTTCTTTGATCCTATCTGACAAGAAGAGGAACTCACTAGAACTCGGCAGACGCGCGAATTCGCAGTAGGCATAGGGTGTACATCATTCTGTGAAAGTCTCACTTTCGGCCTCGTTCCCTGCAGAAACTCGTTCTGGCTGCCGGACTACTATCTCATTGGATTGATTATCAAGAACGATATCGAGAAGAAGTTTTTGGAATTCTTTAATCGAACATGGAGTCAGACACACAGTCAAGAAGACGGAACTTCTCTGAAGAGCAGAAGCTATATTTAATTGAGCTCTGCAATATCTACCCTGGTGTGAATGATAAAGGTTATGATGCCAAGTCCATTCGACTAAAGGATACAGCCTGGTTCGGCGTGTCCGCAGATTTCGATGTGAGGTTTCCCGGAGTCACCGACTTGGATGGCTTAAAGCCAGTGGCGTAAAAACGAAGTATTAGGAGCACTTGAAGCTGGACAGAAAGAGATGCTCCTCTGTTGTCACGATCCAGATCGGTGTAAAGGGTTTCACAAAGCCATTTCGCGGGATTTTTTACTGAAGCGATAGCGGCGAATGAAATCGGCATCGTTATAGTACGACAAGGCATCCAGACGATCGCGAAAAACACGAGTTGTATATATCGTGTATATCTCACACGATATACATGGAGATGTACATGTGAGCCTTCGAAATCTCTCCTGCCTTTCGCGAATTTGTTTTCTCAACTTCAAGTAATTCATTCTACTTCCGTCCTTAATGATCGAAATTCCGCTTGATATGGATGAAAATCCGTAGCTCACCAGCACTTAGACCTTCCTCTGCCGAGGTCTAACTTTGACAAGAAAAAGAGAGCCGCGGCTTAGGCTGTGCAAGCGAAGCTTCGTTTTAAAAAGAGAAAATCGAAAGCCACGGCTTAGAGAGAGCCGCGGCTTTAAAAGTCGTGTTTATTAAGTGAAAGTTTGTTAGACCGTGGCCTAACTGCGAATTGAGCCGCGGCTTAACTTAGCCCTCGTTTTAAAAATCGGCCCATAGACAGTTAAATGATCTCTAACAAATCTCTGATGATCTCGCTATGTGACCTACTATACAGAGATATTCAAAGTGAAGTGTAAACGCACCCTAATAAAAAGTTTCTGCTGCACCTTAGGACATCAACAATGTAATTCGACTCCTCGCCTTTACTTGGTATAACTACATGTATAATGTAGACCTCAGTCCGCTATATTCATCAGTGGCAGCAATTAGTATGATCATAACAGTTAATAATTAGTATCGTCAATGTACAAAATTTAAAAACCAGAAAATCTACTACACAGCAGGATGCGGGAAATAATCCACCTGAAAAGAAGATTGATATCTCTAAAGCCAATATTTGTGCTGAGCAAATACATGTAGGTAGAAGATAGGAGATAGGAGTAGTAGGAAGATATGAAACTAATAGTTGTGGTAACAAGAAGGAAAGTGAAGAGCACTTAGACATGAGAGCATCTTTCTATTGTCACATGCATTCATGAGGCAAGAGTTTTCAGTCGTTGTATCTTCAGCTAGGATTTTGCAGACGCGGTAGCTTCAATAATCTTTTAATATTTGTTGTTCCACTTCTGCATTCCAAGTTTTGTCATACAGTCATGGAAAAAATATTATATCCAAAATATTGTATGTAAAAAACGATTATTCGAAATAAATAAGAACATGAAAAAGAAGAATTCATCCCGGTTCCCAATTTTATACTTGAAGTTTCAGTTCCATTCTATTCCATAGCGGTTCTTATCGGAACTATGATGAGACTAGTCTAAAATATTGATATTTTGTTGTATAATCTTGTTGATCAAAGTTGTGCACTTATGCCGGTGAAAAAAGTCAAATTTCTACGATAGAATCAGAATCGGGTATATTATGGGGCCAAGATGACCAAATATTGGGCTCGCAAATTAAGCTAAGATCGAAAATTACTTCTATGCTAAGAGGAACGTAATTGTATCAGTCTTGGGGATTAAACACCCAGTATTGGCTCGGGATTGAAATTGAAGACAAGAAATTGAATAAAATATAAAAAATAAATGAACGTTGTTTATACTCGGAAGCACATTAGGCACGGAGCCTTTCTTCCATGTGGCCGAGTTGTCATTTACCACTCTCATTCTTTTTCGTGCTGAGTGTTTAGCAAGAATGCAGAGTGTACCTATTTTAAAAGTCTTAGGTTTGACCCGACAAAGATTTGAACCAAGGTCTCCCGGACCAGAGCGAACACTCTACCACAAGGCCACAGAGCCGGTTTTTTGCCAAGATGCCCATTGATGCAATAGAATATACCAGTAATTCCTAAGTTCTTGAATAATTAATTGAAGCCGTCCGAATGATGGCTGATGACGTTCTGTGATCCACATAGCTTACAAATGCAGTGCTGTTGTAGCCATTGGATTAACCAGTTCTGAAAAGTACTCAATGTGACTTTCAATGTGCAATTAAAATTACTTAGTTTTGGTCTGATAATAAATAAAGATGGGAATCTTGAGGCTATTGCACAGTGACACTTACTCCACTGTATGTGCACTTTCAACACAAACGCCCTCATATACCGTAAAAATAGTAGTGGAAATAGAAAGGACAATAGTCAGGACAATTAGTGGTCATCAATAGTTAATAAAATTAAAAGACGTGAGAGTGGTAAAGCAACATAAAGTCGATGTGGAGAATAGAAAAATGGATAATGGAAGTAAAAAAGAATTGCAGTGACACTCTACTGCATTCATGTAGAATACAATTGAAATAGTGCTATACACCATAACTAAGACCACATACACACATGGGAAAAATATTTCTTCAACTGAATATATTTATCAAGGAAGGCTTCACACTAGAATTTAAATAATTCATTCAAAAGACTTATTCTCTTTCTTCAGTTTTATTGGAAAGCTTTCGGATGATGACACCACCCGTATTTATAAACGTAAGGAGATTTATCAAATCTCAACAGATGTAGCCACCACGAGACATGTTTCGGTCTTTTGGGCCTCATCAGTCGTGGGTAGGCTTGAACCAGCGACGTTGGAGGTAGAGGACGTGCAAGCATACCCTCTAGCCACAAGGCCACCGGACCATCTGTTGAGAGCGTGAATTAGCCAGGAAGGCACTGCTTTAACGCAGGCAAGTGGAGGGCGGATTGCATTCTGCAGTCACTTAATACCGCATCCGAGATTGAGGCGCTTCACGCAGGCGCTACTCATTACATGTTTAGACAAGTAACCTGGCAATTGATTAATTTATCAAATCTCAACAGATGTAACCACCACGAGACATGTTTCGGCCTGTTAAGTGATTGCAGAAAGCAGTCCGCCCTCCACATGCCTGCGTTAAAGCAGTGCCTTCCTGGCTAATTCACGCTCTCAACAGATGGTCCGGTGGCCTTGTGGCTAGAGGGTATGCTTGCACGTCCTCTACCTCCAACGTCGCTGGTTCAAACCTACCCACGACTGATGAGGCCCAAAAGACCGAAACATGTCTCGTGGTGGTTACATCTGTTGAGATTTGATAAATTAATCAATTGCCAGGTTACTTGTCTAAACGTGAGGAGACTCTTTACTTGTACTTGCCTGAGGACGGGTGAAGTCATCATCCGAAAACTTGCTAATAAAACTAAGGAAAGATAGCATGTCTTCTGAAGAAATTATTTAAATTCAATTGATGTGGTTCCCTGAGAAGAAGATTACGAGTGAAGGCTTCACACTGCCACTAATGCTTCATGGAATTCAATGTTTCAGCATTTGCTCATCATTTTTCGTCATCTACATTAGCTTGAAACTTCAGCAAATAGTTTACTGTGGAATACAGCACTTCTATCGCTACTTCAGTTGCTTGAGTGAGGGATATAGACCACAATATTGCCGTCAGTCAGTCATTAACAGATACCTGCTCGTCTAGTTGCGTTTCGAACCCGAACCTGAACATTCAAGCCCAGACGATGTCTTACACATTTTGGTTGACAAAATTCTCAAAACGCATGTTTGGAAAGAGATGTCAAGATGATATATCAGACATCATATATCTGAATGTTGCGCTTTGCTTAAGCAAAGTCAATCTGTCAAAACATTCATGCCATCTGTAAATGCATCATGCTCTTTTCGATCCCCACATGTTAGTAAATCCTGTGCATTTTTGATCCCCAAATACCAAAGATCGGCATATCATTTCATTCTGAGGAAAAGTGATATCATTTTCCATCATGTTATTTTTTTTGAAAAATGATATATAATGATATCATCAAAAATTTTTGTTCCATTATATTTTCCAATCATAAAATCTTCGAATTTTGTATTGAAGCCAATTTAGTCACTTTCGTTTGTTCTACCCACGTCTTTCCGTATTGTTTGATTCATGTAGCGAAAAGCAACCGGCTATTGTCTGTCTATCACACAAATTGTCAAACAACTCATCAATAGCAATATCTTGATGTTTTTGAAGTCTTGACTGTAATCTAAATATTTTAGCCTTTTTTTCGTACTCTAGATACTGTTGGCCTAACCAACTGCATATTGTCGGCATATTTGCAATTCGAGTGTATGAAGCTTAAATCAAAACTTGCGATGTCTAATATACAGGCTATAGGCCCTACCTGACTTTTGATATACAAGAAGCTTTGTATGACTAAACTGCTCTCTTCGGTCTTCCATTATTTGGAATCTATTGATGCTGCATGCAATCTAATTTTAATTTCGTTCAGCGTCGTGCACTCTTTCTTCACATCCTAAATGTTCACTTGCAACTGTTCTATTTAATCCAATGTTGATGTGGTCTTTTTGAGTGACGGAACAACAAACCCAGCGATTAGCTTTTCACTAGTAAACTGGCAATTGATGAATTTATCAAATCTCGGCAGATGCATCCACCACGAGATATGTTTCGGCTTGCTCAGCCTCATCAGTCTTGGGTAGCTAGAGAACTTGCAAGCATACCCTCTGAACACAACGCCACGGACAATCAATCTATTGATCTGTTGACTAGCAATCAGCTATGTAATAGTTTCGAATAAACCCATCAAGCATCACCCTGACCAACAGAATTTGACAATGCATTCAAAATAAAGAATGTCGTTGTATAGAATCAAAGGTTTTTTAAGAAAATGAGCCCAAAGACAGCATTGTGCGCTGCACGACCAAAAATTAATAAATTGCAGAACACTTGATTCATCGTCGATCGATTTCGTATCGTTTATTGATGCATCATGAGGACATCAAGTCAAATCAGCAAAATGAGGTTTATATACAAATTAAAATGATCAAGTAAACACAGTTAAAAACAGCTTAAATGAAAATTGCAATAGAATGGAATGGAGAGGTAAATGCGCATTTAAAATTAAAAGATCTGTAGTCTGGTGCCTACGAGTCTCACCTCTAATTTAGTTTACAAATTGAAATGTGGGCAATGCGACAGTTGCTACCTTGGTGAGACTCGTAGACACCTGATCACTCGTATTGATGAGCATATCAAAGGCAGATCGCAAGATTCTGAAGTTACGAAGCATGTTCATAAAGTGAGAGCCAATGATTTTTCTATTGTCTGCCGTACTTAGCACACTCGCATACCTGAATCCACATTGATTAAATTACATGAAACTGATAATTTATTGAACGAATGCAATTCTTCTGTTCCGTTGCATTTTTTTTAATTGTACTGCAGATAGGTAATTGTAAATGCGCAGCTACCTCTCCATTCCATTCTATTGTAAATTTCATTTTAGCTGCTTTTAACTGTGTTTACTTGATCATTTTGATTTGTATATAAACCTCATTTTGCTGATTTGACTTGATGCCCTGATGATGTATCAATAAATGATACATTATTGATCCATGACAATCGGATTATTGATCCATGACAATCGGATTATTGATCCTACAATCCATGACAGTCGGACGTATTGGTCGTGTCTCTGTGTTCTTCTCGCACAAATCGATTTTCTCGGTTCGTTGGGTTTTGTCGTCTTGTTGAGTGGTATTTTTGATATCAGTGTGATCGTCTTGCGTTGGTCAATCCGGTGGTTTGGTTCGTTTTTTCATCTGATCTCTCCAGGCTCCGCAAAGTTCAATAATAGTGTCTTTGGTTTGAGTGCATCTCATTGTCGTGGTTTGGAATTGGTTCTCGCATGCGTTATCGGTTTTTGGATCTTTAGGGTAGCATCAAAGTTCGAGCCAGTAAGATATCTATGAAGGATCTATTGTGTCTTTCAATTCAGTAAATCTCATCGTCATCGCTTCGGAATTCCCAGGTGTCGTCGATAATTATTAGTGTCTTCATTATTGATCTGGTCCGCAGTGGTTGTCTGATTGTAGTGGCTGGTACTGTCAGTTATCATCCGAATCAGCTGTTATTGCAGTCCTGCCTAAGCCAAACTCTCGCCAAAATCTTTTCAATTATTGATTTTTTTCACGTGACGTGTGACGTTTCCTGAGGTGGGAATCCCTCAGTTATTCTTAGTCTGTGGTTGACTTGTTTATTTCAACGTTGCACTGACAAACTCGTTGCCATCTTTGTCCATGGCAGGTAAATCCAAGCATTGTATTGCTTGTTCTGCTGAACCGTGTATCATTAATGAGAAATCAAGAGAACGCGACAAGCGCATCATTTCATGCAATAGTCCGGGATGCATCAAGTCCTTTCACGTAGACTGTATAGGAAAGTCTAAAGTCTCTGACAAAGAATTGTTGAGCTTATTTTTCGTTTGTCTTCATTGTGAAAATTATCTTCAATATAGTGCTGAACTAGCTCGGAAATCGATCATGGCCGAACTAGATAATAAACTCTCTGCTCTTGAGAAAGCTATTTATCAAGTCATAGATGCAAAGGTCACGAAAGAGATGAATGAGCTGAAGCGCCAGACCGAGTGTATGCTCGATAAATGCTCAAAAACGTTTGATGATAAATTAAACAGCCTAGAATGCGATGTAAAGGATACGATACAGTCTTTTCTAAAATCAATGGATGATAAAGACAAAGCTATTTCGAGTTTGAATTCTGAGTTGAAACTTTTGAACAGCAAGTACTTGAATGACATGAATGAATTGAAAGTGTCTTGTGTATCTGTTAGAAATCAAGTGTCGCACTTTGAATCCCAAGAGAGAAAGAAAACTTTTATTATACGGAATTTTCCTGAACAAAGAGATGGGTCTGAAACAAGCGAAGGCATTCTCTCTGCAATTGCTAGACCTTTAAACCTCGAAGGGGAACTGTCTGCTATAAAACAAGCTTACAGATTGGGGAAGCCTCGTCCGAACAGTAATCCCAGGCTAATATTAGTAAAGACTACGGAGAAAACTGCAAAACTTTTCTTAGGCAGGTCACGACTCCTGAAACTTGCTGACAGACCTCTGAACAAAGTCTTTCTTCAAGAAAATTTATCGCCTGATGCCAACAAGAAACTAGCAGAGATGCGAAGAAGGGCGCATGATTACCGTGTTAATAATCCTGGAAAAGAGGCTTTTGTCTGGAATAAGAAGCTGTTCATCAATGGCATGATTGTTGACGAAATTCCTCAAAATTTTTAGATTCTGATTTTAAATCGAGTAAAGCTAACAAATCTGAAATGCCAGTTATCCTGCTGACCAACCTGTGCTCTATTTTCAATAAATTTGATGACCTCAGACTTCAGATTATTATCAAGAATCCTGGCATCGTGATATGCACAGAGACTTGGTTATCTTCTACTATCCCCACCGAAGTTTTTGGTATATCAGGATACGTTTGCTTTCGCAAGGATAGGGTTTCCGACTCTGGCCGAGGCGGAGTTATGGTGTGGATCAAGAATAATCTTCAACCTGAGCAATTGTCGTTTCCTGTTTTTCGTGAGGCTGAAATTTGCTGCATCAAAACCTGTTGGCCTAAACTTGTCGTTGTTGGAGCCTACCTTCCACCTGGTATTGACAGTGCCACTTTTCACTCGTTTTCAGGAGCATTTACTGATTCCGTCGATGATCACCTTACTAATTTGCCACATCATCGTCTTGTGGTTGCTGGGGACTTCAACAGATATAATTCTGCTTTCCTGACATTAAACTTTTCTTTACTCAATATCGTCACCGGTCCTACACGGCTTGAAGCTGATCTTGACTTGATTTTTGTGGATAAGAGCCTGCAAGGACTATACGATGAATCAATGGTAGAGATAACTTCTCCTGTTGGGAGCTCCGATCATAATGTCGTCATAGCCAGATCAAAGAATTGCAAAGCCAGTCGTGAGGTACGCCAACACTATGTATATGATTTTCGTGAATCGCATGTATTGAACTTTGAGCACTACTTCCTTTCACACGACTTTGAAAGATTCTACTCGTGCAGTGACATAGAAGAAAAATGCAACCTTTTTTATCGGTTTGTTTATGATTCCATGGAAATTATACCTAAAGATGTCGTATTCTTGACAAACACAGATGCTCCTTGGATGACTCCCTTAGTAAAACTGCTGATCGACCAGCGATGGGATGCTTATCGGAACCGCAAGTGGGAATTGTATAACACCCTCAAAGTAAAGGTCAAGAGCGAAATATTCAAAGCGAAGGCTGCTTTCCTTAGGAAAAAGTCTAGCTCGGTCAAGGGCTTGTGGTCCTATGTCAATTTTGAGAGGGGTCACTCACCGAATTCTTTTCGTTCTACTGGTAATTCTACTAATGATGGGCTCGCTGACGAATTTAATGATTTCTTCTGCAGTGTGATGAACTGCTCTTCCTCCTTGCCACCTTCACAGGAACTGAGGGATGACGGATGGTTGCCTCAATGTGATGTCACGGACATTTGGAAAATGCTGTCTCACCTCTCCTCATACTCAACTGGTAGTGACTGCATCCCGACGCTGTTATACAAACGTTCCGCATTAGTATTCGCCGAGCCAATTCATCATATGATTACTGAGTGTATACGACAGAGAAAATTTCCCTCATGTTGGAAGACCGTTGACATTGTTCCAATCCCGAAAACTAGCAATGCCACCATTTCAGAGTCACGGCCAATAAGTCTACTCTCAATACCGGCAAAGCTTGCTGAGAGAGTTATTCTCAATGATCTCAGAACTAGTCTCACACGTTCATTGGGCGAGTTGCAGTTTGGCATCAGAAAGAGATCCTCCACCACGCATGCAATAATTGCCGTTCATGATAACCTCACTAAATTATTTGATGATCCCCAAATTGGAGCGTCAATTTTCATTAGCTTCGACTATTCGAAAGCATTTGATCGAATAATGCACTCAGATCTTGTCTCAAAGCTCTCGGATGTGGGTCTTCCTGTGGGTTTCGTTCGTCTCATGTGTGATTATTTGTTTAATCGTCAACAACGGGTTCGCTTTCAAGGCTCTACGAGTTCTCTGAAGAAGGTTACCAGTGGGGTTCCCCAGGGCTGCCTCCTCGGCCCGTATTTGTTTGGTGTGTATGTGTCGTCTCTGATTCCTTTGCATCCAGGAACAACGTCTGTGATTAAGTATGTGGATGATGTGTGCTTATGTTTCGGCATTCGGAAGGAGAAGGCCATGGAAGGCATTAACATCTTAAGATCGGAGATTAGTAACGTGTTGCGATGGTCTGAAGAGAACAGCCTCTCATTGAACAGGAGCAAAACTCGCGGTTTGATCAACTATCGTGGAAGTTTCAAAGAAATCTGTAGTGTCGAATCGTTCTTTCCGTTCATCCAGTTTCAAAGAAGTTTGAAGTTTCTTGGCATTATACTCGAAGACACGTTTGGATGGAAAGGTCACATCGATTTCATCGAGAGGAAATGCTCTCAAAGAATTTATATTTTGCGCAGAGTGAAGTGTGTTACAAATGACGATGAGTTTAAGACCATTTTCAACGCACTGATTCGCAGTTTGATCGAGTATGCCTGTCCTGTTTTCATAGGAATTTCCTCTTACGACTCAAGCCGCCTCCAGAAAATTCAAAGCAGGTGTCTGAGGATCAAGGGCATTCATTCCGAAGATAATCTTTCTTTAAGACGCAGAGCAATGGCAGCGAGACTCTTCGAGAATCTGGTGAATCAGGACACATTTATTTCGCGCTTGATTCCTACCAGTCTTCCTTCCGGTCGATTTTCGGTTCCCTTCTGCAGAACGACCTCACGCCGTAACTCCTTCTTGCCGCACATGTGCATTACCCAGTCCCTCACATTTTTGGACTAATTTGTCTGTCTTAACTTGATGTTATCAAAGAACATTCCTTATAACTTGACTTAATGAATTTATCTTGAATTTATATGATTTGTATATATTTTTTGATTCACATTAATGATTTGAATAAACGTTTCTCTCTCTCTCTCTCTCTCTCTGATACGAAATCGAACGATGATGAATCAAGTGTTCTGCAATTTATTAATTTTTGGTCATACAGCGTACAAAGTAAATCGTTCATGTTAAATTTCATTTTAACTACATGTAAATAATAATAATCATTTATGAATTTTGATAATTTTGCACCATTTATTTCAGCATATTTCCTTGGGATATCCTGCGCAATATGTTGAAGACTCGGGATGCGGTGCGGGATGAAACGCCGTTCGCACGAGCTTGCTCACGTCAAGATCCATCAATGATGCTTCTGTTTGTTCGGTGCTGTGCACCAGACTTCGTTATGGGTCGAGAAGATTTGACAGGAATAGGGAAAACCGTTTTCAATTATGTTCTGTCAAAACTAACAAATACAACATTGGCTTCACAGGCAAGTAAATTTGCACATGACAGCAAGTGAATCAAGTGAAATTGACAAAATGATTGAGTTTAAATTTGAGGTAGAATAGGCTCGTTTACCTCAGCTTCAAAGTCATCAATGTGCATCTGATGACAAAATACGCATGCAAGAAAATGAATATGAACACACGCATGCATGAATTATGCGTCCATTTTTTTTGAGGTGTTTATCACTTTTAAGATTGTAAAGACTTCTGTAAAAAGTCGTGAATGGTAGTTGTTGCATATAAATATATATAGTATAATATATACTGCAGTGTAATATAATATAGTACATATAAATTGCTATCATGAAACTTTACCGCAATTATGAAGGTACATGTATTCAGGCTTCCTGAAAAGATATCATTTTATAGTACTTGAACGTTGAGTTCGCTGAAGTAAATCAAGGTAGTATTCCTCTCCAGACAGTCATTTTTTATCACTAGGAGTATTGCGGAATCGATAAATTGACCACTCCCAAAGACCCACTTCTAAATCTTTGACGGCACGAAAGTGACCAAAAGTGATGGTGCTACTTATGTATGTACAGCAGTAGCGCCGAAAACGCTAATCTGAATCAATGTACTATTGATGAATTACGTACAATCAAGTACTATTAATGAATAAACAATGCTAATTTGAACTTGGATCTGCTGAATATATGAAATCGGTGCTCATTAAATTAACTGACTTTTTGCTCAAAGAAAACTTGCATGTTACTTGTGCCCCACCGAAGTATGGGTTTTCTCACAAGCAATTTTCAAGTCAAATTAAACGGCGATCTTATAAAAGTTGTTGTCACAGAAAATCCTTTGGCAGTTCTAGTGCAAAGCAGGTCTTCTTGGAATCTGTTGCATGAGACGACGATGGCCTGGGGTTGCCCATTCGAAGACTGATCAAGTAAAACCTCAATAAATGAAAGCATGCTTACCTTTGCTGACATTAAAAGTTCTGATAGTTTGAAAATTTTCTTTTCGTTGACGTTTTGGGATATAGTGATCGAGCTAGTCCGGGAACTAGCACGAAGTTTTGCACGGAGCCAGATCGTACCTTGAGCTCGCACATTGCATTGAGCACCTCTTGACTACTACTGAGGCTACTACAAACTGCACGTCATATTGGTCATAGATGATTTTTCAATCCAAGCGTTTTACGAAGGACAAAATATGTGATCTGGAAGATTTGTGGTAATTAAGATGTGTGGAATGCTATGTGAAAGATTCAGGTGAAACCTTGCTTCCTGCGAAGCCTTGCGATTGCTCCTGGACTAAATGCGTGAACAGCTGGTATTATTTCAGGCATCATGCATGCTTGAGCCGAGCTGCGCAAAGGACTTAATGCACCGGAAGCTGTTGGCATGGACAGCATTTGGAAGACTTCGAACAGTTTTCTCTTCGGAGGTTCCTATCCGACGAACTGCGCGCAAGATTTTTCAGTGCAACCATCGAGACTGTCTTACTGTACAGCGCCATCATTGGAAAATGACTCGCACACTCAAGACAGAATTGGATGGTGCACACTTACATCTACTGAGGGATTCTTTGAACGTGCACTGGTCACAACGAGTGTCAAACGCAGACTTACACCGACGAGTCAGATTACTGCCACCAAGTGAGAGGCTACGCAAGGAGGGCCTAGCACTCGCAGGAAATCTCATTTGCTCGGAGGAGTCGTGTCCTCAGCCGGCCCAACAGCTTCTTTTGTGGCAGCCGACGCAACCACAAAGGCGGGGACAAAGTCATAGAGAGACTTTTTTCCTCAGCTTCTATGTGAAGATTGTGTTGCGTCAGACCAATTATCCGCTCACAAGCATGTGCGCCACTTAGCGATAGGGCGCAGGATTTGTCGCTTTTGATTCGTTTGTATTTTTCATCTTTACTAATGAAGCGCATTATATAAATATATATATATATATATACATGTACATGCTTATTTGGTATGCACGAAAACATGTCATACGGCATAGAGCTTCCATTTTCAATAATTTCACAAATACGGCTAGTTTAATGTGCCCCACTCGCCCCTACACGTTCATATCATCAACACTCGGAAGAGTAACTCAATTTTCTCCTCAGGTTGTGCGAGAATTTCTGAAAAGAGGATCAGTTCCAGATCACAGTACATTCGATGATACATCTTGTATCGAGTCACTCATCAGCAATGAACAATTCGCTGGAATTGAATTGAAGAGAATGGTTCGACTACTTCTCAAGTATGGAGCTCAGCCGACAAATAGTGCTATGATCAAACTTCTCCGTCTTTCATTTCGAACTGATGAAGAGCTGTTTCAGGTAAGCTCAAACAGTCATTATTATGTAATGCTGCTTCTCCATTCCTGTATTATTGCGCGTCAGCAGCTTTTTCGATCATAGACATTTGTGATAGAAAAACTGTGGGCTGGTTAAGTTTGCGGGTTTAGGACTCGCTGAGAGAAATTTAAGATTCAATAGCAGTAACGAATTCGATTCGTCCACCACACAGCAATATTTCATTCATTGCTGCCGGGCAATATAAGTTCGGCAGCCATAACAATTTTCTGAAAGGAGGGAGACTTAGGCCGCTGTCACACAGAAAAAAGCGCCTTCCATCTTCCATGTCACTTGTCCTTTTATACATTCTTCATAAGGCGTCTTCCATAAGGCGTGATGAGACGATTTTCATCGTCCATCTTCCATCTTCCACCTACCGCAGTCACATTAGGGAAATCCATTTCCGATACAGTCAGCGCTATTATTTTTGCTATTAAACGTTACGATGACTACTGTCTTTCTTGATCCTCTTGCTCTTTTGGCGTGGTGAACAAAGAGCTGATTTTTCTGTTCTCTTCGCAAATCACTGCTTCCCATATCCTCCCTCTGACGTCACTTCACGTTGTTCTAATTTTAGAACGGTCCTGCGGCTGATGCGTGATAGCAGATGGAAATGAACCACATCAGTCGCATAATTTCGTGTCTCATGACTTTTTCTGTGTGAAGATAGAAGACGACTTATTCTGTGTGACAGCGGCCTTACACAAAATGATGCTCACCCTCTCGGTACTGCGAATCTGTGCGTCTGCCGAATTCCATCCCCTTCCTCTTGTTGTCAGACAGAACCAAAGAAAATCCCATGTAAATCCAATGGGAAGAGGATTGAAGCTTTTAAGCAAAATGACTTTTGTCTGCTTTTTCTATGATTAACTGAAAAGTAAGGAGTCAGAGCGATTATTTTTTGTATGGAATGTCGTCAAGTCGTCTTCATCGTCCACCATGTACATGCGTGATTGTCATTCGAGAATGCTGTTAAAAGCATTACGTTTCAGCAAGTATTTAATAGAACTAATGTGAATGCCGATATGCCTGCTAAATTTAAATGCGTTAAGCTTCATAGACAAACGGCATACCCTGCATGCATGAGCACTTTTGATTCCATGACTTGAAGGCATTTTATGCAAACAAATTGTGGCTCTGTGGTGGCTTTAGCGATCATGTTCGACATGACAAGGTATTTCGTCTCATTCTCCACACTAAATCGACCTTCTCAACCATAGGAAAGTTGGCGTTTTGAATCAGCAAACCAGGCTTTATTGCAGCTGATTGGACGCCCAGCTGATGAATCGCGGCGTAGTCAGATGTCTCAATTGTTTAGTGACATCATGCATATTTAGTGTGCTCTAGATGGAGACAGAGTAGGGACCTGAATGCAAACAGGAAATGAGATTGAAATTTTTCTGGTCGAATCGGCATCAGTGTATTAAGCTGCATGATATCATGCACTCTTTGATAATGCATGCATGTTCAAAACCTTTTATCTATTTTTTAACACTTGAAATTTCCGCTTGATGCCACAAAATTTGATGAGCATAGAAAAACCTGGAGCCGCCACTGCTCTAGACTCAGCAAAACTTTTCACTTGATCTGAGAAGGCATGAGAATTTTTTCCAAAAACCTCAATCTGCGTCCTATTGGATTAACATGTGCACTTCGATTCTTTCTGAGAAGAACAGGAACCATGTAGAAATCGGCTGCCGCGCATGTATAAGTAGCAGCCATGGGGTATGCATCATTACTGTGAATATCACATTTCCGGCCTCGTTCCCTGTAGATACTGGTTCTGATGGCCGGGAAAAATAGCTAGCTGCTTTTGTTGACTTGCTATTGCAGTCTAATAGTGCTCTTTAATTAAATATCTACGAAGAACAGGAGACATCGTTATCATAAAAGCCATGGGATGCCTCATATCAACATTCATTTACACTTTTTAATTCAAAAAGCGCCACGATATACATGTAGATGTTGATAACACGACCTTTCTACATTTGCACCTCTGCATTTGTAAATTGCCTTGAATTATATCCTCGTCATCAAAATACTCTTTTTAAATTTCATTAATCTTGCAGGAACCCAAGAGCCTCCGATGTTCAGCTCAATTATTGCCGGAGTAATTCGCAATACAACGATTTTAGACGCCCTTGAGGATTGTCAGGTCTTAGGAACATTAAGAAATATGTCCAACTCATCTTATTATTTCAGATATTTATATAGTATTACAGTGATAGCAAAGATGGTGCACAATTTAGCGAATTACAAACACGTTGTCATTGACAGAGCCATAGTACAACTGTTTGAACATTATTTTGGAATGATGCTGAACTATGGTGAACTTGATGCAGTGTCTTTCCTAGCATCGTCTATCGTTCTGGAATTGCAATTATCCTCAAAGTAAATTGATATTTGTGATGAATTAGTGATAATAAACAACTCCAACATTTGTCGTTGAGACAGATGATTATATGGCGACCAAGCATGAATTAGGGTCATTGCGAGTCTACACATTGTTTACACATATTACATTATCTGTATCCTTTCAGGACAGAAATTTATTATTTCTAGATAATTAAAAATTGAAATTGCTTTTCATTGCAATAAACGAACACCGACGAACTATTACATTACTCCTAGTTTGCGATCTGTTTATCTAGATGAAATTTCATGCTATTTTTCTCGAAGATTTAGATAAATTGTCTTGGCTATTTGTCATGTTTTGAATTGAATTAGAATGCACCAATATTAAAAGACGTTGATTTTGTTTTCGTTTTCGTTGTATATTACAATCAATTTCAGTTAACCAAGGTGTGATACAAAACTTGGGTTTTCTATAAATGCTGAATATCTACAGATGAAGCTACAAAAATTAGTATTTTGATTTGAATCTTAGGAGAGCTATAGGATAAGAACATGAAATTCTGATATTTTATCAAATTTCCACTGGATTCACAGAATATTTCAAAAATGAAATACTTGTGATTATTAGCTATTTCATTCTGAGCTTGACAATACCGCGCATTGAAAGTTTATACATATTGTATCTACTGTAAGCTTATATGTATTTTGTTGCATTTGTGCATATTGAATTTTATATATTCCGTATATTATGTATCTTTGCAATTATCTTCCCACCCTTAACTTTCTACGATAGACGACATTTATCCAAAAATAAATTCATTCCGATTTCGCGCGAATTCTAAATATGTTTGACCATGCACTGATTACGCAGCTATGATATCTATTAAGATTGTCTTTAATTCTGAATAATAAAATAAAAACAATAGCTTTGTCATGAGCAATGTGTAATTCAATGATGTAAATCAAAGATCTTCAATCAGTAAGTATAGCAGTGTAGATTAAATTAAAAGAAAACTTCACGACGTAATACATGTACTTATGCTACTAATTACAATTATTGCAATGATAAATCGCTTCCCACTGATACCACACTTTTCATGGGCCCAATAGGAATTTTGGCCTACAGAAGAATCTTTATGTCATCACAAAATACAAAGAATGCACTTCGCTTACTTGATTTCATTCATTTATTTAAACTTGGACTTAGGTATTGGATTTTGACCCCACGTTTTTGGCCAACCTTGAGTTAACATTCGTTGACTATCTTCAGGTTGAAAAGGAAGGAAATTGACAGGTCCAGTATAGAATTTAAAATTCACACCGACGTCTATGTACAAAAGTTTATGTCATAATGACATGTAGGTTGAATATAAAAAGTGGGATGGGTTATGAAACAGGTACTACGTAACCCAGGTACTGCTTGTTTCATAACCCATCCCTGTTTTATATTCAACATATAGTCAACGGATGTTAACTGAAATTAATTGTAACAAATAACGAAAACGTAAATAAAATCAACACCATTTTTCAATATTGGCGCTTTCCAATTCAATTCCAAACATACAGTATGCGAGATATCACAAACTTATAAAGTTGTTCCGCTTTAATATTCCGAAAAAAATTATTGACGAAAAATTGTCTAGTTTTGAAGACTTTGAATATTAGTGACTAGCTTTGGTCGGCATTGTCGGTATCTTGTTATGTCAGAACATCATCACATCAAGTAACATGCAGAAATCGGCGGAAATGAGTCAAATGGTTCAGAAGCCTTGCGGCTGCCGCATTGCACAGCTCTCGTAAAGATTTGAGGTTGGATTCCGACAAATTAAAAAATGCATACTTGCTTAATTTTGATGCTTGAAGTGAACTTGTCTCTTTTAACTTGGGGCCAAAAATTTATTGAAAGTGAGAAGACTTTTTTCCTGAACAACGAGGACGGATTGCTTTTATGGCAGGAATTGGTGGCATTTCATCGCAATCAGATGTTTGAAATGGTGCTCTAAATTTGCACATTATGTTATACTTTCAATCCATCTTTCTCTTTCGCAGATATCGAAAATACTACTGAAACACGGAGGAACTCGACTGCTTTTAAGCAAGCAAGCTTACAAACTCTGGTCAATGCATCGGAAAGATACGAGTCAATTTCAGCCATTTGAACTGGCTAGTCGGGACGGAAAATCTGTGTGTATTGAGATCCTTCGTCATTCTAGTGTCACAATTACTAAAATGGAACGATTGTTATCCTTGATATCTAAGTATGCAAATATTTCTGCCATGTTTCCGGACACTGATGGGGTAAGTTCCACAGACACATGTCTTTAAACACTAACCCTATTGAGGCGGGGGGACTACCCAGCGGTATTTTTACAGGCATCTGAAAAATTGTGAAATGAAATGCGGATATGTGTGTGCACATATAATTCAGACTTCAAATCAAATAGAGTTAAACATTTAAATTTTGAATTTCAAATTCAGAAAGTCATTGTTTTCGAAGATGTGTGGGGATCCTAAATTCGCTTGTTCAGATTTACAAAATGTTTCAACTTATATTAGGGATGTGCGAGGTGGTTCGGTGCACTGGTTCTCAGGCCGGTGCACCGAAATGCACGAATTTCGATAACATTGACAGTACTGTATAATTTTAATTATAATTAATTAACTTTTTTTGTTATCTTTATCAAAGCAATTTGAGGAGAAAAATATTTGAGCATGCACCATAATTAATTTAATTAGGAGAACATTTTTCAATTATCTTTATCGATTTAAGTCAAACTTTAGATTTCTATGTCATAAAGGTGAAACTTTTTGAAGACCTATGCCTTGAAAGCTAGTTGATGCATTTCCCAATTGTCATCGTTGTTGAAAACAGGTTGGATCGCTTCTTGAAGACTTTAATGGCTCAATAAAAACAAAAACAAAACAAAACAAAAACAAAACATTATAAACACGCTTCTGTTTTTGGCGATCAACTCCATTTCCCAATGTTGACAAAAATGTGAAAAAGTGTCGAAAATTAGATGATTCAAGTTCATAAGAGTCTCAGTTCATGTGATCTCAGAATTTCAGAATCTCATGGCTACTGAGTTGCTACTCATAGCTACCCTGCTGTTACTCCTTTTGCTAAGATATCGACTATCTTAGCATTCTAGCGGCCAACGATCCGTCTGAAAGTCTTCCTCGGCATGCGATAGCATTATTACATCATAGAGAGACTGCTTGGTTGAAGCCGAGCAATCTCGAGATGTTGAGCAATTTGTAGATAATTGTGACATTGCATCGAATCCTTCTACATTTCCTGATGTGTTGAGTATTCTGACAAAAGAATAAAAATGGACTCTTTCTTTGCTGTGCATTATTTTAAATAAATCAATTAAAAAAACCCAACCTTCCGTCCGCCACTGACTTAGTAACTTAGTCATTGCAATCTTAACCACTTTAGTTGCATGTAATTTCTGTTTTCATCTACCTTTAAAGAATTCCACAAGAAACTTCAATTGAATTTGACCAATGAACAGCAATGATAAAATGATATCATTTTATTCTGAGGAAAAATGATGTAAAATGATATTATCAAAAATTTTTGTTCCATTATATTTTCCAATCATGAAATCTTCGCATTTTGTATTGAAGCCAATTTAGTCTCTTTCGTTTGGTCTATCCATGTCCTTCCGCACTGGTTGATTCATGTAGCGAAAAGCAACCAGCTATTGTCTGTCAGTCTATCTATCACACAAATTGTCAAACAGCTCATTAATAACTGTCTTGATGTTTTTGAAGTCTTGACTGCAATCTAAATATTTTTAGCCTTTTTTCGTACTTTAGATACTGTTGGCCTAACCAACTGCATATTGTCGGCATATTTGTAATTCGAATGTATGAAGCTTAAATCAAAACTTGCGATGTCTAATGTACAGGCTATAGGCCCTACCTGATTTTTGATATACAAGAAGCTTTATATGACTAAACTGCTCTCTTCGGTCTTCCATTATTTGGAATCTATCGATGCTGCATGCGATCTGATTTTAATTTCATTGCTAAGAGCAGTAAAGGTAGCATGGTAGCAGTGTAAATCGAAAAATTCGTGTGACTAGATCTATCTACGTTGTAGGCCTGCGTATATTTCACTAAAAATGGTATATTTTCACTATATAAAATAAAATGATATAGAATGATATCATTTTATAAAATTCGTAAAATGATATCATTTTATACCATTTTAAAAATAAAATGATATCATTGCCGATCACAGAATTTGACTATCACAGAGACGTACGGGTTAAGCATGATGAGAGTCACTTGCAAGCATTGGCAAAATATGTCGGCCTGCAAGTCTGCTTTGAATTATTTAGTACTATTAGAATTTTCATAGTATTAAAATTTGCATTCAATTTCAGAAAATATGTACATTTACTATATGAAAGATTGAGACCTTTCCTCCAAGATCTTAAATTCTAATTGACTATGGCACGACAGTCTAGAATCCGAAACATATTGTATTTCGCCATTTCTCGAATAAGTAGTTCAGTGTGACTTTTAAGAAATTGTTGGTGATTGGTGCACTAGCGTGACCAGGTGCGGCTAGTGCACAGCCCTAATTTATATATAATTTTGCATTTAGTTTCTACAATGCAATAGCGACTCGGTAAGCTTAAATGCAGCGTTGAACTTTCGTAAACAAGATCATGAGTTTCTGCTTCAAGATTATGTGTTATGTCTACCCTCACGAAATTTAATGCATATTTATGAGATTTTTATGAGAGCTCATGAGATTATCATGAGTCTCATGATATTCTCACAAGAAAATATTTAACTCATGATGTTCTCATGATGCGTTGATCGCGTTCATGAGAAAATCATGAGCATTTATGAGGTCTTCGTGAAAATTAGCTTATAAGTAGTAAGTTATGCATGCTAGCCACGAAAGAAAATAGCCATAAGAAAGCTTATTCAATCGATCAAGATCTTCAAGGTTAGTCTATAAAAGATAAAAATAAAAAATATATAGGATGTATCATGGCGATGTGCAACAGCATTTTCGAAATGATGCATGTATAATTTGACTTTGCAACTATCATTACTATGCAAGATGTTGAAAATAGACATATATGCAATCACAGTTAAACGCAAGATTATGATAGTGGCCTATTTGTTGCGAACACTGAAATAGCAGTGTATACATGGCGTGTTAATGCTTTGGGGCAATGTGGCTAGGCCAAGAAAGCTTCAATAACTATATGCGAGAAAAAAATTCAGAAGTATAAAAAAACCATTGTTAATTTATTAATGAGATTTTCATGAGAAAGCTCATGAAATTTGATGAGACATTTCATGCGAAAACTTTCCAAATCCGCATTAAATTTCATGAGATATATATGAGCAAAAATCTCATAAAAAATCATGAGGAATTTTGTGAGGGTAAAATACCGGCAAAGAAATGATTTAATGGTATCGAAGTTTACAATGTTTTATTTGAAAAACGCGACGGGTCTTCGACGTCTTGCACCTACTGAGGTCCTTAGTGTGATGTCAGCAGCAGTTATGTGGGGGGCTTGTCAAGAGTCATGAATGAGTGGTAGGCCTATTATAGAGCTTATTATGGCTTGTCCAATATGAAGTGATCGAAATGTAAAGTCAGACTGTAGAAAAGTGATTCGTGTTTCATATGTTTGTAGGCTTAAGTTGCGTGATTGCTTTTGCAATAGTGAATGTTGTGTCTCGAGTGTTTCATGAGTTTATAATAACATCGACCACGAAATTCTCAATGTCGTCACCTATACTATCATTCTTAAACGCCAAGTGTCAATATTGAATATGAATGCGCTTGTATGTGAATGGTTTCTTATGGCTTTCCTGTGTTCGAGATGCCTAGTAATATCTTTGTGGATTTTCTTGCCAACATAAAACTCAACGAAAGTACTATATTCATGCACTTAATCGTTGCAGGTAAATTCATTTACGTCCTTGAAAACTTCGCCATCGCATTAACGACTTATAGAATTACTACTTTATTAGCACGCACACCACATTCAGTTGGAGATAAAAAATCTTTTTGTGAAGAGTTAAGATAACGATGAATTATTGTGGTGCAAAAAATGATTTATTTTACCGATGCCTGATCAATTACGTGGAAAATTATGAGGAAATGAGGAAAATCAATTCTGAATGTGTGTTTCATCCGACTACTAGTGCTAGTTTGCTAATATTTCTAGAATCTTTAAAATTGAATCGATCGTCACAAAACGTCTGATACATGTACAACCATGTAGTTCAGAATCTTCTACTGACGTACAAGAATGTGCAAAAGGGACAAGTTTGTTTGGATAAGATTGTAGCACTTAATCAAGGTGGACAAATTCGTTTCGTGCCAATTTGCAAAGAGATAATGACCTGATTTTCATCTCTTGTACTAATATTATGCCTAGTTAACTTCAAGAAGGTGTGGTGGCATGCGTTGGAGCCGTAGGTTTTGAAATATCAGACGAATACTCGTATGTGAAGACGAGAGAGAATAATGCAGACGACATCATTGACATCGCTGCGCTTCAAGTTATCGTCTTTTTATCAAAATGTGCTTCTCCGATTTGCAAAATTTTTGTATGTGGATAAAAAGTATCCTCAACTACTTGTAACTCAGCTTTGTGACAATTAGTTCAATTTTACGATTTTGGGAAAGTTTGAAATTGAAACGATTGAAACGATGAAAATGAAAGTATAAATTTAGTGTGTGTTTTATAAAATGAAATTAATGGAATTTTCATGTCATTCCTCATGACACTCAGTGTTCGTGACATGAAACTCTTCAGAGATTTTTCTCTCGCGGCATTTAAATTTTTAATAGAAAGACTATTTGCTTGGAAACCAATGGCCATTGCCTGCGTTAGAATTGATTGACACAATGCCATCGCGATTCCCAATGCTCAAATTACTAAGTTATTTAAATTACCAATGAAGTCAAGACACCTTGGTTAAGACAAAGCAGCTGATTCATCATGTAAATAAATCTCACGAAGCCTCTTTTCTGACTATTTGTCAAGTGTCACGTTGGGGAAAAAAAGTTAGCGCAAAAAATCCGATATACAGAGTGACTACAAAAGTGTGATGAAGTCAACACCATAGTGTAGTGGGAGGTCAATTCTAATTGCTTTTTGATGCGCAATACTAGACGGAGATCGCAGATGAACATCTTCTGAACAAGGCTGCATACATTTAATATTTATATCTGCATGCTACTCCATGATAGACCAGTGGTTCCCAACCGTTTCTTCGTCTGCGATACATTTGGCCAATGTACTTGAAAATTATTGTTATATTTTAAATTTTAATTATGATATGTTCCTTATTTATTCGATAGGTTGTCCTTATAAGTTATTAAATCACCACTTAGAGCACTATCCAGTATCTTACGTAATTTGCGATGCTTTTTTATCTTTCTTATTACCCAATGGCACAGGCAAGTTGCTCATATAGTCAAAATCGCATCGAGATAACTTTCCGCTCTTCGTACACTTCGTCAATTCCTCTCACGCTCACAATTAGTCGAAGTTTACTCTGGTCTCATCTTATCGGTCATAGAATACTGCTCATCTCTCAGGGTCGGAATGTCAATCCAAGATAAAGAAACGCTGGACAAGCTTAGACAAACAGCTCATCGCATCGTGTGTGATCACAATTGTGCGTGCGAAATATTTGATGACTTGAAAAATCAACGTGAAAGAACTACAACTAAGTTTCTTCATGAGATCTCGTCTAACGTGAAACATCCCTTGCATGACTTATGTCCCAAGAAATCGACTCGTACTGGAAAGTGCCTGCAAATTCCTTGTAAACCTTCTTGCAGACGTGGCTCTTTCTCTCCTGCTAGTACTATTCTTTCAAGCAATACCTGGATTGACTAATTAATACACGAATCGTAGATATCTTGTGCGCATATCTTGATTATTTAATTGTCATACATGTCTTTGTATCTAAGTGCCGATCTAACAACAAATGTTCTGTCGATTTTTCGTATATTTGAAAATAAATGAATCCTTCCCTTACCTTGCCTTGCTGTCTCTGTCCCGTTTTAAGACTATCAAGGGCATCGGATAATGACAATGCCAATGTGAAATTTTATGGTGATATAATTTTTCTCCTCATTGTGAACTCGAAACTCAGGGAGATTCTATGTCACTGGATAACCTGAGGTTGTATTATCTCAAACAAATTGGAAATTCATGCTTGGACATTGCTTACACAACATCACAAGATCGGTTCAACGTCAATGCGATGCTTCTTCAGCAGTTTTGTGCAAAGCTAACAACGGACCTTTCACCAGAGCTTACTCAGGAGTTAACACCAACGTCGGTGCAAACTTTGGCGTAAAACCGGTTATGTTTGAATGAGCGGCACTTGGCAGTGTTTTCATAAAATTGAAATGTTACGTGCATGCTGATGGAATAAAAGTCTATTCAGTTTCTCGAAAGCAGACTGAACTCATAATCATCAGATAACAAGGGACAATTAATGATATACCATACATGGGGGCATTTTTTCATCATTCTCATTACGATTCCAGATGCAGTGTGATAACGGAAAGATTGGTAATTTCTTTAATTTTTTTAAGCAGAAGAGTTGCTGAAACGTTGTGAGTTTTCTAAATCTTTACTGTCGATTTGCTCGAACTGTCCCCTTTATAACATTTTAATGCTGAGATACCATTTCGTGGAGGGTCCCATGTGTAACACCACTTGCAACGATACAGTTTCGGCTAGTTATGTCAACGATTGTGCGATCAATCCCGGAGCTGCTGCTGAAGAGGCTCAAAGAATCAATGGTATCAATTGTATTGAATCAATGGTTCTAATTTGTGTCCTCTCCTTCGAGAGCACTGGAGCCACGAAAGTCATTATATACCACGTTGATTTTTCTGAGACGGCGTTGTCAGCGTCCATGGCAACGCTACTGCCTTCATGGGTGACGTTTTTCACATATTTTATTGTTGCCTATACGATTTATAATTGCCTCCGAATTTCACTGTAGTTTCTATTCGTATCTGTATCGAGCGATATTCGTTCGCAATGAATATATAATTGACTGAAACCGCTACTTTATTAATCGAATCACTAGCTATGACATTTCAAAGTGTTAAAGGAAAATTCTGCAGAAGTTCAGAATGTGTATAGGTACATGCAAGATTATACAAATCCTCTTGGTGGAAGTATAGGCTTACATTAAATTAAAGCGTATAAAGTCTACTTGTAGGACAAAGGCTAAGTGGGCCTAATCCGTTTTGTGATTGCCTTGATCTAAAACCGGCAAAACTTTATTCAAATTATTCCTCTATTGGCAAGAAGGTGATTTTATGTAAATGGAATATGTCAGCTAAGCTTCAGTAATGCTACCAAATATTCAATGCAATTATAAAGCTGCTACTGACATGTGCCACACGAATGCGTTTGAAATGACTGTAGGTACTGCCTCTAAATCCCAAACGCGATTCATCCACTTCTAGCAGACTTAATACGGATTGTAAAAATCGTTATCGCATAACCTTTCTCAGTGTTTTATGTCATTTTTAATTTTTAACATAAAGGCAAATGTGCCATCCGGCACAGGTGGGCGCGATCGAGTAGGCCTACATGAAATTCACTTTCTCGGGTTCAGGCCGGGGTACGGGAAGCACTTTGAATGAGTTGATGCGACGAGTAGACACAGGTGGTCGGACCTGTTTCCAGATTTTTTGTTGATTGCCCGTAACATTGTTCATAAGGTCAAGGATTAATGAACTTCCGACTTCATTAACCGCGTAAGAAAATTAATCAGAAAATAATGATAAATTATGCCACTCACAATAAAATTGAACAAACTTCTCTTATAATAAAAGTTTCTTCAGAGCAGTGATCCCACGATCTACATAATCTCGCTCAACGTTCTTAGAAAATGAATGAAAATCGTAATTTATTCAGCATGCAAAATCATCCCGCAAAAAGTAATTTTCTTTAATATTTATCAAGTAATGACATTTTGGTGATTGTGGAGCATGATCTGATAGCGCATTATAATTTCATCATGTTGACATGTACACTTTTGTGCAGCCAACAAGAAAAATTTTATCAAAATCGGATCAATATGTAGAATTTAACACTTAACACTTTATTCCAGTTATGAACTCGACAATCGGTGCTGTGATATTACATCGCAAGAGTTATCTATGTAGCAATGCGATTTGATGCTAAAAATGTGTATTTTCATATAATTCAATAAATGACTTAAATTTCAAAAATTTTAACTTGTTTTTGCTTTTTAGCTATATTCCTTTGGTTCAGATTGACTCTACAAAGGATGTTCAAATCCGGGTCATAACTCGAGTTTATTATTGATGTTCGTGTAGCACTTATTCATCGAGGTTAACTCTGGAGGAAACATTAGCATTTACATATACATCGAATGTGAAGTCAATTAATGAGTAATTTGGACTTTGGCTTATTGATAATTGATTCCGCATCAAAAGTGCTGCACCACAGAATTAGACGTACGTGTTGTAATATCACTCATCGCTAAGACAGTACCATTCATTGATGAATCCTGCGAAGAGACTAAGTCACAGAATTAGATTCATCTGCGGGTGCTTCGGTTTCCTAGAAAGGAAGAATTGTATGCAACCTTAATGTCGAAATGGCACATCACAGCTCCTTCTCGAATGGATAATTCGTGTATCACTTGCTATTGGAAATGGCAAACAATAAGCTGTCAGCAGAGGGCACAAGAGCCAGTGAGAGATGCGTGCGTGCTGTGATATCACTTCGCACACACCAAAACACACATCCCTGTCTTGGCTTCGATTCAATGTATGCACTATACAGTGAGCAATGCCGAGGAGAGGATGTGAAATCATCAAGTGAACTAATTTTCGTACGCCTGCTACTTTCTTTAATAATGATCGGAAGGGCCAACATTATGGAGAAAACTTGGGCAATGATCTGAAGTCTTCGAATCTGAAGGAATTTTGGCAATCGAAGCACTTTGCTGGAACTCACGTTAATCCGCAAGCAACGCACGACTTTTTTTCCTATCTCTGTAAGGTATTAGGAATTCCTTCTTGCCCACTTATTAGGTTCCTCTATGTGCCGTCAGTTTCGTATTAATCACACTTCTAGCAAACCGAAGCAGATAAACAAAATATTTAATTCTGTGGACTAAGTGAACCAATTTTCGCACGCCTGCCAGCTTCTACATTTAGAATTGGAGGGACCAACATTAACGAGAGAACTTGTGCGTAATAATCTATATTCTTTGAATTTGATCGTAGTGATCGAAGCATTTTGAAGGAATTTACAGCAATCCGCAGGCAACGCACGACTTTCTTCCTATATCTGTAAGGCATTAGGAATTCTATTTTGCCCACTTTCTAAGTTCATGTAGGTGCCATCGTTTTGAATTAGTCTTCACTTTTAGTAAACTGTAGGATTCTGTGGCTGCAGCTTACTTTGTTTACGACTTCCAGTTCATCAATGCCCCACCGTGCAGTGCAACGAGGAGCTATGGCAGTAATGGCACAGCTAAGAGGTGATGCAATGTCTAGGTGCGAGCATCTTTGAGAGGACAACGATGACTATATAAATAATAATGCTAATAACTGTATATTTATAGAGCGCCATTACTGGGTAAGCTGATGGCGTAAAGTCAAGAGGCTGACAGTCATTGCTTTCCGAATTCAAACATACTCACAGAGGCATTGCAATAAGATTCTATGGTAAAATCATTGCGGTCAGGATTACATGATACATGCTAGAGAGTATACAATACATAGACATCCTATTGCAATGGTATATATCGCCCTGAAGAAGTGCGATCTCAATGCTATCTATCATTGCAGCATGACCAACAGAGGGCCGTAGTTGCATCATTAACTCCTTCAGATGTCTGCTTCCAACCTTAGATAATCACTGACTACTAGAATTTCTGTGTTGTTATTGTTGTTTAGTAGTTGCATATGTTGTAGTAGTCCTCGGATAGCCCAGATGACCACATCAAAGTTGCTGCTGGATTGCTATGTTATACCACTTGTGTTTTTCCTGTGTTTATTGTACTACATTGTACGGCAAGATAGGGTATTGTGCATAATTTAGTCATGGCATAATTTGGAAAAAGGAAGACAGTAATGTATCTCGTAGTGATGATACTTGCATCGATGCATGTGAAAGATGTTTCGGAAATATCAGTTGGCGTATATCAACATGAGTATTAATATCATTGCTGCCCAGTCAATTTCAATTGCGCACAATATTCTCTTCGCATGGACACATATTTGTACAAAACATTAAATATTGCTGGATTCACAAACTTATTGCTCTTAACCAGTCTCGCTCCATTTCATATGGCTGAGTGATGACATGCATTTGACAACTTCAGCATTTTATAATATACAGACATCAATCCATCGCGGAATCCGTCTGAATGACGTCAGAAGTGGCTGAGAAAATGCATAGCACAGCATGATGTGCTAATTAAAGGCGGCACTTATGGGTTATCTCCCCCAGGTTTTCAAATTTGTCTGAAATCTGCAGATATGAATCAATCAACATCAAACTTCAGGTAGACGTACTTAAGTATATTTCCTACCCACATACAAAAATTTGTGCAGATCGAAAAAGTACTTTTTGCATTATAGACAATGACGTGAAGTGCAGCGATATCAATAGCTTTATCTGACTTTGTCTGGTTCGACGCATTATTGTCATCCATGTGTGTATTGTTCTCTCTCCCTCTTCGTCTCATCCACCGCCATTTGAAATCTTCCCACGACCACTGCCTTGCATACCTTTTTTGAGTTAAAAATGTTAGTGTAAGAGATGTGGCCTTGTCATCATCACTTCACAAGTTGTCGGGAAATGACTTTGTTGACCTCAAGTGCTTTCTGCTCAGACGATGAGGTAAGAAGAAGTCAGATCATGTTGCAAACATCACTGCACTTCAAGTTATAGCTACTAATTCAAAAAGTACTTGGTAGGTAAAAAGTAAAAAAATCAAAAAGTATGTTGGTAGTAAATATTCTCATTGACGTGTATATAAAGTTTTGTGACGCTTGATTCATTTCTAAGGATTTTAGACAAATTTGGAAACGTGGGGGGAGATAACCCATAAGACTTACGCACAAGAAATAAATCAAAAAGACTATATGGAGGGGTGGGCATAAGTTACCCGTCTTTCATCTTTTAAATATGAATACAATGTTAGTGTGACATCACGCAATAGAGTGGCATCGAGTGTCTTACCTAGCTGACGATCCGATTTGCTGATGCGTATAGGCAGTGATGACTACTCATTGCGTGCACGCAAGTGATCGATCAGCTTGCAAGCTGCAATGAAGTTGAATGCATTACACAACAGACGTGCAGAGAGGATTCATATGCTCAAAACGTAATGGCAAGGATGTGATTAGAACATGGCCTGATTTCTTTGAGTCCAATCCACCGCTTCGAGAGATAATTTACAATCTACGAGATAAATTTGATGTGACCGGATCGGTGTCTGATGCCCCTCGATAAGACAGACCAGTAACTATCAATACGACGGAGAATCAAGAACTGGTGACACAACTGTTCGTGGAGAATCCTCAAACTTCTGTCGTATCTGCATCACGACAACTCGACATTGATCGAAGAAGTTTACGACGCACAATGGGCAGTATTGGACTGAAGGTCTACATTCCACAACTGGTTCATGGTCTGGTTGAAAACGACGGTAACAGACGTTCCCAGTTTTATGAACTGCTTCGTAATCAACTTGATGACACTCCCTAACTTCTTGATCACATCATTTGGTTTGATGAATCAACCGTCAAATTATCCGGCCATATGAATAGACAGAATTGTCTTTATTACGATACAAATAATCCACATGCCTTCATTAAAAAGCGTCTCAACCAACCTGGTGTGTCCGTTTGGGGTGGACTTTCTTTCAATGGGGTCATCGGTCCGATTTTCATCGACGGAATATTGACTGGGGCCAAGTACTTGACTCTCCTACATATAGATGTTCTCCCCATGCTTAAGAGCGCAAAGAGTTCAATGATCTGTGGCTCTAGCACGATCGGACACCGCCCCATTTTGCGAAATGCGTACGTGATTTTCTTGATCAAACATTTCCAGGATGATGGCTCGGGAGGCGTGGATGTGTAGACTGGCCACCACGTTCCCCTGATCTAACGCCGTTGTGAAGCGCCAAAAGAATATGTCTACAAAGAGCGGTTGAGTGATATAGATTATAATGAAGAGAAGAATCACAGATTTTTTTGTTCTTGTAAATAACAATCCTTACCTTTGTCAAAATGTTTGCAGAACTGTGCATTATCGATGTGATCGATGTGTCGATGCTGAAGGTCTACACTTGAGCATTCGTTAGAGACTAATAGACCGTTATTTGATGTTTGCTATGTTTGTCTCGTTACATGTGTAGTTATTTGATATAATAAATAAATGATATGTGATTTTGAAAAACATTGTATTCTTATTCAAAAGATGGGTAAAGACGGGAGAAAGCAATAATTGCAATCTTTTGATTAGACAAGAAATAAAGTGAAAATAAATTCTTTTTGCTGACAAAAGGATGGACTACGAAAGGGAAAATAGCGCTGGCTTCAGCAGTCGAAAGTCGCTTAAGCGCCCTCAAATGTTCTACATCACTGTGCTCAAAAATCCATGTTAGTGTCATATTGCTAAACAGAAAGCATACACAGTAATCTTGTAGCATCATCAAGCACATGCATAATCCAGCAACAATTTTCATGTGGCTATTTGTGGTCTGGAGTCGTTAACAATACAACAGAACTCGTGATTTTGTTTGGAATTCGTGAACTGACATGAGCTCTTTCAAAGCAATCAACATTGCATCACTCCAACCTTGCCGTGCTCGACAATAAAGTGTGATTATGATGGAGAATATAAGTATTCGCTTAATCTCTTTGGAGAGAGGATTTTCTTATTGTCGGTAATCGAGAAGCTCCTTATACTTTTTTCTGCTGTTCTTTTTTATAGCTAGCCCTTTGCGAACCCTCTAATGTGGTACTGCAGCTCTCGAGTGGGCCGCGTCCCCTATGTTGAGAACCACTGCTGTAGACCACGGAAACCATTGCACTTTCTATTCTCATATACAGGCATACAAAGAAAAGCCGATTAAACTGTCTTTAAAGCTTGGGGTTTTTATCGCATTTAATTCATTCAACCTTTTCACTTTCTACAGGATTCGGTGAGTATTAAGCATGAACTGCCAACATTTAGTTTATATTAGAAATTCTCCCTAAACTATGACCAATGCATCCTTGCCTTCGTTCGCTTTAGTGATCACAATTTACCAACTGGTGTCATAGAGTAGTCTGTTCTACCAGTTTAATTTCGCGTTAATTTCATATCATTTTGATAGTGTAAGTTCATCAAAATATATTTAGAAGTGAAACCTTTAACAAACGATCTGTCAGCGATCTGATGACTGAAGTGTGCGTGTGGCATTCAGGAGATGAGGACAATATCTTAAACAATGGCTTTTCATTTCGGGTGTCAGTATCATCTTAAGCCGCGTGTACACTAGTCAACTAGGTGGAAGTCAACTAGACGCACATCGACGCTCTCATCGACACACGCACCAAAATGAGCGCGCGGCATCAATTCTGTTTAGTTAACTCCATGATAGAAGTCAACTAAATCACTTTACCTCACAGGTAAACTAAGAGGTCAACTAAGCAGTAGATGGCAATAGATATCTGACTTCACAGCACTCGTTGATGGATTCTCTGAGATTTGCTGAGGTTCCATCGATTTATTATCACCGGTTGAGGACATCGTTGTTCTCTCCCACGCACATTATTTGTTGAATCATTTACTTTGCTTGACGCTGATCGAGTCTGTCGCAAAATGGCTATGGATAACTAATGGAGCTAATAAATAATAATAATAAAGCTCCATAATAACTAATAAATGGAGCTCCCAACAAACGTATAATTTCGTGGAGGAGTATTCCAAACATCAATACTTGTGGGATTCACTGCATCACAACTACAAAAATAGAGATGCAAGAGATGCAGCAATGCACAGTTTGATACAAAGTATTGATACGGATGGCTTCGACATGAAAGCGGTAAGAAAAAAATTGAAAATCATTCGAACAACTTACGCTAATGAAAAGAAGAAGATGATGAAATCAAAAAATTCTGGGGCCGGTACCGCGGAGGTGTACATTCCTAGAATGTCATGGTTCACATTGGCGGATCAGTTTATGGGAAAGTCAAATTTCGCTGAACCAGAAACAAACATGGTAAGACAATGGTATCATCAACTTTTATTGTATATTGCAACCATCACGAGATTTTACTATGTATGGCATGTCCACGAGCAACTCATTTAACCGTAATTTATAAAACTACTGTTATCTATACGTACCTCTTTGTAGCTGGGTATGCGGTACAGAAATGTGATTAATGAATTGAGTTGGGTGACAACCATGGCTACAAGTACAAGTATCCAACTCTGTACAAGTATTCCAAAGATGATAAACTATCACCTGTTGCCAAATATCTCAAGGTAATTTGGAGTTTTAGCTCAGCAGATAGTGGTGATCTCAATAGGGTATCCTGTCTCTGTATCGAGGGAGCAACCTTTCGGAGGAGCCATTTAAATTGATCTGCAGTCAATCTCAGATGGTTTGTGTAGGCCGCATGATCCTCGACGACTAATTCCTTTAATAGAGCATTCGATGCCCCTTGCCTGTCTCTTCGTAATATCCACCTTCTTGTCCAGCATGACCGTTTCCTTGACCTCCTCTTTCTCTTTATTATTTCGGCCACGACTTTGGCGGCAGCCAACGCAACCTTTTTCGACGACATCTCGTGCGGAAATGAAAATTCAACGTTTATTTTTCCCTAGTACTTTAGTTGACCAGTCAATTAAATTGCAGTGTACACGGAGGTCAACCTAGTTGAACGACACCAACTTCGGAACAGAGCGAGTGCGCGGAGTGAAAAAGTCACGTGATGTTTAGTTGACTTCCACCTAGTTGACTAGTGTACACGCGGCTTTAGATCAATTCTTTTGTAGCCGATCAGGACAGCTGCCGGATTTTTTACTTATGGGTTATCTCCCCCCCCACGTTTTCAAATTTGTGTAAAATCCTTAGAAATAAATCAATCGTCACAAAACTTTATTTACACGTCAATGAGGATATTTACCACCAACATACCGAAATTTGTGCAAATCGGACAAGTACTTCTTGAACTTGGGGCGATAACTTGAAGTAAAGCGTTGCTACACCTTGATCTGACTTCTTCTGACCTCATCGTCTGAGCAGAAAGCACTTGAAGTTAACAAAGGTCATTTCCCGACAACTCATGAAGTGATGATGACCAGACCACATCTCTTGCACTAACATTTTTAACTCAAAAAAGGTATGGCAAGGCAGTGGTCGTGGGAAGATTTCAGATACACACGAGTAACAATTATGTGTCGAACCAGACGAAGTCAGATAAAGCTATTGACATCTCTACACTTCACGTCATAGTCTCTAATGCAAAAAGTACTTTTTCGATCTGCACAAATTTTTGCATGTGGGTAGAAAATATACTTAAGTACGTCTACCTGAAGTTTGGTGACGAATGATTCATTTTTGCAGATTTCAGACAAATTTGAAAAACATGGGAGGAGATAACTCATAAGTACCCCGAATTTCTATGTTGTTCCCACCAATAGAGCGGAATGTTTCCATGTTATTCCTCCATGGAGCGGAAATTTTAAACCCGAGCTCTAAAGGCGAGGTTTGATTTATTTCATCAATTGCCAATACAGATGACAATTTATTTGCATCTGAGTTACTGACTGATTCTTTTACAGAATGCACTGATGACGGCTACAATTTCCAGAAACGTTTGTAGTTCTCATAATATATTAAAGCAAAGCTTGGTCTCATCTCTTGAATAATTTTCGGGGTCTGGGCGTCATTTTACGTAGACAGTGGTGTCTGGCATCATCCAGACATGATGGTCAAAATGTTAAGGCCGGTTTACATCCGTCTGTATTTACAATACAAAGGATCGCTTTGTAAACACAGAGTTGGCGTGTCTGTTTTACAGACTTACAGAAGGGAAATGATTCATCCATTACATTTCACAGAAGTAAATAAGTTGTTCATAAATGTGTGTTTGTGTCTGTATTTTTCAGATGTTTGAAGGTTGTTTGACTGTGATACTTGAATTATGGATTCAAGAAAACGTGCTTTTCTAGTTCTTATCCACTTTCTTTCTTGTCCACTTCTCGTCTTCAATGACCGTTTCTGGCGGCTATATTCTCCTCGCAGATATTGGAAACGAGATTGACACTTTCCAGCACTCTCAACCCCAATCGACTCAGATATCTCTGCCCATGCTGATCTTCTTTTCACATTGTCTTTATAATCGCTGCTTCTAATGTCATAGAGGCAACTTCGATTTCGTACTTCATTCAGTAACGATTCGTCAAAGTTCTTTTGTGTTTCTTTTTTTCTGTAGATACAGAAGCCAAAATACAGACGGATGTAAACCGGCCTTTAGGGGGCTGCTTTTTGTGCATCTATCAGCGATAAAGAATAGCCTCATAAATAATTAAAATAATCGACAAATACATGTCGCAAGAATTTTCGAAAATTATTATCGGAGTCTTTCAAGACTTTAAGTTATTATCGACATTTCCTGGCAAGATATTCTAGTATAATGCAAAACCAAAACAAATAATAATGTAAAGAAGAATGCTTGCAGTAGGTGTATTGAGGCTTATAGACACTGTTCTCTCATCATAATCTTGAAAACCATTGAATGCGTCGAATATCAAAAACTCAATTTGAATTAGAGCGCTCAGACTTACACAAAAACGAAAAGATAAAATTGAAGTAAAATCGTCTGTGGTACATAGCATCTATTGCTACATGCATTTATGTACAACATAACTGATGGTAATGCATTATATAACGTATCAAATATATATTTAATAATCTATGGCGAGGATTTCTCAAAGATAAATCGTGCTCTCGAAAAATCGCATGTTTGAGATCATCGCGCTAGCTAAGAAATCATTCAACATGAAGCTACGGAAAATGCTACTTTTACTAGAGTCATAATCAGCGTGAGCCCGTGGTGAAAAAACATGCAATTGTGTATATCTATCATTTCGTTGGACAGTAGTCAACATCACATCATGTTGTCATTGACAACTGTCGGACGAAATAATGAGACAATTGCATGCTTTTTCCACAAAGTGAATGGCAAATTATTCGTCATTGAATAGAGAATTTGATTGAATCATGCTGCATAAATTTTTCACCACTTTATACTCATTAGGCCTGTATTCCCGGCTAATGAGCATTACCAGTACTGGATCATGATTGACTGATGCGGCGCCCACTGTTTTGAACTGAACAGTGGACCCATCGCTGAGCTGAGAGGATTAAAAATCGTTGCGGCTTTGTTGTCGTTATCGGTTAGGATCACAAACCCCGGGATCCCGACGGTGATTATTGGGTCAATCCCGGGATCCCGAAATTTCTAGGTGTTGAATGTTCATTTTGTATTAAAAACCACGTGTCATGTAAGGCGCTTATTACATGCTCAATATTTCGATATATTTACTGCCTTTGCATTGTGTCAACATAAGTCTGGTGAGAAGAACATATAATCTTATTGGTCACATTGCATAAATTCACAAGTACTGTAACTTAAAGTCATTGCATATCCAGAAGATATGAGATACACGGTCCCGGTAAATTGATAATAAGTGACCGCTTAGAATAATCAATCACAAATACACATGGTTTGTATGAAATAGATATATTAATCATGAACTTTTCTTCAAGTTGAATAATATATCTATTTTTTAGTTCAATGCTTATTCCGCCTCCGATCAAAATTAACATCGGACTGGTAGATAATGATTCCCGTTGATGAAACCCATTGTTGTATTGTGTATCTTACATATCTTCAATAAAGCATGAATCGATTGAAAATGCTGATGCCATGAATACAGTGTACTTAAAGAAAACGTAATTTGAATATTTTGTTCTCGTACATGAAGTATTATTAAGAGAAAATATTAATTTATGGAATGCGTGAACCATGGCATGAACTTTCCTTCGATGATAGTGCACCTGAGTTCAATGCGTTCACATGTTTTATGTTTTTAAAACTTCAACAAGACATTGGATGACCAAGTTCTTTACATTATGATTAGGCCACATCATGCCATGATTATAGTTTGATGTACTTGATGCAGACTTGCGCTACATGCAGATAAAAAGTAGATGATTATTGATACAAAGACAAGTGAGGGGGTTTTACTCAGCAACTATTTTGTTCAACTTTTATGATCAAATAATGCGCAGTTCTGAGTTTTCTCATTTGTACAGTACATGTACATGTTGATGGTAGACACAAATGCGAACTGCTATTATGCAGATCTGAAATGCAAATACATTGATTCATGAGGTTTTTATTCACGTTTTTAGTACTACTCTAGTATTACGAGCTTGAGGGCAGAACGGTGCACACTGTTCTGCTCTATAATTATCGAAACGTATTCTACCACATCAATCCTGGGATCCCGACTGCCCCTAAAACTGCCTTAATCGCGGAATCCCGAGATTGTGATCCCTAGTATCGGTCTGATGTGAACGGAACAAACCAAGTTTGCGGGAAGATATTAAAACTGCAAACTCGCGTGAAGTTGGAAACATGAGAGATCTGTGACCAGTACAAAAATACATCTGGTAACTCCTCTCTTATCCGATATCTTACGTGAGGACAAATAAGTTGTTTTCCTCAGTTGAATATGTAGAAATAAGGCTTCCGTCTTAGAATACTACATGTACGTACTCTTTACCTTTAATCATCAAAGTGCGTCATATAGATAGTGATGGCTACAAAATCGTGACGAAAATTCATCTTGACGTTACCTGAGTTGCCTTTGGTTTAGTCCACGAAAAAGTCTCGTTGCCTGGGTTCCATCAATAACTGCATTCGCTCATCAAGTTTTCGTTAGGCAGTTTCTATTTGCTTGATTTATTGGCTCTGATATGATTGACTTGCACCGATTTCACTTCCGCTGACGATATGTGTAGAGTGTTTGAAAATCATATTTTAAGCTTTCCTACTGACTGAAGACATTGTCAAGGTTGGACACTACACCAGTCAATCATTATTCAGTTTACCACTGCTTTTTTGCAGACTAGATAATTAGGACATGATCGCTAAAAATCATTTACAACACGACTTCATTGCAGCTACCGAATTATTCGTGCAGCAACCAGTAATTCAGCCCTTAATGTCATGATATTTAATTCAATGTTCAATTCATTTTGTTCACGATACGTCCATGTCGCAGACCGGAGAAATGAACTGTATTTATTTTATATTTTATAACCGGAGTATCTCAAAGATATTTTATTACTACCTTTTCATCATAACAAGCGTTATTCATTCATATTTGAAGGTAATTACACGTAGATTGCGCTAGTACAGACAAACAAAGTCAAGGTCACATTTACAGATTAGGATTTACAGCAATAGGATTCCACAATTTTCTTCATGAAGTTTTACGTTTTCTTTTAAAATAGTCAAGTTATCAGATGCTGTTCCATGTTCAATGTCTAAATAGCTGAAGATTTTCTAGAAGCTGAGAGCGAGTGATATACGAGTATGTGTTCATGGGGGGCATCTCAACCTAGCTTTGCCCCGTTTCCCGAGTGTTTGTGTACTCGATGAATTTGTTTGACACACTCACATGGGTCAATTGCTAATTATACTGGTCTCAGGCATGTTGGGTACGTGCATCTATCCAATTTGTCACATCCTTCAGTTTCTATCAAATTTTGTCACCTGGACTGAATTGTGATGTAAAATTTCACTGAAATGTACATGTAGCATGTGAAATGTAATATTTTTCGCACATCTGCATCTTCATTTTGATTCAACATTGATTTATTGATTGGCAACATTGCTCAGCAACAGATTCTACATAAAATCGAAAGTCAGTTAGATTTCACATCCCTTCCAGGCAGATAAGTGAACTCACAGGGCAATCAGACTTTAAACAATTCATTAGAAAACGTGCAAAGAAAACATCAATTATGTACCCGAATCAAGAATTCGATAAAGATAGTCTGTAATGCACCCAACAGTGCATTCGAACTAGTCAATTTTTTTGAGTTCTCTTAGTTCCTCGTAAGCATTTATTCGTTCACTCATTTCGTCGTTCATTTTGAATTTGTATTAATCCGTTCATCGTTCAGTTCGTTCGCTTTCTGAACTGGCACATACATGTACATGTATATGGCAGGTCGTCGGAAGCCGCCTTTCTCCTCGGAGGCGGATGCGGCTGCTGGAAAAGCCGCTTCCACTGTCCCGCTTATGTGTTGTGGAGGCGGCTCTTTTGCTCTAAGGTGGGTATTGTTTAGGTTTTAGACGGGCGAGGAAGTGGCTTTTGGAAAAATTGACTCTGTTTCCCTGGTTAATGGCAATGGGATGTCGAATTGTATGCGGAAGTGTTTACTTTTATTGACACATCAAGAAAGAAGAAGCCATTTCTTCGTATATTACCTATCAACATTGTATATTGAAATAAACAATATTCCAACATTCTGTAAATTTCAAACCAACTCGTGAATAGTGACATTATAAGTTGAAAAGTAGGAACAGACCTGAATGCGTGCTATTTCATCCAATGACATGCAATTATCAGGCCTAGTTCTCATCCATAAACATCATCACAACTCCCCCATTCAGCATGCAGACATGCAGTAAATCTGACAAATATACACGCTATGAATAATATTTTGATGATTGCGAGGTATCCAGGAAAGTTTTCTTTTTCAACTTAGGATGCAGGTCAATGTTTAAATATTCTATTGTTTTTAATATGCATCACTTGATGATTATTACTGGTAGAATAACTCATACGAAATAGCCGTAGTGTGTTAATGAGTAGCATTTAATCAACACTTGAGTACACAATTAACATTAACTTAAATAGTTGAAGCCATTATCGTTATCGTCTATACTCTCGCATTTTCAACGAAGGACCATTTATGAATAGATATGGCAGAGAGAGACATTAATTAAAGGTAATTAATTAAGGTTCAATGATCAACACCGAAAAGTGTCTGAAAAATTAGCTTCCCATGCACGTAAGATAGTTGAAAAGTTCAAGTATACCATTAAATGAAATACTACAAGTAATTGACTTTTGAATGAATCCCAGGGTTTTGGGCTTTTCAAAAACATGCGGAATCACGGGCTTTCAATTTTCATTCTCAATGTCGACTAAGACTTTGTATACAAATTGCAAGATGAAAGACAAAGAACAACATGTCACTTGCTTGGATAGTACAGAGTGTTAGCGATCTTCCCGCGGATTTTTGAAGTCCTTCATCTAGGTCACTCATAATATCATAGATAGCTAGGCTGGCGTTGTTCGCATGGTATATATGTAGATAGATAGCTATGATGAGATAAAATTTAAAAATCATTGATATTTAAAAATCAAACTCTTCCTCCACATAACCTTAATCTCATCACTTTGAGTAAGACTATTGCAAGTGCATGTTGACTGTTGAAATGAATTACAAGGACTTGACGAACGAAGAAATTGCTTCTATAGTGTCCTTTTCCGTTACTTATAACTGCGAAAAGGCTAGGCGATTGTTTGAGGAGAAATTTCACAAGACCCCACCACCAGCAAGGACATTATTGGATTGGAAGAAGAGATTCATGGAGACATTATCCGTTGTTCCACGCAAGCCTATTGGAGACCACAGTGCCAGAAGAGTATCGGAGGAGAACAGAAATGCAGTCCTGAATGCAGTTGGTGATGATCCAAGAACGTCTCAACGAAAAGTTGCACGAGAGGTGGGAGTATCCCTGTTTACGGTGAACAAGGTATTGAAAGAAGATGGTATGAAACCTTGGAAGCTTACATCTGTCCAGTAATTGAAAGACAGTGACGAGATTAATCGACTTCAATTTTGTCGATTTATCCTCGAAAGACAAAGAACCGATTCGAACTTCATACGCAAAATAAACTTCAGTGACGAAGCGACTTTTCACGTCAACGGTCAAGTTAACAGACATAACCAGTTCATCTACGCTCATGATAATCCCCAGCTGTTGAAGAACACTTTATGAAGTCTGTCGGAATTACGTGCTGGGCGATGTTATCGCCTATTCATGGTGTGTCTTATCAAATAATTGATGGAACAATGGACTCTGAGAAATATCTTAGCATTGTGATGGAGAAAGTTATCCCGTTGTTGACACAAAGAGGCAATCGGACTGAACTCTATCAACAAGACGGCGCACCTTCCCATTTCGCGTTAATAGTACGCAATAGCCTGAATGCTAACCTTCCAAATCGATGGATTGGACGTTCAGGTCCAATATCGTGGCCACCAAGAAGCCCTGACCTGTCTGTGAATGATTCGTGGTTGAGGGGAGATATACGCAATAAACTTTATAAACATCCAAGACCAAGGACAATAAGAGAACTTCGATCCAAACTGATCAATCTATTGGAAAGTATCGAGCTATCGACCATCAGCCGCGCATATGACAATTTTCTTCGGCGATGTCAGCTCTGCGCTGAGCAGAATGGAGGGCATTTTGAGCAGTTTTTATGATATCAGTACGAAAATGTGCTTTGTTAAGTAATATAATACCTTTTTGCTATGGTAAAAGAGTGTTTTTGTCATTAGGAACGACACATCGTTATAGATGGTTTCTACGGTTTCTGGCACTGTGGTCTCCAATAGGCTTGCGTGGAACAACGGATAAGGTCTCCATGAATCTCTTCTTCCAATCCAATAATGTCCTTGCTGGTGGTGGGGTCTTGTGAAATTTCTCCTCAAACAATCGCCTAGCCTTTTCGCAGTTATAAGTAACGGAAAAGGACACTATAGAAGCAATTTCTTCGTTCGTCAAGTCCTTGTAATTCATTTCAACAGTCAACATGCACTTGCAATAGTCTTACTCAAAGTGATGAGATTAAGGTTATGTGGAGGAAGAGTTTGATTTTTAAATATCAATGATTTTTAAATTTTATCTCATCATAGCTATCTATCTACATATATACCATGCGAACAACGCCAGCCTAGCTATCTATGATATTATGAGTGATGAACACAATATTTGTGACCTAGATGAAAGACTTCAAAAATCCGCGGGAAGATCGCTAACACCCTGTACATTGCATGTATTAGTACTCAAGCTGTCTGATTGTTGATACTGCAATATTATGAAAAATGTTTCTGCCGGCGAAACGCCGGGAAAGGATTGGCAGCTGCGCAGGGGTCTGTTGCTAAAAACCAAAGCAGAATTTTGCAGATTGATAGTTGTGTGAACAGTCTTCACTCAATATCGAATTGCTGCATGGAAGAGAGATTGTATGCGAACATTTAGTAGTGATACAAGCTCGCTGTCTCCTCTATAATCGCATCTTGATTTTATGCGACACTTGATCTGTTTCAGATTTAACTTTCAGCGGAAGCAATTAGATCGTTGTCGTGTGTATTATTGAAATCGATTCGAAATGTACACTGATAAGGCAATTATGTTATAGCATAAGCGCGAGAATGCACAAAATCTCAGTAATGACAAGAATACGAGGGCTGAAACAATAGCCTAAATCTTTGCCTGAATCATCGTGATAAATTGAAGAACGATTAGGTAGTTTGAAAGAAGCGCGTGCAAGTAGATGAAATTATTGTGGTATGATTAATCTGATGTGATGCAAGACATTTCCATGTAGTGTCTATTTGCCAAGAAGTAATCAAAGTACAGATAGCTCATGGAGACATTTGAAAACCATGGCAGTGCTAATCATTTTAGAACAGGACTTATGAAAGCCTGTTTTGCAATATTTTGTCCAGCAAACAAATTGGATGTACCACTTATCTTGATCAGGCTGGCCATTTAGAGCATTTGTATAGACGAAAGATAAAATTCTAAGACAAGTACAACAAGACTGTTGTATATTGTATATGCTGTACAACGATTGCTTCATATTGATATACGTCTGAACGTCAGATGTTTTATTCCTTTGTTAAATTCAATCAGTTATTAAGAAAAAATTTGGTCATTGAGTATTTGATTTGCTCATTATGTCAGTGAACGATTCAATAGCCTAGATTAGTTAATGGCAATAAATGGCTACCCTATCGAAGCTCGACAATAATTAACAATAACTTAACCCTATTATAAAGACTTAATCAATAAACAATGAATAGAGATCTAAAGTTTTGTGTGAATATTTGATTTTGCTTCCAGCTTGAATTTTGTAGTCGCCCATGACCTTAATGTATTGTCTATGACTGAGCTTCTGCATATGTCTACATAACATTATTTGGTAAGGACCGGTTCGAGCACAATTTTAGTTCGAAATGATTTAGATAACCTAACTCTGTAATACCACGCATATGATTTAGACAAACATACATGCGGGTAGGCTAACTATGCTTTATGATATTTATGTGAAGTGAATTATTGTTCAGTTGCAGTTGATCAAAAGTGTTAAACTTGATAGCATTTTCGTGAAACTGCAGATGAATCAGTGAGCTCGGGAACCCATCCCAGGGTAATACCCGTTTCCAAAAATGGGTACTTATGGGTTATCTCTCCACACGTTTTCAAATTCGTCTAAAATCCGTTAAAATGAATCAACCGTCAAAAAACTTCAGATTCATGCATTTGAGCATATTTTCTAACCACATACAAAAATTTATGCAAATCGGACAAGTATTTTTTGAATTAGAGACGACAACTTGAAGTGCAGCGATGTCAGTAGCTTGATCTGACTTTGTCTGTTCAACGCATTATTGTAATCGGGTGTGCATGCATTGTTCTCTCTCTCTCTTCGTCTCATCGACTAGGGTTAAAACGATATCGATGCCGATACGATAATATCGATATTATCGGTATTTTTCCAATACCAATAATATCGATATTTCTAAAAATAATACCGATAAAAATATCGATACAAATGTCGATAATAATATCGATAATATCGATAACAATATCGATGACAATTTCGATGGTAATGTCGATAATGATGTCGATAACAATATCGATAATTATATCGATAACAATAACGATGTGAATGTCAATATCATCACCGATGATGACATCGGTATTATTTCTAACAATGCTATCGATCTTGATAAATCTTGAAATTGGTGTCAAATGACTTATATCAGAGTTGACTTATATCATTCATGATATATTGCATTCGTGATAGCTAACAAAATCTATAACTTGACATGATGTTTAATCATTACAAGACTTATCATTTGCCTTCAGTTTCTTCATACTTGCCGATCATACTTTCAGTTAGACTAATCAAATTTATCATTTTGGACATTAGAACTTAGCTGATGTCTGATAGAAAATTGTATACGAACGTCATCGATATATAGGTGTACTTGTACATGTTGATTTTGCATAGGCTAAATGATAAATATACGGATATAGCTATCATAAATAATATCTTGATGCCAATATTCATTTCGATACTCACAATTTTTTTATCTTTAATCGATTTACAGATAGTGAATAGATAGCGTTATGTTGCATCGATATCATCATAGAGATCATTATCAATATGAATATTATTGTCGATATTGATATCGTCATAAATGTCGATATTAATATCAATAGAAATATCGATAATGAAACTTTCACTATCGTTTTAACCCTATATCGACTGTTATTTGAAATCTTCCCACGACCACTACCACACCATTCTTAAGTTAGGCATGTTAAATACACACCGGGGGGGGGCGATTCGGCCCTGTCGCATTTTTGTTGTGGAGCTTTTAAAACTGAACCGATTGACCCAGGCTTTTGTGACTTTTAGTTTCTGTGTATTTCCAAACTTTTCGCAGAAAATCGTTGCATTTGGTTCATGGGAAAGTTAAATTTATGACCGTTTTGAAAAGTGCATTTTTTGAAAGTCTGAATTTTGCCTGATTTTGCAAACATCTGGTGTGCTAAGTTTTGACAAAGCAAGCTGAATATCAATTTTTTGCATCACATCACAACTAGGTGTCCATAAATTGCACCATCAAGATACTATAGACATCAAAGATACTATAGACATCGATAAGAGTCATCCAAACTTGAAAGTCATGTAAATACTACTTATTTGCTTTTCAGTAGAAATGAGTCAACTAAGTTGCAACTAAGTAGTGTTCTTGATAAATCGGAGCCCACATGTAACTGGTGAAAGTTCGACAACAATATTTTCTAAAAAATCAAATTTTGGCTAAAGTTTCAAATTTAAATTTCAAATTCTGGCCGATTGTTCATGATGTTTAAAGGGTATAAAATGACTACAACATTTGGGAGGGTCATCTAAAAATCAGCATCCAAAAATTTAATCAAGATCTAGGCAACACTACAGGCTACAGTACAAAAGCAATGTCACATATTCAAATTTTGAATTTAAATTCATGATGTGTAGACAAACAAGTTCAGAGCATCAAATAGCATCATTCTCCTGATCATTAATTGTATGTGTCACTAACGTCATTGAACTAAAAGCACTGAATCTATGTTTGCAGTCGATGAGAAGAAAACATAAAAATCGCTTAATTTTGAAGTTCAAATTTTAAATCGCCATTTAAAGCATCAAGATGGACGAATTAGAAAAAACAGATACCACCGTTAGACAGATCACACGCAGAATATTCTACCCTGAAATTGCATGTACAACGGAGCAGTATTTAGGAAGTTAAGGAAGGGGTGCCGAATCGCCCCCCCCCCGGGATGGCGATGCGCTTCAGAGCCCGGTATGGATAGGGTTAATGGAAAGGATATGGTCATTATCACTACAAGAGTTGTCGCGACATGACTTTGTTGACCTAGTACTATCTGCTCACACGATGAGGACAGGCAAAGTCTGAACAAGCTGCTAACATCGCTATACACTTCACGTCATCGTCTCTAATTCAAAAAGTGCTTGTCGTATTTGCATAAATTTTTTTATGTGGTTAGAAAACATACTTGAATACGTATATCTGAAATTTTGTGACGGTTGATACATTTTAACGTAGATAAATTTCGAAGCCTGGGGGAGATAACCCATAAGTACCCAATAATGCAGTTCTTAAGAAACATTGAATACGCATCGTGTACTCAATTCGTCGCCTGGAGTTGTGCTTGCAGCTCTTATTGATTAATGAGTGATACGAAGCTGATGCGCATCACTGGATCAGTAACTTCAGCAGGAAAATGCATTATCAATTAATTGTCTGACTTTACACAGCCGCGATGAATCAGAGAAGCAAATCGGGAGTCGATTAAAAAATTCATCGGCTCCTCAGGCGTACTGATTGGTGCGCTAATGCGTTCACATAAAAGTATCACTTCATGGAAGTTTTTAAACTCTTTCCTGCTCCACCCAAGACGAGAAGGCATGCTACTTGATAGAATAGAGGCAGCCTTAATTTGCTGACAACTCTTCCAAGGTTATGGCAGAGGATTCAATTTATCACAGTTAAATTTATACTTGAATTGTCTTTAGCTTTTTTTATGTACCTCCAATCTAAGATAGCATCTAAGTGTCGGGATAACGGATTGCGTATTTGCCTCACGGTGGAGGAAGCACACACAATATAGTCCGGTCGCCAGAACAAGCTTCTGCAGAGAACAAATCCGAAAATTAGACACAATTTTCACAGAATAATGCACATCCTACGACAACTACGAATCTGCGCGTCTGCCGAGTCATGCCAGACTATCCTTGTTGTCAGACAGATTCAAAGAAAAGCAAATGTTAATCCATTGGGAGGCAGACTGAAGTTAACGGCGATGAATTCCTTGATTCAGAGTAAGTCTAGAACCATAATTTTTGTCATGGAATGTTTTTAGGTCATGTGTTCATGTATCTTTGTCTATGAAGCTAAGCGCATTCAGTTTTAGCAAGTCTCCTAATGTAGGAAAACACAACATTTCGACCATTTTGAGTCGCAAGTATCCACATTCTTGCGTACATAGCTCATCGGAAGCATGGTAAGAAGACATACACATGATCCTTAGTCTAATGCTTTTACTTAATTGAGGATTTCATTTTCACTGAAAAATTCAGTCTGCTTACCATGGGATTCACATGTGTCTTTCTTTGATCCACTGTGACAAGAAGAGGCACCGGGTAGAACTCGACAGGCACGCAGATTTATTTGTAGCGATAGTGTGTTCATCGTTTTCTGCCTCGCTTCTGCAGAAACTCGTGCAAGTAGCCGGATTAAATTGCTGAAGTAGTCTATGGCTTATTTTGTGCACCTCCAGTCTACGATGACTCAGGTTGTAGACACGCACAATATGCCATTTAACCGAAATGATCACGAAAATATCATAAACAGCGACTTTTAGTTACAAAGATTTTTGTCTTATGGGTGATGGTGTATTCTCTGACTCAAAGCTCAATGAACATGAGATGTTCGCTTTATGAGAAGAATTTTTTTTGAACATGAAGAATTCTGAAATTGTAGTTGCTTACCAGATAACTACGAGCAGCAAGCATCAGTGATACGCACCTGACATTTATATCCGTGTCTGTGTGTTGGGGAACATGTTTGTATCTGACCTACCATACTATCACCTTCTGATAGAAACAGGCGCTGATCAAAATTAATGCTGCTTCCTCTGAACATGCATGACTCTATGCTACAAATGTAGCTGCAATTACTAAAATGAAAATAGTATATGCTAAGCCTAAGAAGTGAGTCGCAGTGACCGTTGACTGCATGAATCAAATTTTTGGTATTACATGAACCATTTTGTGACATAGTGGTAGATTAGTGCTCCCATAAGTGCGTGCATATTCTGTGTAGTGTGTACTATGTTTGAAGCAAGCTAATCTGATCGACGAAGAAGAAGTGCAACTTAATGATTAACAGTATGTAAGGAATGATGCAGAGACACATGGTTGTGCAACAGTTGGGATATGCATGTAGACGTGCTACAGTAAACATTCCAGAATAATCGAAATTGCAGAGCTTTATATTTTTTATTATTTGAGTGATAAGAAAGGAATATTCCAATTTATTGTGGTGTAGAAATCCATAACGTAACGAATTCTGAAACAAAGTATAAAAGTAGGAATGCTATTAAATTGCTGACTCGTCGTTATCTGCCTTTTGCATGAAAGTTGTAATTGTAATAATATTACACAGTTATTCAATTCAGTTCACGTATGATGGAACACATTTTATAAACATTGAAAAATTTACTATCTGTCAAACTTATCTGTTCAAAATTCAAATGATTTGAATAAGCATGTCGCGTACGAAATTCACATATAGCAGGTAGCATAATGGCCTATAAAGCTAAAAGTCACATTTTTGGAGTAAATTGATCGAAAAGATCAGTTTTCTGGTATTTTAATTTCACTAATCCAATCGGACTCGAAGATTTTCCCTATCCGTTCACGTCCGCATACCGACAAAATGCACAACGCCTGCGCTCGTGTGTGCTTCCGGCTAATTTCGAGGGGTCGCTTCTCCATCCGACTTAACACATTGCGTACGTGTTCTACTAAACACATGGCGGTCGCGTCCTACTAAAAACATCGCGCCAGCATCCGACCAAAACATCGCGTTCGTGTCTGTCAAAAAGCATCGCGTCTACAGCTCTGACAAACTTATTCAACGTGATTGGACTTTTTCCATGCTACCATTGTCGTACTGAATTCATTGATTTCATAATTCATTGCAGATGACTGTTGCAATCGGAGAACGAATGATTCTTGAACCAACGGATGAGCAATATCTAGATCTGGAAAGTGTCCTTCGGCTACTCATCCGCTTCGCCCTTCAACACAACGTGAAAGAAGAAGTTCATGCCTTTCTAGACCGCCTTCAAAGAGGAATTCTGCGAGAGCTGTTTGAACGATCCGAATTCAGTCGTTCAGATCATGGATCAGATTCTGCAATGACTTTTGTCTTGCGTTGTCTGGAAGTGATGGAGACATTGGAATTTGATTTCAATGCACTCGTTGACGGTCAAATTGGATTATTCTCAGTCTTCCACAGCAACGTACCGGATGAGGTAGACAATCAATTTTTATTTCAGAAAATAAAGGACCAGCCATTAATTTTTAAGATGAGAGAACTCCTTGCTTTGATGGTTTTCTTTATTTTAGCAACATGTGCGAAGCCTTTCCGCCGCTACAGGCGACCATCGTCAGGCAAGTGAATGAAGAAAAGATTACCGTGGATGAGCTCAAGTCATTACGTGCACTTTTCATTCAACCCGGAACATAGCATTGACTGTCCAAAATAAAATACAATACGATAAGTGAAAATACATAAAACAAATACTACTACTACTAAAATCGACAGTAGAAGTAATGAAAGCTAGAAAGATACAAGAGAAAAGTAAAACGTCAAAAATTCCAGCAACTGCTTAAAGAAAACTTCACTCGATTGGCCGATGCATATCTCTCAATCAATCAGTCAATGTATTTTCACTTATCGTATTGTATTTTATTTTGGACAGTCAATGCTATGTTCCGGGTTGAATGAAAAGTGCACGTAATGACTTGAGCTCATCCACGGTAATCTTTTCTTCATTCACTTGCCTGACGATGGTCGCCTGTAGCGGCGGAAAGGCCTCGCACATGTTGCTAAAATAAAGAAAGCCATCAAAGCAAGGACTTCTCTCATCTTATAAAAAAAATCAGTTTTTATGTAAATACATTCTGATATGCTTTAAACAACTGAAAGAAAAAAAACAAATTGCATGATCAAGCAGCTTCTTTTTGTAAATTTCATGCAGACTGAAATTCTATCAAAACGTTGGGCAGTAGGTGAGCACAATTCTGACTCACCAGTGCACAGGGATATTGACAACAGTGAGTGACATCAATAAATGAAGCACTATGGCAATCAAAACCATCTAGGATGGATCAAAAGACAGCTCCAAAAATGCATAAAGTGAAGCTCAACAGAACTTCAATAGAAATCAAAAGAATATGTCAATAGAATTACAAACTAATGGGAGAGTGTCACAAGTATTACAAATTAAAAAGATTCTCTTTAAATGCGGAGCATTTATCACAGGATATCAAATGTCGTTTGGCTATAGCAGAGGTTGAAGAATTCGCAACATCTGGGGCGTTTGTCCTCGTTCTGACGGAACCACTTTGGAAAGTGGATACTGATAATGCATGTAACTCCAAAGCTCCTCACCGTTCTGCCGATGTAACATTTTTTGCGTTTCAAGTATTTATTTTTGCTTCTAAGTTTTTATCAGTTTTGGTTGATCTTACTTCATCTCGATTGCCACACTGTAAATCGCTGGATACAAAAATTACATACAAACTATACCAAAATCACATACAATTTGAAACTAGCATCTGATACGAGATTCTCGTATGGTGACAGAGATCTGGTATGTTTTTTATACGACATCTCACTTACTTTCGTATGTGATTGGTATGTAGCGATACGAACTATTCTATCTGTGATTGGCTGTTTTACACTGACATACGAGTTGTTGGTATGTTTTATATACGAGACCAGATGTAAATTCATCCTCATTCGTATGCCTCTGGTATGAAGAGCTTTAAGCCACATAGCAAAGTCAAGTTTTTACAAAGCAAGTAACTAAACATGTCAGTATATTCTTTTCACAGAGAGCGAGAGAGAGAGAGAGAGATTTTCATTCAGAGCATGATATAGAAAAATGTATGAGAAGTCATGACGAATAATATAGTGAGGCGTAATTCTGGAGACATAGGAAAAGTTGCATTTTGCACATTACTAAGATGGTTAACCTAATTTGTCACTGCTGAATTGGGTAAATACATGCAGTAAGCATTTTACTTTGCAAAAAAAGTTACCGCGAATTTACAGTTGAATTACATAAGCTTTCACTAGGATCTAGAATAAGATGAAAACGATTTATTTTAATAGGAATTGGTATTGAACAAGACACAAGGAGAATGAAGGCTAATCACATTACATGCTCTATGTGGGAGCTGTCGGTTGTAGACACATCAGGAGACGATTTTTCCAGTCAATACGAACACGACTCAAATCATCCGACGAAATGCAAGCACAAGCATCAACAATTCTTTCTTGCAAATGATCCAGATCCCTGATCTTCTTAGATCGAATCACTCCAATATCTCCTACTTTGATGATTTATTTCACCGTTAACATAAAAATTGGTTTCGTTGGAGAAGAGCATCATCGAAGAGAAATTCGGAGATTCTTCCATGCACTGTAGAGCCCATTTACAAAACTCAATCCGTCTGTCGGGGTCATTTAAGATGTTGTAGCATTTGCACCTTGTACGGATGCCATTTGAAGGCATGCAAAATTCGAAGAACACTGCTCTGACTAAGTGCTTGTTCTTAGACGACGAGATCTTTTGTGAGGACTTTTGGAAACCGCACCTAAAATAGAGATCGATGACGCTTCATCTGTCACAGAGGGACGTCTTCCACTTCTCTCACGGTCGTCCACACTTCCAGTTTCCTTAAATTTACATATGAGTTTTCCAACGGCACGATGTATAATTGGTGGTCGTCCGGGATATCGACGACTGTAATCATCTGCTATTGCTCGGTAGCTCCCGATAGCGTCGTGCAAAACGACATCAATGCGCACTTCTTTCGACAGTGCCATAACGTTGTCAAGCTCTATGTTAATGAAGTGATGCTTTAAATGCTGAGTACGTGAATAAGTCGTCTTTCTTGAAGTTGAATAATTATCAATCAAGTATCTGTTTAATAGAATATTTGAATTATCTGTATGGCTAAAATTGACTTGTAGTTAAATGAATTCGTCATAGAAAGTTGTATGGTACATCCAACTTGCGCAAAAATGGAGAGATTCCCGTTGAAAATAATGTATGTCAGATTCAGAGTATATTCCCTATGTCTCCAGAAATACGCCTCACCCTGTACATACATATAGAAACAAAAGGTATCAAGATATAGACACTGGCTGTACTCTGTTACAGAAAGACTTGTGAAACATTAGAGTTTTCGTTATTGGTCTAACAAAGCTGAAATTGTGACGCGAAGTGCGTTTGTTTGATGTGTTTGCAAAATGTTGTTCAACGGATGGAAAGGATTTTGTGCCATTGATTTCACCAGTCGTGTATCTCCCTGTTGTAAAAAATGAAATGCTTTCATTAACACAATAGGATACGGAGTTTCCCATCTAGGTAAGCAGGATGAGCTGATTGTATTATTGTGTGACTACCATTTTAACAATGCATGTTGAATCAGATATTCGACGTGTAACTTTTCCACGTCCCTGCTTGTAGGTTGTGATGAAAGTACTTGAAGCCTTGCCTAAATCTTTCCAAGTCAACACACAGGACGCTATGTCAGAGAACATTGGATCGCTAGTTATTAAGCGTTATGCAGAGAACTTCCAAACAGTGCGGAAAATCTTTGAACTGCTGAAGTCCTTGGATTTCGACTTCACGCAAACTGTTCAAGGTGGACAAACTCTCCTCATGCTTTATGTCTCCAAATGCGGTGAGTGCTTCGATCAAATGCAGAAACAAGATAGAATAACATCTTTCATCGAAACTGATTTCTTCGGCGTTATACGATTTCTGTTTCGTGAGAAAGTGGACATGAAGTACCAAGTCACAGCAGATGATTTCCAAGGCAGTACTGCCACTATCATGAATGTCCTCAGCGTTTCCATGACATTGACTCATTCCAATATTGCTGAAGAGATTCTTAAACTCAACCCGCGTTTATTGGATGTGGTTCCTGTTGAAACTGTACTCGCCTTCATCAAGGTAAATATTTTTACCTTCATTCATGACCTTCATGACCTCAAAACATAATGATACATCTTTTCTATTTCAATAAACATGTGAAGGGATGTCCTATGCGAGTTCCGTTCGCATACAAAAGAAATTGCTCATCTAATAAACATATCGGTCTATGACTTATGAGCAGATACCATAGAGTAAGTATATTAGGTAGAGTGGCAACTCCGCATTTATTAAATCCCCAATGTGTATACACTTTCGATTTTATTAAATGAACTCAAGAGAGATACAGTCAGAATTGTCACCAAATGTGAGATGCAAATTTTTGCAGTTTTGCAGAAATTACCACGGAATTGACTGATCATGATTGTGATGCAGAAGGTAATGATGGCATTTCACAGATTCTCATGACTGCCTTGAAGATTTAATGTTTGTTGAATAAGCCATTCGATGGGTTCCTATTACTTTCATGCTGAACCTCAAGAGTATTTTCTTAAGCGTAATCGCATCACAGGCAACCTGCAACTGGCAGAAAATCACATAATCAAATACAAGGATTTCATTTATCTTTCAAAGATGTTAATGGTTCTACATCGCTATTCAGATTCTAGAATTGAAACATGAATTCCGTGAATCACAACGTGCCGGTTAAAATTGAATTAAAAACTTGATATTTCAGCCAAGAAAGCATGATTAATATCGTGAATTTCATTATAATACGGATCATGAAGTTCCCTTGATAATCAGCTGAATTTCCGCTTACTTAGGATGCTTTTCTAGCAAGTATTCATTTCCTTTGATATCCAACTTGTTGCATACTACTTATATAGGGACGTCATCTTGGTAGTATATAAATTGGCAAATTTTGACTTTTTTCAAAAGTGCTCAAATAATTTTTTGGACCACGGGAACTTAATCTCCGCCAGAAACTGAATCTTTTGATATAGAAATTTTCACTGTATACAGATTTTTTTTGAGTCGACACTCTACCTATATGTCCCTACTCTATGGCAGATACTTTGAAAAAGTGATTATTTTCTGAGTTTTTTCGATTGATTCGAGTTAAAAAGCAAGTACATTTTTTCAAGGAAGCAAATTTGAGTGGTGAGACATGGTATAATACATCATATGCTGTCAAAGTGATGCATACAATACATCGTATGCCATCGTAGTGTATCGTATAGAATAAGCCATCAAACATTGTAGATAACCCCGGTGACTAATGTGTCATAAAAAGTATTCTGAAATGAAGCAGTGACCTGACTGCGCCATGTAGAACATCGAACACTGTTAAATGACCAAGTCGGTGAGACAAAATTGTAGAAGGATGTTTAAACTTGTCAAATCACTGCTCTGAAATTGTTGTAATTTGTTCTGAGATCTGTATAAACTACTCTGGAATTGCATTTATTTACTTCGAAAGGTATTGGATTGCATTGAGATATTCTGATTTAGTTTAAAAGCATGACCGCCGATAGTTAAGTTGGCCTCCATAAGGCATTCAAGGCATGATAATACGTAAGCTGATGTCACACGTGCATTATAAAATATTTCAGAAACTGGATATTTTCATGTGCTTGTACTCGTACAGGGCATATGCAAGTAGTTGTATATTTTAATATATTCATGCTAGATCATTTCTAGCAACGTAGCTTCTTTTTGTTCGTTTGCTAAATATATATTTCCATCTGAAGAAAAATTAGATGGATGCAACGTTCCAGTATAAATTTATTGTTTCAAATCATAGACATCTAGATATGATATTCATTTCAAATTTTCCACATATTTCCGAACCATTCCTTCTTCTCTTTCAGCAATGCCCTCAAGTGCTGGAATTTTTAAATGGATGCTCTTTATTGTCCAATGATGAAAGTTGTCCCAACGCCGAAGATCAACCAGTTCATGAACATAGTGGAAGATCGTTCCTCAAAAAGAATTTCACCGAACGATGTATAACTGATATTCGCACAACGTGGCTGCAATATATTCAACGACACCATGAAGACATTCTCCGATTTGTTGGAGAGGAAGAGCAAACAGATTTCTCTAAACAGGTAGATGGACTAGGGAGGAGAACAAGGATCATTTTACCAACAACATTACCCAGACATTACAACATTAACAGACATTACCCCTGGCAAAAATCTGAAATAATTCCATTCACAGTACTCTTTATTGATACGCAGACCACAAAAAATTAGTTTGATAACTAATGAATCGATAAATAATAATAAACAATTCTTTTCAAAATCGAACTGCTCACAAGATGATCTCAAACATTGAAAATTGTCAGTTCACAAAGGTTTCGATACATAGATCTCGACTTTTGCATGAAGACATCCATCATAATGCCGTTCATTAGATTTCCTTGGATCATCAGCACAATTTCCTTTTAGAAACTAGTAAGTAACTGCCTTAATATCATATTCCCAGCTTTCATAAGCGCTTTTTTGGAAACGAGATGGACTTGACCGTAATTAATTCTGCATTTACTCGATAATGCTCAGTACCATAGAAATGGATAACAATCAGTGGCGTCCCGTGCTCCCTGACCATAGGCCTTCACTCGGCATTGGAATACTATTTCTATACCAAACACTTTTATGTTACAATATTAATTTTCATAAAAGCTGAATTTTTAATAGCAATTTTCCGAAATTTTTTAAGGTCAAATGAAAGTGCACATGAGAAATTGCTCATGTCGCTTAACCGCCTTACTCAAGGAGCTGAGATCACTATATCCCCTCTCTGTCCAGACCACATTTTCTTGAGAAAAGATGAGGCAAGGCCAACAGTTTCTTGTGTCTCTCACGGCCGGTCAGTCACTTACATGTTTGAAATTTTGATGCATTAAAATGTCTTGTGTATTTCTTATTTCTTTCTCAGTGAGTACTTTCAATTTTATATCAGATGTTAGCCTACCTTGCTTGACGACTGTCATCTTTTCAGTATATTCCCTTGGGACGAAAGGCGTGGTTATGATCTCATCTGCAGTACTAAACATAGCGTCACATCAATCACGTAAAAACAAATTATGGAATTCTACCGAATCTGGGTGTTCGAGTCAGATGCATTACTCTGCATTCATTGGAGAACGCTCATCATCTAATCGCAGTCTTGTGTGAACGTCAGCCATCTGCTACTGTTGACGTAGTGGCCTCTCTCATATTAAGCGAAGCTAGGAACAATTGGGTTGCGCTTCCCTTTACTATATTTATGCACCGCACCTCGATCAAGAATTGCGTAGAACTTCATTGCAAAAATTGGAGAAGGCAAAGCATCATGGTTATCGGGAAAGCCAATATTGTCGCGGGCGCGTGCGCTTACTGCCTCACACGCACACAACTCTCTTTCGCTGTCTGAACACACGACTAGCTTGTGTGTCTAATTGTTGTCGAATTTCAATGAATGATGACACTTTTCATTTTTATAGATGTTGGTAAGCAATTTTTGAGGATGCGCCGAAGGCCTCGCATGTACGGAGAAGACGCCACTGATATTAATATAGCCTTTAGAGTGGAAAGTGTTTTATCCAGCCCTGTTTTGGGGAACTTTACCCCCTAAATATTAGCATTCCCCCTATGATGGAAGACATAACTAAAATCATACACTAGATACAGGATGTTTTTTTGAGATCGCCTTCTAAATTTTATATAGACATGTTTTTGAAGTATTCATGAACAGATCAGATCAGTGACATGTCATATGTAGAGGCCCATTTGTAATGTACATAAGGAATTACAATTTCTTATTGCCTGATGAGATACATGAACTTTCAGAACCCCCCTTGAGGAAATTCCCCCCCCCTGAACCAATAGGAGTGGATAAAACACTGGGAAATGTGGCTTCATGCAATGCACAATAACAGCAAAAATCGCACGCATTTTCATTTATAAATCCTTGTCAACGACTGAATCATTGAATTTAAATCAGTCATATGCGTAATTCTAAGCTTTTGATTGGTGGCTCATGCTCCAACTTAGTTCCCCTGGCTGTGCGGCGACCTTGAGTCTGATTTCCATTCTAGTCAACTTCAGATAAATAATCAGTCTATCACAATGCTCTGTACATGCAGCTAAATGCGTGCATACTTTAACGCAAGGCAAGAGATTATCGATTAAATAAGTTCACGGTTATAATATTACCACATTTCCTCTAATAAACCACAACCTCTAATAAACTCCGCTCTTAATCGTTAATGCAATAGGAAGAATACCTGATGAGTTTTCAGCTTTTATTAACACTTATCCGAAAAAGTCATATGTAGTTATTTTGTTATTCAATTTGGAAAATCTCATGTGGAAAATTGCACATTTTAAGCGCCGTACTTAAAAGTGTGTGATTGTAAATAAGCGCCGCGGCGTTTATTAGAGGAAATACGGCAGTTGAATACTTGTGCTATCAAAGAGACAAAAATATCAGTTTTAACATAATTTCACTTTTACCACAGCACTCAAAAGTCGCTTTTAAGGCCAGTTTTTAAACATGGCTTCAAAATGCTATGTTCATCGTACAATGAATGATGAAAATTCAAATTTTCTCATTTTGTCTCATGCACTTCATCTTTCATTGTCATTCATCATGTGGAATAATATTTCCAGGTGGAGCTGATATACGACTACTTGGTACACTGCGACTTTGCTGATGAAGAAAATTTAGAGACGCTGCCTGTTACCGTTGCCATGGAATTCTCGGTCTTTAGAGCCAATGAGGAACAACTCACGTATGAATTGGCCAAACGTAGGGAAGATAATAAGGAAAGAGTCAATGGGTCACTATTTTTGAAAATTGTAGAAGAATGCTCACCTATCGTCACTCATCCTCTTTTCACTGAGTATTTTGAAAAATTTTATCGTAAAGCTTTCTTCAATTCATGCGGATTCCTGGTATTCCACATGTTATTCCTTGGTATACTAAGCAGCAGTCTGAACGACGTGGTGACTATTAAAACATTTGGCATTAACTCTTCAGAATATTATCAATGTTTCATTGAAAGCGACAAATGTAATTCTTTACTTCTTCAAGACAGATCAACTATGCATGCAAATTGCCTTACAAGCATCAATGACTCGTGCTCAAAATGTCAAATACACTCGATTCATAAAAGTGATTGCAGTATGGCGGCAAGCATAGTACGCAAACATTGCCCGTACAATGCTGATAGAAGGGATAGCGGATACCTTACACATGCGAACAATTGGATAGCAATCTGTCAGTTTATTCTGATCGCCATGGGGCTTATTGGATTGATTCGTGAAAGTGTTCAAATGCTGCTAGATCGAATGGATTATCTGAAATCTTACATGCAGAATACGGTGGAGGTGTCGATGTACGTCTTTGTTCTGCTGTATGCATACAATTTTACTGACTGTGAGTGGACAGCGGGCTTCAAGCAGGAATGGCAATTTCAAATTGGAACGTTTGCTGTCTTGAATTCATGGTAAGTTGCATCAGTTGACGTAAGCGTAACACCGAAATTACCATACAGTAAGTAGTCTAATACCATTTTCAAAGTAAAATAAGTAAATAGTCATGAATTATCACGGGACTTGGTTAATATCTGCACGCAAATGAAAATCCATATTGAAGCAGTTCATTGTACACTTTTCTTACCATCCTAACGTTCTACTCTTCCCCGCCATCCTGGTGTTCTACTGCTCCTCGCCATCCCAGTGCTCTACCGTTCCCCGCCAACTTAGCGTTCTACTGCTCCTCGTCATTAATACATTCTACTCATCCTTGTCACATCAGTATTCCACTGTTCCCTGCCACACTGACCTTCAATCATTCCACAACATGCAGCTGTAGTTTTCTCTTACTCCTTCTCATCCTAGCGCTCTGTCGGTAGTAGAATATGGCTTTAAGGTGCAGAAAGAATTGCTATTCCTAAATTATAAAGTCATTTAGCAGTAGCACACAACGAAACCCTTTATAGCATGCTTCCCGGATATAGCGTTCCTAAAACACGTGGCTGCATGGTAATTTATGACTTTTTTTATGCAACGTGACTTTTCACTCAAAGTCGACAGCCCACGTCTGCTTCAATTGGATGTCGATGTTGAAATACTTCGTTTTCGTGGGTGCGCTTTACAGAAACTTATTTTTACGCGTTGCGGACATGCTGTTAAATGCCAGAATGTGACGTGCTGGAAAGTCAAATGAATGACGTTTTTTTCAAAAGTGCATTCCCGATATAACGAGCATTTTTATTCTTTTTTTGTCCAAAAATTGACAAAACATTCCATCAAACACATTCCTGGGAAACGGAAACACTTTGGTCCTGAGAAAAAGCAATTTATGAAGACTCCATTTTCTGTCCCCGTGAGAAATCCCCCATTTTCTGAGTTCCCTCTCAAAATCAACCGATATCTACCTATTTGACTATACTTGTGGATGAAGGTATATTGGGGAGACGACAGGATTTTATCGCAAATATTCTTCTTCTGTGATTTATTTCTTCTTTTCTTCATTTGTATTATCTCCATGAGTACTAGGGTGTATACGTGGCTTATGTCCTTACTGTATTTCTATGTTCATAGTGTTCATTGTATAACGATATCTCTATGTTTTCCAAATAATTCAATTTTTATTTAAATCTGAGTTTGAGTTTGTATATAAGTTTGTATCTGTCCAAAGTTAGCACCGGTTGAGATTGGACAAAGGGACTCGTGCTAGTATAATATTTATGGATCTCGTGGTTTTTTAATTCTATTCAGTGGTTTCGGCAATTTTAACTTGATTTGAAATGCCGTCAACCTGTGTCGATCAAATGACCTCATATCGATGAACTGCGATGATCTATGAGCATTTAGTCTGTGTAACACACAGAATTAAACAGGTCGTTTCTTCTTCTGTTTGACGAGAAGGGAAGCATTGGAACATGTAACGTTATTGAAATGGCACAATCTGCTAACATAATACCATAGCAATCGAACAATGAGCAGCCAGTTCAACATCAAACACTCCAAATTGTGCGAAGTTTCAGTGACTGCTATCAACCAGATCACACAGCAAAGAGACACAGTCGATGTCAAGTTCTATAGAGAAGTTTGTGAACGTTTTTTCGTGCGCCTGCTAACTTTTTTAATGATAATCGCAGGGCCCAACATTATCGAGAAAACATTTGCTCAATGATCTGAATTCTTCGAATCTGAAGGAATCGTGGCGATCGGAGCATTTTGAAGGAATTCAGAGAAATCCGCAATCGAAGAACGACTATTTTCCCTATCTCTGCAAGGTATTGAAAAATTCTTTTTGCCCACTTAATAAGTTCCTGGATGTGCCACCGTTTTGAATCAGTTTGCACTTTTAGCAAAGTGACACGATTAAACAATCTAATTCTGTGGTGTAACATCATCCACACTACTAATAAATGCATTAGTAGTTTCTCAAATATGTGTGAGATCAAAATACTTTTTGTGAAACCTGCAGGATTTTTTGGTGTTTTTTTGACAAAAAACATCAATATAACCATTGAAAAGTATTGTTGAAATCATTTTCATTTGTTTTTTTACCTTTGGAGTGAGAAATGGAATCTCGTATTTTGATAAATAATACAAAATTTATTGAGTCCCCATGTGATTTGTTTGAATTGTATTTAAGTAGTAAACATCGATCCAATATCCAGATCTCTCTAAAATGACGTGAATTCATGAAAGCAGCATAATTAATTTCAAACTGGCAGTTCGAAAGTTTCCTTTTTATCTAGCTATCATTACCAAGTCAAAAGAAATCCTAGTGCTGAACTAATCAAGATTTATAATAATGTGTCAATCAAAATTCAAAGCGTTTCTTTTGTTCATCCAATAAGCATCGGCTGGCTTGAATGCAAAGGGGATTCCCCATGAAAGTGCACACAGAAATCTGTAAAATGTGTGGAGATGTGTGGACATTCGACAAACCCTAGGTGGCTTACTGGAAATTGACATCTGATTCTTCTTTTTACAGGTTCATGATGTTTTTCTACATGAGCAAGTTTCCTGCTTTTGCCACTTACGTCATAATGTTTTATCAATCCGTTAAGTCTGGCGTGTGGTTGATTTTGACATTTTCATCTTTAATATTGGGTTTTGCATTTTCTTTTCATTATCTGCTCAGAGATCAAAATCAGTACAAGTGAGTGGCTCGATTTTGATTAAATGTCATTTTATTACAACTCTCAATTCATTACAGGACAATGACTCTATCTATCAACAAAGTGTGGATCATGATGGCCGGAGAAATCGACTACAAGGCGACTTTTATGACTGGGGTAAGAGAAATATTTTCATTTTCTATTCTGTAAAATTGATAAAAGACCATCAAAAATCGATTGCAATTTAATTGCCTACAAAAGAGCCGTGAGCAGGAGGTGCCATAGAGTAGATATATTAGGTAGAGTGGTAACGAATCTATATATATTTTCGAAATCAATGGAAAGATACAAACGTTGAACCAATGTCGGCTAACGAAGGCCACTGAAAGCCAATGTAACATTCAAAGGACCAATGTAGGACCAACGTATGTAAAGAGTTTGTGCTATTTCGGTTGCTTATGACATGCGAGTTAGTCTGTGTGTAGAAAATCAAAGGTATAAAGTCATAGGGTGGAGTCACAGAATAAGTATGTCTAGTAGAGTGGTGACTCCACATTTATTCAATCCCCATTGTTTATACACTTTCGATTTCATTAAATGAACTCAAGGGAGATACATGTGGTATTGTCACCAAATGTGAGATGCAAATTTTTGCAGTTCTGCAGAAATTACAACGGAATTGACTGATCATGATAGCATAATGCAGAAGGAATGATGGCATTTCAGATTCTCATGACAGCCTTGGAGATTAAATGCTTGCTAAATTAGCAATTCGATGGGTTCCTATTGCTTTCATGCTCAACATCAAGAGTATTTATTTAAATTAAGCGTGATCAAATCACAGGCAACCCGCCACAGGCACAGCAAAATCACATCAGCAAAGACAATGGCTTCATTTAACTGTGAAAGATGTAAATGGTTCTACATCAGTAGTCAGAATCAAGAAATGAAACATGAATCTAGTGAATCATAGAATCATGCCGGTGAAGATTGAATTAAAAACTTGAAATTTCAGCCAAGAAAGCACGAATAATATCGCGACTTTTTCATGAGGACTTTCATTATAATATAATTCATGAAATTCCCTTGATAATCAGCTTAATTTCCGCTTTGATAGGATGCCTATCAGCAAATATTCATTCCCTTTGATATCCAACGTGTTTCATACTACTTATATAGAAGAGTGCTCTCGGTAGTATATAAATTGGCAAATTTTGACTTTTTTCAAAAGTGCTCAAATAATTTTTTGGACCACGGGAACTTAATCTCCGCCAAAGACTGAATCTTTTGATGTAAAATTTTTCACTGTACACAGATACTTTTTTGAGTCGACACTCTACCTATATTTCCCTACTCTATGGGAGGTGCTTGGCATTCATTTTGCGAAAATAACATTTTCAGGTGATTTAATAATCCAGGTAAAATGATAAGACCAAGTTCTCGAATTATGTTATGTATATTGCCGACGTTTCGGTTTCTCATCCTTTGTAAAGGCAGAAACATAGAGTATCAATATATAGGTAGAGTGTCGACTCAAAAAAAGTATCTGTATACAGTGAAAATTTTTATATCAAAAGATTCAGTTTTTTGCGGAGATTGCGTTCCCGTGGTCCAAAATATTACTTGAGCACTTTTGAAAAAAGTCAAAATTTGCAATTTATATGCTACCGAGATGACTCTCCTATGTAGGTAGTATGAAACAAGTTGGATATCAAAAGGAATGAGTATTTGCAAATAAGGATCCCAACAAAATTCAGCTAATTTGCAAGCGAGTTTCATGAGCCGCATTATAATGGAAGTCTTCATGAAAAAATCGCGATCTTATTTTGCTTTATTGTTTGAAATTTCAAGTTTTGAATTCAATTTTCATCTGCATGATTTTATGATTCACTAAATTCATGTTTCATTTCTTGAATCTGAATAGTGATGTAGAGCCATTTACATCTTTCAAAGTCAATTGAAATCATTTTTTTTTTTGATTATGTGATTTTGCTCTACCAATGGCAGGTTGCCTACGATATGATCACGCTTAAGAAGATTTTTACATATCAGGATGAAAGCAATAGGAGCCCATCGAGTTGCTAATTTAACAGACATTACCTCTCCAAGGCTGTCATGACACGGACGATCTGTGAAATAATATCATTTCCTTCTCTATTATACTATCATGATCAGTAAATTCCGTTGTAATTTCTGCAAACTGCAAAAATTTGCAATCTCACATTTGGTGACAATAACACCGTATCCCCCTCGAGTTCACCTAATAAAATCGAATGTGTATACACATTGGGGATTTAATAAATAAGGAGTCACCACTCTACCTAATATACCTACTCTATCGGCAGAAAAATTCAAGAGCATGGAATACACGAACATAATAAGCTTATATACACTTTTATGATGCACACTTGACAAATCGATTAGAAAGCAGTCATCTCGATCTTCTATTAAGTTTAGGTTCCAAAGATCTGATTTGGAATCTGATCCCAAAACAGATTCCTCGTCAATTGAAAATATGATCTGGCGTCTTTTATTCGAGTTTACTAAACAATTTCCATACAATTGTAGGTCAACTTTGATACCTTGACAAGACTACTTTTATTCGTGTTTGTGCTGCTGATTAGCATTGTGCTTGCTAATCTATTCATCGGCTTGATCGTCGGGGATGTTGAAAAAATCAATAAAGAAGCCGAATTGAAGAAGTGGCAATGGAACCTTGAATTCATAGAATATACTGGTAAGATGGACAGAATGAATAATTCATACATACATCTGATTATCTCATCTATAGTGATCTGTCAATGTTTGTATTATAAAGTAAACATTCTTTTCAAATTTCCAAATTTTCCATCGCACAATGCTTAAATGCAAATGAAGCTTTGTTAAGTGTTTGATGAAATGCAATTTCCTCAAAATTCGCTTACTGATGGACCTTTTATTAAATGTAGGTCATTTTCATTCGTTGCTCATTAGACATTGAAATATGCACAAAATAGCTCTTTACCATGAAATTATTCAGATACGACACTGTAAATTCTGGCAACAAAAGTGTCCAGGAAGCTAAGTGAACGTGCAACAATTTGTATAATCGCCTGAACTTCCTCTCCCATATTCGGTAGCACAATCATCTTAGGAAATATAACACTCCTCCAAAAGTTGTTGGGGGGGGGGTGGGGGTGGTGGGACAATTAGTCAAAAATCTATAAAAATTATTCAATCTTCATGAAGCTTCACTCACACGCATTTCAGAGCATAATCTAAGTATGTAGATAAGAAACATATGCAAATTGGATCTTGATCTGATTTCGTCTGTTCGACGCATTCTGAGCTGAGCAGATAGCACTTGAGGTCAACAAATTCATTTCGTGAGAACTCGTGAAGTGATACTGACCAAGGCCACCCTTCGGTAAACATGCTTACCTGTTAAAGGATGTGGAAAGGCTTTAGTCTGGGCTATTAAATGTCAAGTGTCAGCCAATGAGACGAAGGCAGAGGGAGGAGAGAGAGAGAGGGAGAGGGAGAGAGAGAGAGAGACATCGCAATTTTTGACATGGAATGTCTTCAGACCATTTCCTTTCATGTGCATGTGCTATTATAATGGTTCTGATCGGCAATGTATGTGAGAATGTAGTTGAATGTGGATAAAATTGCTCAAAATGTTTGTGTTTGCCTACATTAAGAGGCTAAACTCTTAATCTAAATGTGTTTAGCTTTATAGACGGGGGTGCATGAATATGAAAGGAAATGACCTATAGACATTCCATGTCAAAAATTATGAATCTGGGCTTAATTCTTTTCGTTGAATCCAGAGAAAAAATAGAAAATTTCATTTTAACCAAAAACTGCAATCTGCGTCCCATTGGATTTACATGTGTTTTTCTTTGATCCTGTCTGACAAGAGGAGGAACTCACTAGAACTCGGCAGACGTGCAGATTCGTAGTAGGCAGAAGATGTACATAATTCTATGAAAGTCTCGTTTTCGGCCTCGGTCCCTTCAGAAGCTCCTTCTGGCTGCCGGACTATATGACATACCGGCATAGATATTTCACAAAAAGAATTAAAATGAATAAGGCAGTGTCAGTTTCGTTTGAACAATTAACAGCTCATCGGAACGCATAGCTGGGTAACTTGTGCGCAAAGCAAATCAGGGGAAGACAAATACGAAAAGTGATAGTTAATGGAAAAGCTTAAATGTAAAAGTATTATAATTATTATAATATAATTATAAGTAAAAAATTATTATAACGAAAATACGATGCTACAACAAGAAAGAGTGTAAGCCCGAACCGAGAAGATTGAAATGAACAAATGAACTTAAGGGTTAGAAAGAGTAATGCTGAATAGAAAATAGAAAATGGAGAGAAAAAATTAAAAAATAAAATAAATTATTAAAAAATGCATATTTTCAAATGAGGGAAAATGCAAATGGAATGCTGATAAGTAAATAAAAGCAGATGAATTAGCTGTCAACTTGGCTTTACACCATTAAATGTTTGCTTCTCAGATTTCATCTCTACAGCATCCCGATGCGATCTTTTCTTAATCCCATACGATGCCTGGTTCTTCATTCTTTAGCAAGTTAGCACCTTATGATCGACACCTGATGGAATTTCCACAGCCATAAAAATGCAAGAAAAGTAATTTTTCCTTGCTATCTCTCCTAATAGCAGTCCATATTTTCAACACGAAAGCTGATGCTAGCAAGACGAATTTGCCTGCTTTGGTAAATTGTTTACTATTTATTTATTTATTCATTAATTATTTTAATCCTGCTGTTTATTCAATTATCTTATGATAAATTCATTTATTCTAATAAATTAATAAATTCAGTTCTATTTGTTTTTATTTTCTATTTTGTCTTTATTATTTTCACTTGTTACTAACTATCTAATCAGGAATTGCCTTTATTTTAGTCCATCTTCTGCTCTGCTACATGTAGGATGCTCTGTACTTGTTTGATGATTTCATTATGTCTGAATGCCTTTAACGCATTTCGACGTTCATTCTTGTCACACTGTATCAAGTGATTATGTCAAGTGCAAGCAATGACTTTAAATAGTACTGGGCGATTGAGCCATCGAGTAATTTTTCACTGAATGTGAATTTGTGAGCAACTTTCAACCTACATCCATATTCTTTTTGTGGTGCTACACCTGAAGTAGTACCTAAGGCATTGCATATTTTATAAATTATATCATCTACTTGCGGTGTTTTATATGACCCTCAAGTGCATTGCGGCAGACCAAGCATTCAAGATAATTCAACAGCTCTCTGTTCCACTACGTTTCAGTGACGAACAATTAGCATGCCATCTCACCGAATTCTCCCTGTTCTGTCCATCGACTCTCCAACCTTCATCGGTTAAAATTTATGAAATTTGATGCAAACATGCAAATTGATCAGACATTACTCATAGACATTGGCATTAGCATTTTCCATTGAACTGTGTTTAGTATTTAGATTGACGCCTGACTGGGAATTTGTTTTGACGGTGCTTCACAGCAAAATTTTTGTAAACAAACCAGAACTTTCAGGAATTGATTAAACGATCCTACAACTGACGGACTGAAAATGATAATTCAGCAAAGGGTAGTTTTTTGAATGATTTGCTACCCAAACTGTTTAGAAATTACCGAATCTAAATGAGAGTGTAAAAGCGGTATTTATTCACAGCGTCACCTCTCTTAAGTGTCCCCACTACCCAAAAGCGACCGGCTTTCATAATCCCGACTTTCAAAACACATATCTTGCTAACAGACTAAAGGGATAACTTTTCAAAACATTCATCCGGCGTGTCATGGCTTACAGCTTGGAGATGTGGAACATCTTCAGAAGAGAGTGTCCTCTGAAGAACAGAAAGATTCGTGACAAGAAAATCTTGCCGACAGAAAGAACATCAATGAGTTAATGAGCATCTGGGGCTGATAGAGACTGTTATTGAGGTGGTGAAAAGGAATGCTATCACATGGACGGCTCAAATTTTGAGAAAAAAATGATAGCCTCTCACTGAAGAGAGCATGGAGCTTCAAAAAGGAGGGAAGACGAGAAACAGGCAGACCAACCAGGTGGAAGGGCATGGTACTAAGGGAATACGGAGAGACTGGTTTGAAAGTATAAGATGCAAATGATCGGGCGAGATGGAGAAAGCGAAGATCGTGGCGGGAACTTCAGTAACCCCTCGTAAGAGGGAAAAGTGCTGACGAAATAAGTAACGATAATCATTTATTAGTTTACAAATGAGATACATCCGTCAGCATTGCAAACATGCATTTCTGCGAAGATTTTGTATTTTAAAATTCTTTGCTGAACTATGGTCCTCTCGCATCTGTTCCGTCTTTTATTGCTGCATTGTTTTGCTTTTATATGGTTCCGTTGAGTAGGTTGGCACAGAATTAAAAATTTGTCTGAGACATCGAAAGTGGCAATGCTACATTTTGTCCCTGAGACATCACGTTTTGAGTGCTAATACAATTTAAGAAGCAAGGATTTCCAAAAAATCCTGATGATGCCAATTAACTAAAATTTAAACACACACGTATAATGCCTGGCCGTCAAAATGCAACGTCCCCTATAGAGGTGCAGCGGACTCAAACATTATCTAACGAGAAATTCGGTTGGAGAGTCGGCCACGCAGCCGGACAACGAACATTTTAATCGAATTACATGTAATTGTAAAAAGCAATAGAGCTTAATGCCAACAACTTACATTGTAAGTTAAGGATGCCAATTGAATATTTTCCCATCACATGTTGAAAATCACTTTGCATCTTTTAACTTAATACTCTTTTTTCTGTCATTACAAAACACAAGTCGCTGTGAGAGAACAAAGACGTGCCTCTGCTAATTATTTTGATTTGAACTTTCGTTCATTTTACATGGTGTTTGTGTACTTTTGTGGTAATGAGAAAAGATATTGAAGAAGTTTGAAAAAGAACTATTTAACTTATTCGAATAAAACTTGCATATTCGCATTCCCTGTGAGTGAGAACATGACATTTTCAGCTAAAAGATCATGATCTTGTGATAACCTCACGATATCACTATTTTTCTTTCGTTCATTGATTTTGATTACCACTATATTAAAAGAGAGCTCAGAAAGTACTCGTTCTCCCCGTGCCTGATTCATTATCATACTAGCATGTTTTCTTATTGAAAAATAGCGATTTGTAAATTGAGTGATTTTCATTCTTTGAGCACTCCTCAGCAAATTTGATAGCGGATACAAGTCTATCATAGATCATGTTAAAGCTGAGAATACAAGCTCTCGGATGATGTATGGCACGTTGTTGTGTGACACGATGAGAGGACATGAGAATCGGTTGAAATTTTGGTGGTCCGTCTTTTATGATCAGCTCAGCAGTTTCTCATCAAGTCTAACATGAAGTTTTCTCATCAACCTTTAAACAACGTGCTATACGATTTTTCTACTTATGCAGACATTCGGATATATTCATATGATCAATGATCATCAAGACATTTCAAAACCATCTAAATGCAGATGCAATTTGCTATCAAATGAGGAGCCGTTCACATATTATATAATGCAAGATTCATCTCCAATTTTAAATCCCCTCCTGCCCCAAGATGCCAACACTGACCAATTCTACTCACCAGCCATGCGACTCTTGTCAATGCGCTTGAATCATCTGATTTATTAATGCATGATTAGTTCCCATACTCATGGCTGTCCGGGCTGGATGGAAAACGGTTGGGCAATATACGAATATTTCGTCAAAAGGTTGGCATCCTTCTAACACTAAACATATTGAAATATCTTAATATGCTTTGAGAAATTCTGTCAAATGAAATGACCGGTTTCCTTTTCTTCTTTGTGCATTTAGAAACCATGTTTGATTTCCTGAACAAATGGGTGCGAAAATTCCGCACGTGCTGCAGACACAAAGGAGCCATTCGAGTCCTAGGTCAAATTGAGAGAGATAGAAGGTCAACGATTTATGTACAACAAGTGGATAGTGGAAGACGGCGATTGGCTGTAAATGATTCAATCCGACATGGTCTTTATGTAACAGATTTGAGTTGGAGAAATGCTTTCAAATGGGTAAGTTTTTAACAGTTGAAGCAAATATATTGAGGAACCTCTACCAAAAGTTTTATTCAAAAGTTTTTTATTTTAAGTTATAAAAAAAAGATTGGCATTAAGCATTAAAGGGTCTTTGGTGTCAAACGCCGATTCACGATCGGCGCTATCAGGCGGGAAGTTCAGCAGCATTTGAGACATGCCAACAGGAGTAGCAAAAGGGGTTATAGATCTTAGTCCCATCCACGCCACGCTGTGAGGATCATCGAGGTCTCCTTACTTCCCAAAGTATAACTCCAATAATGACATGAAATTCAAGTTACAATATGCACGTATATGCAGGTTTTTTCTCCAAAAGATTTTTTCTTTGTGAATATTTTAAAGAACAAAACAGTTGGTGTGCGCTTCAAAGCCGAGAACCACTAGTGCACGAAAAGAAAATTATGCGAAATAAAATCCGAGATGATTAACCGACAAATTTTTAGTGCTGTAAAGAGGCCACAATCTTGTATGATGCACCAAGGTCCTCATTTACGTGATGTAATTTTCCATACATAATTTTATGAAATTCATGTGTTTCATTTGTAACTTGGTTATAAAATTTATTCTCAGTATTCATTCATAATCCCTACACGACTTTTGGCGGACCTGTAGTGTTAGCCTTCCAGTGGTAACATTTGCTCTTATCGCTAATTTTCGCACTATAAATAGCGATCCAAATGTTTAAATCAGCATGTTTTGCTAACTGGCACCTCCCAAGGTATGGATGGGATTAGAAACCTCAGCAATATGAGTCTTCTCGCATCCACAGAGGCCTTCAGCCATCTGCAAATATTCTACTATTTCAACTGAAATGGAATTAGAGATGAAAGATAGACAAAACAGCTGTTTCATCATTTAAATATATTCCGCGAGGCCTTTCGACGACTCTCGTCAAGCGGTACGTCGTATTTACAGACAAATCATGGTAAAACGTTTATATACAAATTAAAATAAAAGAAAGTAAGTGAGCTAAAGTCAAAAGTCAAAAGTTAAGTCAGAACCACGGTAGCTGGAGCGTCATCACTGTTTGCTTTTGCACACACAATTGAGGTCTTGTGACGTTGATAATTGTCGCCTCTAGGAATGGAAGTAACACTGTGTGACGAGCTTTGGCGACCTTCTTGAAATACGACATCTTTGTACGTGTGACGTCGAACTGCGGACAATTGAGAGCGTGTCTTGCAACAGCACTGCTGGGAGGCTCTGATGATCTTGGTCGAGGTCTTTTGTTCATCAGCCATGCCGGACATAGAAATTGACAACAATAAAACCTCTAGAATGGAAATTAAGCTTCATGCAATGCACAATAACGGCACATAAATCGCACGCATTTTCACTTAGATGCACCTGCCAACGTCTGTATCATTGGGTTAGAATCAGTCACATGAGTAAATCGAAGCTTTTAATTGGTTCTTCATGCCCCAACTTAGTTCCCCCGGATGTGCCGCGACCTTGAGTCAATTTCCATTCTAGTCAACTTCAGATAAACAGTTTATTTCTATGATCGCACCGGAACCCTTCTTGTCATGAACACGACCTTCGGCTCGATAGCTGGAAAAGCTAGAGCAGTTACCGCACGGACTTTGGCTCTGACTTCGTTCGAGAATCTCTCGCCCAGGAACGGCACCATCAAGTAAGCAGTCTTCTTTGCAGGACCATATTCAGTCTCATGTTCTTGTGTTGGTCGTCGAAAGGCCTCGCGGAATATATTTAAATGATGAAACAGCTGTTTTGTCTATCTTTCATCTCAAATGCTACTTCGGCCTCACGTTGCTTTGAAATGGAATTAATTTAAAGCATTTAAATGGACAATCAATCTTAACGAACTCCATTTGCTCATTCAGTTTGTGATCAAATTTGTGATGACGTCATGTTAAAATTAGTTATGGCAGCATTTTTACTCTCATCAATTCTTCGAGGCGACTTCCAATCAGTCAGTGTTGCTTTTCCATATGAAAGACTAATTATTCATGCTCTTAATGTCATGTTGAATTTGTAAATTAAAACAAATGGATTTTTGTTTATCGAAAGTAGAAATATGATTGACATCGTGGGATTTTCACCTAAAATGAAAATGTTCTCTCTAATAGTCCATTGCAGTTTCATTTTAGCAGTCAAACAAGGATTTTATAGACATTTCTGATGTAACATTGAAATTCTTTTGTTCCCAAAGGGTTTTGATTTCTTTTGAATTTCGGATAAGTCTTCCAGAATGATCATTTTCGGTTTTGATAAGTTATCGACCAAATGCCAATGGAGAGGCGTTTCTCCCGAGCTCACATTCCGAGTGAGGTCATTAATTCTGAGTGACAACTTATTTTCAGGCTGCGCTTGTTGTCATATTATGACTGAACGAGAGGGTTGACTCCCAAATTTCGTAGTGATTTTGAACACAAGCTAATTATTTTTCAAGTACATACAAGTTTATTATTTACATTCATAGGAGAATACATTTATCAGTTACTCATAAGCCGGGTAAGCAATGGTAGACTGATCCCTGCCGGAAGTATCATTCGCTCATTGGACCTCCGAGGCCTTCAAACTACATTAAAGTTAGTTTGTGGAAAGCAGGTATTTCCCATAGGAGTCTTCATATTTCATACTGTGTGCCCACTTACGTATATGTTGACGCCATGATTATTAGTGTGCGAATGAAGCATAGCAAGGTTGGGAACAGAGTTTTTGACGCTCTCTTAATCTTGACATTTCTTTTATATATTACATTGATGCACAGATGTAATGTTCAATTTGTTCGAGTTGCAATCACATCTATCATGACGATTACCGCGTCCAGCACAAAACAAGTCATGAAAGCGACTTCTAAGATATAAAATAGCAATTTCATAATGATTCATCGGCGCGAGTCATACTTCCGGTTTAAAAAGTATGGACGGATTGCATAATTCGGGTTATGAATACGTATATTTCCGAATATGAATGCCACGCAGTGACGCAGTTCATGCTCAGCATGACAAGGTATTTTGTTTCATTGTCCATACTATATCCACGGTCTCAAACATAAGAAAGTTAGCCTTTTGTATCAACAAACCAAACCTTGTTGTAACATTTTTCAAACTTTCATTGCATTCAAGTGCTATTCCTTGATCAATGATAATATCATCATGATGATATTAAGGTAATACTCAATTAGGATTTCTTCAGTAGCTAGGTTTATGAAAACACAGGGGAAAGTAAGTCAATCCCTCAAGGCCAATACATCTCACAATAATGCGACAGCGAAAACTGCAAATGACGAATCATACTCCATCTCATGCCATGGAGGAAAAGCACAAGCTCCCTGCAGTTGTTCTCAACCGAATAGGCAGCTGATTGGACAGCAAGCTGCTGATTGTTGGCGTAGTGAGGCGATATGTCTATTGTTTCAGCAAGTTTAGTGACATCAGCTGTAGTGTGCTACATATATCATGAGACAGAGTAAATGCAAAAAGCAAAAAATCCCAGATGTTAGGACTTTTAGACTGCACTAGCTAGACAAATATTGTTTATGGCTCTATCACCTGTTTGTAGGCTTTCAACTTCCCATATTTATCAAGTATGCCAGTACAGAGCCAAATTAACCCTACATAACAGCTTGCATGGCTGTATTTCTCATGTAGCCTGTAGGATATAGCATAATAGGCCTATGTAGACACAACAGTAGAATGGCACATAATGAAGTCGATATTTTTTGACTTGTACAATAAAGATGAGCGATCCTACCCGAACCCGACCCGAAATGATCGGGTTCGGGTCGGGTTCGGGTAGAGCAATTAAGAAGTCGGGCCGGGTCGGGTAGGATTATCTCTTTTATCTAAAACCCGAAATAGTCCGAACTCGGGTTTTTTCGGGTTGGAGCATACAAATTTGAAAAATGTTTAGAACTTTAATAAAAAATATTTTCTGTGAAGTTAGTACTGTTTTATGTGTACCTGTAGTTTAATGAAATCTTTCAAGAAATTGTGGCTTATCACATTATTCTCATTGCGAATTATTGATCTAATAAAGTACTTTGCGCTACAATTTCTACTTCTAAAACAACGAAAGATCATTATCAAATTAATTGACACTGTTCTTGTGGTCTCTAAGGGCCTCATTCTCATAATGATATGTAGATCTTGGCTCGCAGGATGGACGGAAAGAAATGAAATTTAATTTGAGATAAGCTTTACATAGGAACGGAAGCTTAGCTATACATCAAATATTATATAATTGAAATTTTAGCATCTATCTGCAGAATTATTTTGTTACATGTAGTGATGCAGTTCAGCTGCTCGGACCTTGACATCATCATTAACAGTGAGAGTCAAAGTGTCTCAATCAGAGTTTTGAAGGAGTATGCTGCTGCACCTATACTATATATATATCGCGAAGCAGTCGATTTTTCTTGTAAAGGTACCGAATTTTGTCATGTGTTTTAGGTTATGTTAATTTCGTGTGTAATTGTGCTACTTATTTAGTATTAGCTTGAATACTTTATTAGCCTAGAGAAAATAATGTACTAACTACTGCATATTTTATTAAAATACTAAAATAATGCTACTAAGAAGTTAGACTACCGCCCGGTATCACATTAGGATCAAGCATTAGCTTTATATATAGAAATGCTTCTGATTTTTCGAATATAATCGGGTGGGGTTCGGGTCGGGTCGGGTCCGGGTTGAAATTTTGTTCGACTTGGGTATCCGAATTTTTGGAACCCGACCCGACGCTCATCTTTATTGTACAATACTTCACAAGTGTCCGATAGAAATGTAGAAGTGTAGATAGAGAATCCATTCCCACATCACACCATTTCGCAATACCCACGCCAACTATGATTCTATATTCTAACATTTAATATCAAATTGATTTTTCTCTTTCAGGGTCCACTTGCTAAGTTTTTCGGCTTCGTCGACCGCAAAGAGCTGACCAAGCGTTTGATGGCTGTGGAGACACGTAAATTGAAGTTAAGAAAACAGTATTGTGCCTTACGACGAACATCACCCCAGCAAAACAAGAAGATCAGTGGTAAGAGAGATACAGTACAATTAGTTTAGAATCAGCATATTCAAAACCTCGTCATGTACGAGCATTTGAATCAAAAAGTGGCAAAAGTTTCGCGTCACTTACTTTTGTATTCAGTAAATCCGCTAAATTCGAGGAACTAAAACTGACACGAAAGTTTCCCAGTTTATAGAATTTCTTTCAAGTGCTAGGGAAGGATTTCGCTGAGTTGCTGTGTGATTTCATTTCGCTGCGGACCAAGACATGTAATTTCATTTTTTCATGCTGCAATAATGAATATTATCTGCACTTCACAACAAATCCCATCGTAAATTGGACAGTATATAATTTATTCGAATATTTTTCTATGGATTTTGTTCTGTGTTTTTCCAATAATCGCAAACTGCTTACACAATGCCTTTCATAATATGACGTTCTATGCATCATCCATCAATCACCCTGACTGCATTTTTACATCATTCCTCTATAAAAACGTATCTGAATGTGTATATGAAAAATGTAGCTATCCTTCCCACGCCAAGAAATTCTTGCTCTTTACGTCCGCCAGGTGCACGAACGAAACATTTCAGCTCATCTTTTGTAAAATTTTGTAAATAATTTTTATAATGTCTGTTTTGTTGATTGTAAGGTGCTTACTTTCATGTCAGCCAATAAAGAGAATTCTATTCTATCTGAAGCAATATATTCCTCAGTATTTGAGATGCCTGCAGAAGGCGGTAAAATGATATTAAACAAAATGATATCAGTCATGTCCAGCAAAATATTGTTGTATGTTTCCAAATCACATTTCTCAGATCTGACATTCATATAACACACTCTGCATAACTTGAAAATCCTGATCATCATACAACTTCTATTGGACACGATAAGATGACTGAGACAGACAGAAGAGCACAATTTACACTGCAAATACTGAATATCGAGGTCAGTGACTCGAGGTCAGTGTGATTACTCTAAATCCAAATTAGAGATCGATTACGAATGATCAACACGTTGCCAATTCAATCCTGAATATCATTGAAACAAGAAGCTGATTTGATGCGGATTCGAAGTAAATTACATGCGGGTCGGATGCATGCTAATTAGATGCACTACAACTGCAGATTATTGCGGGATTGATGTGGATTGGATCAAGCCGTACAAGTTGTCGATGCAAATTGATGACAACAAGCCTTGGGCATCAAGAAACACATCGCTTTGATTTGGGTTTTCTATCAGCAAAGTAAATAGATGCACATCATATGCAGATTATCTACAGATGGTTCTGAATTTGATGGCAAATTGATTAGATGAGGATTTTGAAATAGATTGGTCGCGCATGATACAGGAATAATGCCGATTTTGTACAAATTTTATATGAAATTTGTTCAGATTGGTTGATAGGAACAGTTTTCATTGATTGACGACTTGATATGGTGTTCATTGACGGCAGGTCTTTTGCATTATAAGTGCAGTATGACTGATGGCCTAAAATTGTATTTTCCGTGAAAGTGGTCTATACAGAAAATGCATGAAAGTAATTACAGACATGAGTGCAGTTGCAAGTGCACGACATTCAAAAGATGTGTGAAATAGTCTAACTATGCTCTTGCTCCACTTCTACAGATATCTAGTAACAATAACTCTCAATTGATTTTATTTTCAGAAGCTGAATGCGTTACAAAAAAGAAAGTTTTGCCAGTCCTGGAACCGATTCCTAAAGATACTCATGAAGAATCCGATGCAGAATCTAGTGTATCGATAAACTTAGAAGCGGACAAAGCTAAGAAGCAGAAAAATGCGCTTGAAGTGAGTTAGACCCTTCAAATTGTTAATGTACTGTAGCTCACAAAAGATCTGCGCTCGAGAAAGTATAATGTGAAAATGCATTATTTAGAAATATGGCAAATAACTTTCAGTAGTTCTGAAAATGACTCATTATTTCATTAAATCGCGCAAGAATGACAGGTTATAAAAGTTTACTTGACGATAAACAGCAAAGATGGACTCATACCTGATAAAATAAATATCCATTTAATTCCAAAGAGGCACGGGCTCATAAACAAGAAAACCGACTTCCTACGTCTCGTTACAGGTCCTTTAGCATACCGGAAGATCAGTAACTGACGGACCCACGCCCTAGGCGTATACCTACCTCACAATAAACTAGTTGAAAAAGTGATACAAATCAACTTTACCATGTTGACAGACGGTTATACATAAAAATCAACAGTTTAGTGGGACCATATACGTGGCACGTCTAATAAGTTTCCGGACAAATGTAGAAAAATGCAAGTATTTTAATTCTGACATTATGAATCATTAATATGGTGTATATAGGCTAGGAGACTATGCAAATTTTTTAAAAAAATCCATTTATTATTTGTCTGCTGAACCATTTTAAAAAACATTCGAAATTTTGAATATTTTGATGAATTGAAAACAAAAATAATGTTTTTCCTAAGAATGTTGAAAATTTGTCGACGGATATGTATTGTTTGAACATTTATCAATACAAGCACTCTGCATGCAGCCAGATAAAAATTGCAGGTTTTCAGAAGTTCACTTTTCAAACCAATTTCTCTCTCTTCGAACACATTTCAACTTCCTGACACCTAAGGTCGTCAAACATCTCAAACTCTTCTAAACGAAATTTATCCACAATTTCGCGGACAGATTCCACTAGATCACAGTTTTATCCAAATGACTGTCAGTCCACGCAAATGCTTTTCTCTGAGTCCTGAGCAACCAGAAGTTGGTTGAAGAGAGGTCCGGTCTGCACGAGGATAGTTAATTGATGCCCAAATTCTGTCGTCAGGCTTCCTGGTCTTTCAATGAGAAAACGGGAGACACGAGAAAAAACCATGGGTTGACTTTTCAATGCTCAGCAAAAGTCCAGGAGAGTCCCAATACTTCCATTGGATACATTCATCTTCTCACTAAGAGTGGTAATCGATATACGTCGATCCCTGTTCCATCGGCTCGGACTTTGTGGTTGCAACAGACTCGGTAGGCCTACCTTCAGGCTTCAAGTAGATCATCATTGACACTCTGTCGACCTCGTCTAAACTCTGCTTGCTGCCCAAAACAGGATAATTCGCGTGAAGGACATTCGTCCGTGAAAGCAGCTGCCATTCTGTTCCGTAAATCGTGATTCTGATAGTTAAGAGGAACACGAAGACGAGTTGCATACCTCTTCAATTTTTTCAATGTGAAACTCGGTTTAAGACATTATTGCACAGTTGCAATTGAAATTACATCGAATTTAATTAAATAATGGACGGTTGTGTGGTGAATAGAGTTAACTGTTCGAAATGAATGCTCCGTTGTTCTCATGCACCTGAATTCCTGCATATGCAACATAGCAGATTCGATAGCACTGTCCACAACCAATAAAATCCATCAAGGTATTCAAAATTTCGCATGTTTTTTTAAATGGTTCAGCAGAATACTAAAAAATGGAAATATTTTAAAACTTTGCATAGCCTCCTAGCCTATATGCACCAAATTAGTGATTCATCATGTCAGAATTAAATTATTTGCATTTTTTCTACATATGTCCGGAAACTTATTGGACGTACCACGTATTTCATTTGATACTTCATTAAGTTCTTCATGTTATAATGCATAAAACCCACAATGCAAGAGGAAAAATATCCGCAAGCAGCGGGCTACAATGCCCACCCATTAGAATTCCACGAATCTGTTTAAAATATGTCCACCAAAGGCAGCATGCCACTATATTGATTTTATAGCGGACAGCTTCTTTAAATTGAGAAACACCAAACAATGGTATCATTTAGTAGACTTCTTAGCGAAAAAACTGCGACTCCGGCCGGTGTGGTTTTCAAGAAAAGTATCAAAAATCAAATCAAGCAAACAACCTAAGTAAGTGTCATTGATTCTAAGTAAGATTCGATAAACAAATGCTTCAATGCACTCCGCAGACTGTGTACTTTAAAGCAAAAAATGCATTTCTATGTGGATAGATAATAATAAAACAATTCTTATATAATTCTAAAATGTGCGTCTATGTATATATGACATTATTCATCGCCACAGTCAAATACATAAATCTGATGTGCCAGCACACGCAAAGACTACATTATATTTTCATTTTGAACTTTCGAGATGTTTTGCGACGTAAAATGTAAAATGTTGATAAGGCCACAACAGCCAATCAGGATTTAGTATATGCCCACTTCTGCTCTGTCTGTCATAAGATAATCAGATGACTGATTGTTGTAAGACGTTTGCGACACGACTTCATCGCAATTATCGAATTCAGCTCACAGTAACAAAAAATTATCCGCTTATCTCACGGCAACTTTTTCCTCACGACAAATTTTTGTTGTTTATGCTTTATATTACCATGCAACAAAAGAGATAAAGACTCTTGTCTGTGTGTTGTCGGGTAAAAAATGTCGGTGATGAAATGCATTTCTCCACTTCGTCGCTTTTACTGAACGAAGTGTCAAGACAGTTCAACAATTTGATAATTTGACCAATCAGATGTTTAAGAGAAAGATCGATGAAAAAATGGACATAAAGCAAATAATAGCTGTGTATTTCATGCATGATAACATTAATTCAACTTATCGTTTTTGTCATCGATCTGGTGCGAACGAACCTTAACTCTCCGCATTTGTTTCAGGCCAATGATATGGGATCGACCGACTCATTAGCTTCGACAGACGAACTCCATCTACCTCGACATGAACGAGAACCGCAGAAATCGATCTCCTCTCGGCCCACCAACTTAGGAGGCGACAATCCTCAAACAGTGATGGAGAGAGCAGCCCGGTTAGGATATATGCAGTTCTCTTTACCTGGTAAAACTCCTCGATTTATGCGCGTTAGTCCTGGTGGAGAAATTTATGATTCACATTAAAACCAACGCACTTAATTTTGGATTTTTTATCTATTCTTGATACATATGAACAAGGAGTTTCTCTTTGCAAAACAATTATGTTCCTTCTTCCAATTTAAAAGCATGTTTTGATGATATTCGGTTGTTGTATTCTTCTATAAAATTATCAACCACTTCAAACGATTTATTGACAGCTCCAGCAATGAATACTTTGGTTCTTGACTGGCAAATCGCGGTGAATGCTGTTACATTTAATATGTGAGACACATATTCAGCGAGTTAACAATATGTTAACATGTTGATCAAGTATTAAATGCATTTGCTGTTTATCATTATAACATTTGTACAAAACGCATTTTTGTTTTTGAATGCAAATATTGCATCATCAGTTAGTTACTTAGCAAGCTCGCTAGTTAGTTAGCTAGCTAGCTAGCTAGTTAGTTAGTTAGTTAGTTAGTTAGCAGTTACTGTTGACTTGCCAAATGCTGATACCACAAAATTACAAACTTGCAAGTAAGTTGCTTTTTGTTTGAGTAAACAGCACTAATGGAAACCAACTGTCTTTGTTGACACTCAAATCCTTTGCAAACGCAAACACTGATCTAAATAAGTCAATGTTGTTAGACTAAATCTTGATAAAATTTAAATTTCTGTCTTACGCAGCATTATTGATGAAATTAGCGAAATATGATTGTTTATCAAGCCCATTGCTTCTGAATTTCAAAAGTTGAATGCATATGTGATTAAATTGATTGAAGGTCTTATTGAAAATTCTCACAAAGTGTTGCAGGTAAATTAAAAAATTATACTAATCATAAATAGATCACTTAAAGTTTTTGCTAAATCAGAACTTTCAAATTCAACAACTTGATTTATTTGACAAGTTTATTTGACAATTTATTTTATTCAACAATTGGTTATTCAACAGCTTCAGTTTATTAATTAAGTTGCTTAATTAGTGTGCTAACTGTTCACAGTTGTTAAAAGCAGGGCAACTCCAATTATCGGCATAGTTCGCAGGATCATTGAATCTCAGTCACAACGAGCACGTCATTTACCTTACCCACTCATTTCTTGTTAAACCTGTCTGAAAAAATTCTCAACTACCTTCCAAAGGCGCTGTTCTAGGTAGATATAATTTGGAAAAGCCTAATTGTTGACATTGAAGGTCATCTCTGTGTTCAAAAACAGTTTCAATTTTCTCTATCGATGAGCGAAAAACCAAGGAATGGAAATTGATATAATCGAGTTATGCAATGATCGGAAGATTTTGTCAATGAGGTTCAGAAATCATCTCTATAATTTGTGCACCATTTAATTGTGAGGCAATTCATGGATCAAAAGTCAAGCAAACTAAGTCTTATTTCTGTCAGAATGAACATGTCACAGTGAAAAGAGACATTGTGACTGAAGCAGCACCCCTTCACTGCAAATTGTAGGGTGGTAATTGGGAAAAACTATACCAGCTATACATTTTTTAGTTGATTGTTTCTGATGAATGTGTGAATGATGTGTAAAAATCTGAAAATAGCATCATATAACCCTTTTGCTTTTCATCTTCGAAAAAATATGCATGTAGTCAAAGAGAAGAATCCATATAAAAATAGAGTGATTTAGAGAATCATGCATACGCATGGTGTCCTAGTTCGGATAACCTGATTCATTGTTTATGTCATACTTATTAAAATGCCAATCAAATTGCTTGTTTCAGTTCACCATATCATTTCGATGCTATAGATGCATAGTTGAGTAGGCTCACTAAAAAGATGAATTACTAGTACAAACTGAAGCTAATGCAGTTGATAGTTGTAAAGAGCTTTGTCAGCAATGCTCCTCTTAATATTTCCAGGAAGACGTAATAAATAAGTTTTGTGCAAGATCAAAAGAGAAAGAATTTGGTTCTTCTGAATATCAACAAATGTAGCATGATGCCGTAGGCCGTCCTTTCAATACAATCTTTGCAATGAAGCTCTTAGACACAAGATATGTTCTGAGGATCTTGGAATATGTTTTACTTTATTCGCAAATATGAAAGTAAAACTTTTACTTATGGTTTCGACTTTAGGGTCAGTGCATCTCAGTACACTCTAAATGACACCGTTTTTTGCACACCGTCCACGCAATATTCTGTCACCATTGACGTAAAAGCTGTTCCATGAATTCCCACAAATATGAAGAGTAGTCCACTCTCTTAAGGATATCAAAGAGTAAGCATAAAGTAGCAATTCAGTATTAATTAAATCCCCAGTAGCACTTTCGTTTTCATTTATTTTATTCTTGGTGTTACGCAGCACCACATGTGAGATATACAATTTTTTCTACTTTAAAGAAATTAACATATAATTGACTGATCATGATAGCAACACAGAAGAAAGAATAAAATTTTACAAATGCTCCGAGTCATGAGAGGTAAGTTGATAAGAGCATTTTCTTGATCATGTCACATTGCTTGACACTCGAAAGAGTAGAATATCATGCTCAAATGCAATGATGATAATGAACTTAAAGATTCACACAAAAAAATTCACAACGTCATTCAGATAAAGAACAAAACTCAACCTTCGGATGAAAGTGTGAGAGCTTTTGGATCCAGAGATAGATAGATATAATGAAGGCATAACTTAGAAAATAACACATGTGTTAGCACGTCGAAATCTTGCCGCATTGAGTCATCATTTACAACCTCAACTCTATAGAATGATTTTCATTGACAGTAGAATCCATTCTGTTAGTTTATAACTTAGACATACCTTTAGTAAACAGGTCCATTTAACCTGTTCGAGCAAATCTACTGCATGTAAATAAATTTGCTAAGTTAGAAAACTCGAACATAGAGTCAATAAACAGAATGAGTTTTCATCGTTTTGTATGAAGACTTGAGTTCATAAAATTTCCATGATAATCAACCTACTTTAGCAAGATTTATTGTCATACCGGTTCAAATACCGTGGCATTCATTATCAGTGACGATACAATTTTGGGCATGAAATCGATTATTAACACATTCAAAAAAAAGGGACATGGACAGACGAGAGGCAATTAGAGAAAAATAAAAATCGACAGGATTATTTATCAGAGGGCATAGAAATAGAATGAGCCACGCATTAAAAAAGACAGAGAAACATTTGTCAGCAAGCAAAGAAATAGAACAGATCAACAACTAAAATAAATGCAAAAATTCGGATGATGTTTGATTGTTCATGAGGTTTTGGCGTAATTTTATGATAGTGATTTTGCTATTTTTGTCTGCCTTGTTTTTGCTTATTATTTTGAAGTTTTTCTCCTTGGGTGGATGGATGCATAGAAATTTCTGATGCTGGCTTTCTTGTAATAGGCTCTCGAATTCGCAATCGTTGTCGAGTTTCTCCGATATACCGACAATGATAGGGACATCGTTCACAATAGCAAACTTATTCGTAGACAACTGAGGAGGACTCTTTGAACTTTATGGAATCTTTGTTTCGGATTAAGTTCTGACTTTCCCAAGCTTATAGAAGGTCACTATAATTTTGCTGCTTTTCAAAATTTTATTGATTTTGTGAGTATGTCTACGTTATATAATTTCTGCGACTCAACAAACAATATGGTAATTTCCAAAAAGTTATCTTTTCTTCTGTTTCATTGTTTTTTGATTCAGGTTAGTTGTTGAAAATGCTTAATAAATGATGATTTGTAGCCACTTGACAAAAAATATTTTGCTTTGGATCATAGAGTAAGCTTTGAATTTAAGTTCTTCTTTTTTGTTTGGGTCAATTGTGAGGTTTTATGATCTAGAAAAAGAGCACGTATGTACCGGTTTTGTAGCCGATGGGGCAACTAATCTATTCGTGGGTATAGCCTAGGCCCTGGAATTAGTAAGTCTTATGATCCACTGCGTTTTGATTGCAAGTTTTCAATGTATAGGCTACCGTCATATACGAGAAATGAATTGGATATTCCATTGTGCAAATTGAATGGACGGGTGTTGAGATTTTAAATTCCGTAAAAAAGGTTTTAATTACTTCGTTTTCCGTTTCAAACATTGAGAATGAATCGTCCCTAATGTAGGCCCCATAATTTTTGGGTAACATGTTCATTTCTATCATATTCATATCAAATTCAGCCATCAGGTGAGCGAGGTATGAGCCTATGCTTAGACCTTCGATTTGAATATAATGTTTATCGTTAAAACGCAGCAGGCACTTGTGTAGGCCTACAGCAGGGTTAAAACCGGCCGCGGGCCAAAAAACATTCTATTCAGCCAGCTATTCTAGTTAGGGTTGTATCGACATTCATTCTAGAATTGCAACATTGTAGGAGTGTGTAAATCACACTAGTTGATGCAACACTAGGTGACAAGCCACGCTCAATTACGCGTAATTCACGCGTAAACTACGCGTAATTACACATGACCCTAAGCATCCGTGGCTATGCGTGACATTGCTGCAACATCTGTCGGCCGTCCTGTTATATAGACTTTGCGTCTCATGTGTCTGCATGTATCAGAGGCTAAACAATGTGATAGGACCTTAATTTTATGCTCAGGGAAAACAGAACATGCTTAGCGGTTCCCCTGTGTAAAAAAATGTGTCGGCCCATTAATGGCCCATTGACGTCGCATTGGGTGGGTGTCGATGCCGGCTGACTGATGGCAAAATTTTTTCTCCTTCATCCCTCTCCTAATTGCAAGACTAAAGTCTGTATATCAGCCAAACCTGCATCCGCCTGCCAAACTAATGATACAACCGGCCTTCATTCAATGAGTCACATAACAGGATGGGAGCAGAGAGTAACTGTATACTGTATCCAGGCGTCATTCATTTGCTCCCGGTCTATCGTGTGTGTTTTCACTTTCATCAGTCAGCTCAGCACCAGAGTCAATACATGTAGCTACATCGTTTTGCGGTCTTAAGCATGAATTTTCAAAACTTTTAACGACGCCTCCAGTCATTCATTCGTGTTTTGGAGATTCAGAAGATTCTGTCGTATTTCTGCGTTCACAACCAATTTTCGTATTATGCCGGCCCATTTTTTTCATTTTGGAAATAGTTCTCTATCTTCATCGCTACACGTTTTGATTCACATCTTTCCGACTCATCGACCTACATAGTCTCTCCATCTTCGCTGAAAACCATTAAGTTGATGTGATTGATATTATTGCCGAAAAGTATCCACAAGTCGAATCAGCAAAACTCCCCAAAGTTTGGTCGAGGTTTATAATTTTAAGTGAAAAAGTAAAACACGCTTCAGACAGCCTTCGGCGTCCTGCGCCTTCTGTCAGTCGATGGTAACGGCCAAGATGCAACAGTGTGAAGTTTTATTCTAAGATGTGAGTTATGTTTAGAAGTGTATTGGTTGTATGTGTGACTGTCGAACTGTGAAGAGAGATTGTAGTCTGGAAGTTCGTGTTTCCTGTTTATTGTAGGTCTGAGATGTGTTATTGCTTTTGCCTCTGCTATTGTTGTGTCTCGAGTGCTGAACAGTTTATGAATGAAGCCGACCTGAAAGTTTCCGATGCCGCCTATCCCCCTATGTTCATCTCTGAGATGGATGTAAAGCGCGTTATTATTGGTTTTATTATCAATGGCCTTCTTATTATTTATCTTATTCTTTATTCAAATATCTATTATTTGGGCCTTACCTTCTCTAATACCATGGAATTCAGTGCTCATGTGAACATCATTGTTAATAAGGCACGAAGAATGCTCGGACTTATCAATCGCTCGTTTAATCATATAGATTACCGTGTCATTTTGAAGCTTTACTTGACGTATGTTCGACCTATCCTTGAGTTTGGTTGTCTCATATGGAATCCATATCGGAAAAAGTACATTGATGAAATCGAAAGTGTACAGAGAAGAATGTCAAGATCTATTCGATATATGAAAGATTTAGCATACCGTGACAGACTAAACAATCTCGGCCTTTTGTCTCTGAGCGCTCGTCGTTTAAGATAACAATTGATATTTCTTTTTAAGATTATTCATGGACATGTTGATGTTAACTTTGATGACTTTTTCACATATTCTGAAAGTAGTCATTTCTTACGTGGTCACACATCCAAGATTCGAACTGAATTGTCATTTCATGATTATCGTAGAAAATTTTTTTCCTGTAATGTTATTCCGTATTGGAACTTACTCTCTGAAGAAGAGAAATCTGTGAGTACGTTGACTCAGTTTAAGAAATGTATTACTTGCATGTTTACACGCCATGACATTTGGTAGTACCCTTTTTATTTCTAACATGATAAACATTTGTCGACTGCCCTTTGTGGCTATGTATTTGTTCATCCAAATACAATTATTATTATTATTATTATGCTCCTGATGCCTTGTTTAAACATGTCTTTCCCATGTAATATTCTCCGCCCTGACTACATGTATATTGATATACTACGAACCGATCTCGGCAAGAGCAATTGCTATTATTTAAATCGCTACATATACATATTACAAGAGCATGTTTTTGTTTTGGTCGTATTATTAAGGTATGTGGCCGATTGAAAACCGTACTCATTGATAAATCGAACAGGGAAATTATATTTGTTAATCAGTTTATTTATTTTACGATTACACCTATCATTAAAATACGGCAACTTAAAATGTATGCTGCTTTCATAGTTATTATTTGACGTTTTGGAGCTATGTCGCGTTCTTTTTCGCTGTAATTATTTTGTTTCAGAATTTTTTGTTTCACTTGAGTAGATATACTGCATGTAGCAATGAAATACACGACTGCTTTAAAGTATGAACATCAAGGTAGAAATAACTTAGAAATTAGAATCACTGAAGCGATCAGAATAAATGAAAAATTACCCACATTTAGTAATGCAAATGGAAAATTTTCCGGAAAATTTTGAAATTTATTTTTCGATGATTGACGTTTTTTCTTTGTTTTGGAGACTTATTATAGTCGTTTGAAAAGACTATGTAATAGTCAAAGTCCGAAAACTTCTCTATCATCCGTATATGTTAACTTTTGGTACCAACTGCACCTTTTCCATGTCTATTTCAGATCTTTCCAAATAAATTTCAGACATTGGATGGATTTCAGATTTCTCTAGCTGAATTTCAGATATCTGTCACAAGCTCAACTTGGAAAAGATCTTTAATTCAACTGGAGATCTCCAATTCATCTGGACCATATCTGAAATTCATTTGGGCAGATCTGAAATCGATTTGGAACTACCTGAACCATCTGAACTAGAAATGGAGGATGTGTATCCTCAACGAAGATATCGGACAATGCGCCATAAGTTTGAAACTATCATAGATATTCTTTTACTCATCACAGAAATCTTTAGTTTTCAAATATCTCACGAGTTTACAGTCTTTAAGTCTTCCAATATGGTCGCTCATGAATGCTGCGTGGACTGTGTGCTTATACTTCACATGTTCATCAACACATGGAGAATTTGCATCACTATGATCAACGCTGCATAATAAAGCTTAACTTTCAAGCTAACAATTACCAAACTCCAAAATGAAGTACATTATTTATTGCTCCAGATCTTTCACATTGCATGAAATTATACCCCTATTGTAAAGCAAGATTCACGTTATCTCAAACGGTGTCTGTGTGATAATTAAAAATGCTAACAATTTAGTACAAGCCACTGGTGGCAAAGGAATGTTCAAAAATCCGCGGACGGAAATCGTATTGCTACGATTGCTTTAATCGAAATAATGATGAAATCAAGAGCTTTAGACCCAATTTATTGGTACGCAGCTGCTTCGGCATTGGAAGCGCTCAAATTATAGGGCCTATCAAAAATTCCCAATGGGAATTGAATTTCCCGTTGGGGCCCAATGGGATCCCACTTCAGTCCACCGTTTGCTATTATTTATTTACATAGGTTAGAGACTGTGGCCTTAAGCGAGTTGAAAAATAGATTTAATATTAGCCCGGATCTCTATGCTCGCTACATAGACGACATAATTATAGGCCCATTTGAAAAAGAATTTGACTTCTCCGTAATCTTGGACGTCTTCAATAGTATTAACGAAAACATTAAATTCACCATAGAGATTCCAGAAGAAGGAGTTTTAAACTTCCTGGATTTAAGCATTCACATAAAAGAAGGAGAACTGAATTATAGCTGGTTCGAAAAGCCTTTTCACTCCGGTACCTCTTTGCGTATAGATAGTTACGTTCCTAGTCACGTTAAAAATAACTACCTAAGGAATACAGTAGAATATGTTCAAAAAAGATGCAGCTCGCAAGCTTCTTTTGACAGTGCTAAGACCAAGTTAAAGAAAAAATTCGAACACAACGGTTTCTATGCCAACAGCATATTTAAAAATAAAAAGCACAAGCAAGAATCCAAGTCAAATAATAAAACCAATATCCTAAAAATTAAATACGTGAATGATAGCACCAGCCGTCAAATTCGTACCCTCATCAGAAATTATGACTTACCTGTATCATTGGTTGATGTCCCTAACTCTAACTTATATAATAATCTTCAATGCAAACCTAGAATTGAAAAGCACGAAAATTGTATTGCCTGTAATCGCCTACCCAGCAATTACACTTGTTCGAGCAAATTTCTAGTTTACAAGTTTACTTGCAATTTTTGCCACAATACGTACGTCGGGCAGACAAGTCGCCCTTTTAAATTCCGCTTCAATGAACACAGTCGGTCTTTCAATAGTAATATCAGCAGTGCTTTGGCTGACCACAGAATTAATTGTTATCAGGTTTCCTCTATTGACGACTTCACATTAGATATCTTGGAAAAATGCAAGAGTCCGGTGGACACTCGGTTGAGTGAAGCTCGTTTTATTAAATGCCTGAAGCCTACGATAAACCGTAAACACGAATTGATCGATTTCTGATGTCTGATTCTCACACCCCGCACCAGAACGTATAAAAGGACAACGCTCTAAGATAGAGCGCTCTCCTGTGCTGTACTGACGATTTTAGCCGTAGGTCTTATCTGTTTTGCCCCTGAGGAAGCGTGAACACGCGAAACGTTGGGCCTGTACATATTGTTTTTAGTAATTCTTTTAGCCAATAAACCTAAGAAGACACCCCTGTTCTTTTGAATCACTTGCGATATCAAAAATTCAAAACTTTCAAAATTTTTCGGAAAAGTATCATCACTACACATTGAATAGAGCATTAGGATATAACGGAAAATCAGTATTTCTAAAATCTTTAACTAAAATTACAGTAGAATACACGAATTTCATATTACTCGCACATGTATGAGAAGTGAATATCATAAATTGTTATTGTCTGATTGTTAAAATTACGTAGATCTAATTGCAGTATGACGCAATTGACCAGTGAACAGACCCTTAAGTGCAGTACCGGTATTTGTTGTAATGAAAGCAATTCACTTTACATGTATAATGTGACTTTCATTGATTCTTTCATTTTTAAGTACTTTTCAATACCTTATATTCGGTAGTTTTGAATCCTGATGGATGCTTTGATACATCCACTGGACTCAAAATTACGCTTGCTTGAGATTCGATCGGCATTTACATTATTTCTTATTAGTTGTAAAATATAATGAAAATTAGTGCTCGATCGTCTGAGTGCATTGATAGTTCGAGACCATCACTTTCCCGTCCTCTGGTGTAATTTAAAAGAATGCCACTTGAATGCATCAGGAATACCTGATAATAACTATTAAATATAATAATAATATACAATTGCTATAACACGGATGTTATTGAATTGTCTCAATGCTGCAGGGGCAGGTTTTCATGCAGGATTTGTCGTTGGCATTTAGGGCGACAGTTTGATGGCGATATGTCAATTGGCCCGACAGCGAAGAATCACGAACCATAACTGTGTTGACCCAAGTCGACGCAACGTTGATGGCCCTACTTTTTTTCACAGGATCATCCATGGTTCAAGCGGGAACGCAGACAACCGTAGACGACGTGCAAACTATGAACACTCGCCCGCGCGTAGTCATAAACATTCCCCATCTTTTAACAGCATCATCTGGTGATTTCTGACTCTTAGTGCAGCTCGCATATACGGGCGTAGAAGAATAGAATGTCTTTAACCACGGTTGTTTGGGGTGTTCCGTAATTACGCGTGGCATGTCACCTAGTGAAACATTATGGACCGGTTCTTGAAAATTGATGTTCAAAGGAACCGACAATATAATGAGAGTTTGCGACAATAAACTCAATTGAAAAAGGCCTTGATGAGAAGTTTTGTCTATGTCATAACACATGTTTATTGGGAATGGTTAGGCCTAATCGATATTTGACTCTAAGAAGAATATTTTATGTTATTCATGAAATTTCATGTAGATACGCTGTGTTTGGGCAGAGTTGTCAAAAATTGAGGCAATGGGAAAAGTGACTGTCATAAATATTCCACGCAGTTTGTATTCGAGCAGTGACAACGCAACGACAAGTGAAAGAAAGTGATGAGTTTTATCGTTTGCAAAGCATTTTATTAGAGTAAAGGAATGGGAAATGTGTGATAAGCAGTTTCTAAATAGCTTAAAGCAATTCTTTAGTGAGATTAAAACATTAACGCGTAAGACAAAAATGTATTATTAAATCAACAAAAAGTCTAGGTACAGTAAGTCATAAGTTCATCTATTCATGGAGCCAATCTCTCGATTGACCATTCACCGTTACTCGAACGTTTGAAGAACAAGCGATCATGCAAGCGTGTAGTTTGACCTTGCCAAAATTCGAAGGAGGTCGGCCGCACCAGGAATCCTCCCCTGAAATTGAGAAGTTAAACATGATTGATAAATTTAGCGTGTAAACGCATTAATAATCTAGAAACCGTGGAAAAACTGATGCAACAAATAAAGGTTTACTTTCCAAATGCTGGAAATCATGCATTTCACTATGACGTCATATGCAAAATTCAACGGGATACAAGTTACAACAGGATTGAACTTTTGTTGGCGAATCTACACTGGAGTAGAAGACACAGAGTAAGCACATGGGTAGAGCGCCAACTCAAAATGTCATCATACAGTGAAAATTGTTACACCAAAAAGATTCAGCCTCTTTCGGAGATTCTGTGCCTGATGTCTAATAAAGCACCAGATCAATTTTTAATAATGTAATTTTTTGCAAGTTCATCCTGTGTTAACATGTTATTTCTGTAATACTTATGAGATTGATATAAGTGGTATGAAACTTACTAAATATCATCAACGGGTTTCATTATCAGGTGTTAATTTTGATCGGAGGAGGAATAATAGTCCGGGAGCTAGCGTGAAGTTGTGCAGGGAACGAGGTAGTACATAAAACTTTCACATAGCATAGTACACCTCTAACCTACTGCAAAACTTCGCGTCTGGCGGATCAGATCATTTGCTTTTCAGAAATACAGAGGATAACACAATCCTATGTATTTCCAATGGTAAAATTGTGACATCTGAGGTGTTGACTCCATTTTTTCGAATTTTTACTCATAAAAGTTACACAAATTGGTATTTTGTTGAACTGGTTATTAAAGAAATCATCTACAGATCATGATCTTTCAAATGAGCTATCATTCAGTGACAGAGGATGAAGTAAAGTGTACAAACAGACACTTTTCGTTGGTGTAACTGCAAATTTTAACATAGAAATTTCAGGAAAATTGTTGATATACTTTAACTTTTAACTTTAACTTTTTACTTAACTTTGTTATACTTTTAACTTATAATAATTGATTGAGAAGAAAATTTCATGAACGTTTCATAGAAATCATTGATAACTCCTTCAAATTTAGCAAAAAGCTCATTTGTCCAGTATGCTATATGTATCTGCTTGTACACTTACCTAAATTATCAACTAACATAATGCTAGGGTCAATGATAATCATTGTGTAGAATTGAGTTTTAAATGATTGGAATTACAATCCTCCATGTGGTTAGAAGCAGTTTCCTAAGCAAAGATTTTATGAATCACCAAACTAAGCTTTTTTATCTGATTAATATTGTGAACATATTTATATCTTCAACTTAATTATGATCATCTCCGAATATAATATTGCATTCCTTCGGTGTCAGGTAAATGGAGACATGGCATTCGTAAGAAAATACTCTCATTGACAAGGCAGTCTTATACTTAAAGTAGTAATAGTGATTTACAGTTTAAATCATTGCCTCTCCGCACTAATCTGTGATGATCAGTGTTTTATGATTCAATCAATATTCAATAAATTAAGTCTAATTTTCATTATTAAACGGCTGTGAAAAATGATTATCTTCAAGCTCATTATGATCATTGTCATTGATCATGATACATTATTATAGTAGCAGGTAGCTTATGACAAGTGCTGGAAAATACTTATTGAAAAGATTGAGTCTTAAAGAAGAATCATTTCCCTCGAAGTAAGCTGTAAAATACATTACCAGACTAAAGTAATCAGAGACTATAAAGTGTTGTAAAATATTAGTCTTCTGCATTGTTATCATGACAGTCAATTCCTTGCAAATTTCTGCAAAAACACTAAAAAATGGACTAGGATTATAGACCATTTAAAATATAATTACGAAACGTAATTTATCAGCTGACTACATGTTCATCAACTTCGTTCACTATTCTGCTTTTCATTAAATTGGTGACATTGGTGACCGATTAGACGTTGGTGACATATTCAGACTTTTCTTGAGTGTTGCGGTACTTTAATTAGGTCAGGATGCCCTTAATGCCAACTGCCAATGACATTTTCGGGGCTCGACCCCAGGACTAAAGATCGACAGGCCAAGCACCTAGCCACTGTGCCAAGGAGACCATTAAAAGCGTTTTCAAGAATCACTAGAAACTCACCAGTTATCGGGTCGTTTTAACTCTCCACTTTTCTCATATTCTTCTTTGGCCTTTTGATGAAGTTGCAACAGACTCTGTAAAACAAGCATCAATAGATCTTCATGTTCGGTGATTAGTCATTTGATCTGAAGAACTGCTTGCAAAAAGAGATGTAGAAACACATGTGGTCAAAATTGAAATCACTCGAAAATACTCGTAATATACCGGACTTAAAACTTCATGAACATGCTGATTGGGCATGGCCTGATCAGTAACCCTGTGACGTTTTCCCAAAATTCTTCGGGCAGTTTTAGAAAATGATGCAGAACTGCTTTTATGCATGCTATCATTTTCGCTTCTTTTGCCTGTACGTAATCCGAAAGTATACCAAGAACCAAACTTGTGTGATTTTTTCTAAGCGCAGTCTTATGTTTTCAAACAAATATTGAAAGAAATCGGTCGAGCAGTTGAGTCGCTTAAATGTAATTAGACCAAAATGCGTGTATTTTTCACATGAGTAGTCTTTTACGTTTAAAATGTAACTTAAGATGTACACCCGACCAGCAATCAAGAGCCTGGTTATGACTAGGCTTACCTAGTCCTAGATTTAGGATAGTCCTAGTCCTAAATTTCCTAGATCTAATATATTCGCACGAGTAGTCTTTATGTTGCTAGACTTCTTCATTATAAGTGATAAAATCAAAATTAAGTTTCACTTTCATGAAAAATTGATGCAAACAAATTTATCCAATTTGAATCACCAGATGATGAGAGAATTGTAAACAAGTGTCTTCAATTTTAGCTGAATCATTTGATTATTTCTAAAGGGCTCGTAAAGAAAAGTTAAACATATTTGGCTACAATAGCAGAACGTTGACCATGTTTGACACCATGTTCCACTTACAATTTCAGGTGGTATAATTACTAATTTAGGCAAGAAAATGAAGGTTTAATGTGGAAAAAATAAGATGGGCCTACATGAACGTCAAAGAAGACTATTCAGCCATCCATGGCTCTAGCAGAGTACAACAACAGATTTTTGATAATTAGCCATGTAAAACTCGTAGCTGATTGTTGATGCAAACACATGAAATGCAATGAAATCAACTGACACGGCATGTCAGCACGGTCCAAGCCCCCCAGGATGGCGAGTCGACGCTAAACTATCATTTCGCAATAAGAAGATCAATTACGTCAGAGAATTTTTTCAAGGAATCACCACAACATAAACTTTTCCATAAAAAGGGTACCTCATCGCTTAAAAAGGAGCAAGTATAATATATTTATGAACAGAGATTTCCAAGTCATTACCCGATGTATAAAAAACCTGATTTGTAAAGAGAACCATGCAGATTTTAAGTCATTCAAAAGTTATTTTACATCAAAACTTTTTGGCTTACAGATTACCATCAACACCTCTTCACAGCTTACAAACAATTTTTCGCAAATTCCCGGTCCTTATACATGTAGATGCTGACATCAGGTTTTCTAATTCGTCTGCTTTTTCCATGAATACGGCAACTGCAGGTCACGGATCATAAGATTCAGTCCCAAAACCATTCAATTATGTTCGTAGAGCTTGCATCAGAGGTGGATACAAGCCGAGATTTTCGGGCCGGTCCGGCGGCCGGCAACCTTCAGACATGACGCCGGAAGCAGGCCGGCTACACACCAGTAGCAGGTTACAAAAAATTCTGATGAGGCTAATATTCAACTTTTCAAATATATTAATCAAAATATGCCTACAAGATCCAATCAAAATCATTTAGGCCTAGCTAGAGAAGGCCTACGGAAAAATCTCCTGCATGGAATAATACTTTCATTTGTAAGCTGAATAAAGTGCCAAGCGCGTTCCTCAGATGATAGAAGATAGTAATGATGTTTATGAGGCACTCTTTGTCCGAATGCGCTTCACTGATAGGAATAGAGTACAGAAATAGGCCTAAATATTGGTTCTCCGCATATCAATGTGACAAGCACGCCTTATTTACCACAACGCTAATTGCAAAGCAATCTGAATACCTGATTATTGTAATTGCATTGAAAAGTTTTTACGATATTCTCATGCAGGGATTACTGTATCTACGAAAATGTCCATGTCTTAAACAAAAAAAGGGACATAATGTTGTTATGTATTCTTTCCCAACTTAGGTACTGATAATATTCTGCAATATTTATCTTCGTCTAAAAAGTAATTAAGCAAGGTAGTATGACATACACGCAGGTACCTGGTACCGGTCTACAACACATCAATTTATGATTATAAAGTTATTGCTATGTGATACTTTATCAAGATGAGTACATGCCAATACCCTGCTGCACATTGTACTGAAGAATGCAAAATTATTGCATATAGTGTGTATATTTCCTCTGCTATACGAAATCGTTGTTGTGCTTGCTATCAGTCCTGATGATAATTAATAATACCTCAATATTTTCCTGTTTGATTACCCGCTCGATGCTCACAAGATATCAGTTTCATTAATTGAATATGTATAGAGTAAATAACATGTTCACTAATAAGTTACAGAAGATGTAATAACTAATAAGTTATATGCAGGGTGCCCGCGGCTTTTGGACCATGAAATTCCAGGTTTTTCCAGGTTTTTCCAGGTATTTCAAGATTATATATTTCGTTATTTTTTTCATGTTGATTTTCGATGAACTGGATACCATCTACTCTATCATGTTCTTAAGAAGAAAAAGTCAGATATAGGTATTTCTTTCGCATCAATTTAATGATATTTGATGTATTCGCAACATTTGATAACTCATATTATTTTATTCCTCATTCAAAAAATTATAAAATATAAAATCTACAAAACTACGATATATATGTATATAAATTGTACATGAAGATAAAAGGAAAACGATAGTGATTATGATAACATCTATTGTGATGAAAGTTGCAGTTTGTTGTAAAGGTCACTTTAGCTTTTCATTATTTTTAGAGTCTCTGCCATTTTCTTGTTGATTGCATTCTCTTCTGCCTTCCAATTTGCCAAAACAGCCATTTTCTTGCATCTCAACTCCTCCATTAATTCCTCAGCGTGCCTCTTTCGTTTGTCTTTTTCATATGACTCATGTGAAGTCGTTTTTTTCATTTCAAGTGCATTCCGATACCGCTGCCTAGCCAGACCTACGGACTTTTTCAATTCAGGTGTAATTGCAACGTTCAATGGACCACCGCAAGCATTCAAGTGATCGAACACCATGCGCTGAGCTATGAGAGATTGATTGTGTAAATTTACAACTAAGAAATTTTTGTTCACTGAAAAGCTGGATTCGACAGAGCTATTTCCGTGTGACAAAATCAAAATCATTTTGGTCACCGTCCAGAGATCTTTCATATCAGAATTTTCTCCAATGGCCTCAGCATAAAAATCATCGAGTCTTTTGGAATTAGCTTCATAGGCATTCACTTTCTCACCGAAAACAATATCCTCAAGAAGATTGGAATATTGCTGCTTTGCTTTATCTGCAATTTCTTCAGAAACGCGGTTGGCTTCTACTAAATTCTCTAACAATATCTGCATTCGTGCAAGACATGCAGCTTTACTGGTTTGTATACAAGATGGAGACAATGCACTTGCTGCACGTACGATTGGAAAATGTAATGGACATCGTTCAAGAAACTTTCTGACAAGGGCAGACAGAAACATCTTGCAATCACTGTAAAACTGATTCTTCTGGCGTTGCTGCAAGTTTTTCAGTGCTTTGTTAGCACCAAACCCAACGTCAGGTTGAAACAATAAAGCATCACTTTTCAATGAAATATCAACAGCTGAAAGTTTTCGGAAGCTTGTCAAAGAATTCATAACTTCAGGTTTTACGAAGCGTTTCATGAGGTCTTTAATGAGTCGATCGAGATGCTCATACAAAAATGGAAACATTGGTTTAGGAGACTGAAATTGTGTCAGAAATGGTTCTATCTGCAATGCGACAGATTTGAAGAAGTGCAGTTCAGCGATAAGAAAATTGAAAACATTTTCAAAATTTCCAGGTTTTTCCAGGTTTTTGATATCCCAGCAGGTTTTTCCATGTTTATGGAGCAATATCATGTTTTTCCAGGTCGCGGGCACCCTGTATATGATAGTTCAGTGAAACTGGCTTAGTTGAGTAATCAAAAGACGTTTTTCAATCAAGGAAATCTCTTGATTGATGATAAATTTCCTCATTTTTTAAATAATAAAAGGCGGTCTAACATACCGGCCGGCTAGACCGGTTTCCATCTCTGACTTGCAGGTATGTCCTGCTTCAGCTATCAATTTTGGAATTAATCTCTACCTGTTGAATGAGGAAGGAATTAGGAAATCAATGTTTACATTATTACGCTATTTTTGCTCAACCGCTGGACCTAACAGTTGTGATGATGCTTTATGTAATTAACACGTCGATCAAACACCTTCACTCATAGTTGTAGGATTCCTCAATAAAAGGAACGTGCAGGATTGCGCCACTAACACCTTAGTTGTGAAAGAAACACTGAAACCTAATTTTTACTGACTGGAAATGAAGCAAACGTGGTAGCGAACATATGCAAAGTAAAGATGAAATGAAATTTGTGAAATAGTAGCACGAAATTCATCATACATGACGTAGTTTCTCAACATGACCCACGAAGTAAAACATTTTCAGGGCAACATGACTCTGGGCCTTGAGATGTGTCGCACTCTATATGATTTTTTAATTCACCATAAAATATATTCACCCTAACAATAACGCTTCATCGGTTACAGGTGATTTATTTCCTATGATTTATGGAAATGTGGCGGATTATACGAATGCATCACGTAAATATAAAGCAGATTCTCCTATGAAGGCCCATAATTTGAGTAACAGGAAAATCAGCGAAAGTATAAAAATTAGGGCTGTGCGCGGTGCACAGGTTTTTCTGCTTGCACCGATTCTTGGACCGGTGCACCGAACTGGGTGAGTTTGATCAAATTGACTGATCAATAGAATTTTAGTAGGCTCGCACACCCTTGCTCAGGAAAATCCAAGGAAATTCGCTTCATTTGTCCGATTTTATGGGTTAAAATCAATAATGGATTTGTGAAAAAAGAACATTAGGCTGATTATTATCTCCTCCCAATTGTTTGTCGAGGAAAGAACCATCAAATTTTGTAAAAAAAGCAGTTTCTATGAAATGCAGAAAATATAAAAAACTACGAGCAGCGTTGCCACCGGGCCTGGAGACCCCATCCGCGCAGGCAGTGCATCCATGCACGGTAGTATAAATGAAGGTCTTAAGTCAAGCCTATGATATACTAGGAAATTGTATCCGTGAGGAATCCGCACTTCTATTGTTCTTGGAAACGATCTACTAAGCAGTGGATTTGTATAATTTGTTTCATGGAAAATGTTTACGAAAGGAAAGTTTGTGTTGCTAGAAACTTGCTTCTAGCCTGATGTAGGTTTTATGAATATCCAGTATTCCTGACCGTGCTTAAAGATGTCGTTTAATTGTGAGTGATTTGCCACCACCCTTGTCACCCTGCCACCTCCGCTACAATCGAACGTCATATTCAGCAGCGGGACGGTATTTTAGTCCACAGCAGTTCCGTTGCCTAATAGACAGTAACCTTTGAAATTTTAATCCAATTCAATTTCCGCCTTCTGATTTCTTCATGACATTCCGATTTATATTTCCTTGTAAAGATTTGATTTTTAATACACTGATCAAACTGTACATTAAATATCAAAACTGCTAAAAGTATATGTTATAGAAATGAAAAGCAAATTGTTTCAGCAGTAACAATTTTTACGAATAATATCATTTTATTATAAAAAGGTTAAACGAGGTTAAAAAATTACCTCGCATATGTAAGATAAATTTCACACGCTTTAGAATATTCATGTGTCAAACAAGATCTAAGTTATGAATAGCAAAGCGTCTTTAATTGTGATACTCTATACGATGATTAAAGCATAGGAACTGATGCAAAACGTCATAACAGTCACTTAACATGACTTCCGCGCATGTGAGACAATTTAGAAATATATCGACCTATTTGTTTCTTTTGAGTTCATTGATACGAATAACCATTTTAGCTCAGCCACATCGATCAGGCTCCGCGTTAATTATGTTTTGAGCTTAAAGTAAGTTGTTGTTACTATTATAAGTAAATGAAAACAAGTTTCTTCAACCTCAACAAAACATCCCAATCGATACAACTCACAAACACTAGCTAGAAAATTCGGAAATAAAATCAAAGTCACTTTCAGCTGTAGGCGTACCTACACGTACATATTTTACATTAATACACGTACATTAGTTGAATCATTTTAAATAAAGTTAAAATAGCAGTTCTAGTAGAAAAAATGTTTAATTGTATACATGTATTTACAAGAAATAAGCTACCGGAACTTCAAAAAACATATCTCTTCTAAAAGAATATTTTTCTGAGACCTTCATCCGCGCACGATCAGGTCCATCCGCGCAGGTGCCGCGCATACGCAGCTCAAACCCCTCATCCGCGCAGCGATGGCAACGCTGTACGAGTGATAAGATGCTGATGAAAGAGGTTGCAGGTGACTTGTATAAGCAAGCTTGAGTAAACCTTTCAACTCGACAGAACACCAGAAGAAGAAGAGGTAACGGGTGTCATAAGCATTTTGTCATTCTGAATTCAAAACTTAAGATAATCTGAATTCTACTGATTTCCATACAGAAGTATTAAGTTGATCGAACGCAATATACTCGAGAAGAAAATTCCGAGACATAAAGCAAAAGCGTGATTCATTACCATGACTTCTGCTATGAGACTTAACACGTGTACGTACCGTACATTAATGAACTAACCCCCCCCCCCGCCCAAATGACTTCAGATAATAGTAAAAAGCGAAAAATTGCGTAATCGACATGGAATTGCTATCTGTGACAAAAAATGTGTCCTGAAAAGATTTATCTATGATTTGATTAAGTCATTTATCCGTTATAAGCGAATGCAAAATGTCAAGTTCTAGTTGACGTCATTCACTCATGTTACTTCCGGAGGCTATTATGCAATTGACTATTGCACTTATGGTCAACCACCGAGAGATAATCGCATTCTGGCATGTAATGCACATAATGACATTCATGAGACCCTCATCGATGTACTTTATTGATGTCTAGTGACTGATATTGACTATTACTACGTACGATTCATGCAATGTTTTGTATTGATGACGTCATGCGCTAGTCTTTATTCGCTCCGTATACTTTTCACCTTCGTTGACGAGAATGAGTATGTGTGTCGTCACGAAAGTCACATATCCTATCAAATTATAGCAACTTCTGTATCTGGGTTGCCGTTAGCTGAAGTATGAATATTAAATAAAATAATAGCCTGAATTTATTCAGCGGTATCTTCTAAAGGACACGATGCGATCGTGAACATGGCATCATTGTCTTAAATACACATGGATATTTACATATAAAATTTTTGCTTTTCTCATTTTTATGCAGACTTTGGTATTTATATAGTCGAGTTTGTTTCTTTACCTGGCGGTCGGGCAGGACGGTGGATTGAGGACTACAAGCTGCGCTGAATCGGCTCTCTATCGGACGCGAATTGAAATATTTGTCACTGTCTTCTGGCTTCAATTTCTCCACAGTGCCTTCAATCCGTATCTAAAAAACAAGCGGAGACGTCAAGATCAACTTTCGTTGTCACAAAGAAAAATCGTTCATCAGCAGTACCAATATGACAGATCTGCAGGACGGAAGAAATGCTGCCATAACCCAAGAAGCGATAAGCGCAGCACCAAGAAGCAGACAAACGCAGCAATGCTTGTTTAAATAGACCGATTAAGAATCTTCAAGTTGTAATCTTTGAATAATATTTTCCATTTGCATCATATCTGAGACATGAATTTTTGTCTTTTACCAAGGTTGGTCAGAACTCGCTTCAACCGCGGACGAAAATTGCAGTGAAACCACAGAATTAAATGTTTTGTTTATCTGCTTCGGTTTGCTAGAAGTGTGATAATAATAATAATAATAATAAGTCTTTATTGTCAATTACAAAGGGTGGTAATGACATAAAATGGCATCAAAAAAGTCAGATTAATTCGAAATCGACGGCACATCGAGGAACTTAGTAAGTGGGCAAAAAGGAATTCCTAATACCTTACAGAGATAGGAAAAAAGTCGTGCGCCCCTTGCGGATTACTGTGAGTTCAAGCAAAGTGCTTCGATTACCACAATTCCTTCAGATTCGAAGAATTCAGATCATTGCGCACAAGTTTTCTCCATAATGTCGGCCCTTCTTATCTTTTTTTAAAAAAGTAGCAGGCTTACGAAAATTAGTTCACTTGATGATTCCACCATCGTCTTCTCACCATTCCTTATTTCATAGTGCATACACTGAATCGAATATTAGCCAAGCCTTAATTTAGATATTAGTTAATTTTTAAGTTAATATATACCTTAATGAACTTCATGAGACTTTTAATTTATTGGTAGTGTCGATGATCGAAACAAAGACAAAGATCCATTACATTGTTAGAATTGTCAAGCGGAGACTTATAATGACCGTGCGCACAAATATCTGATCGTCTAGGTTGGGAAAAGCTGCTTTGAATACTGGCTTTGAATTACTGATATTTTGGTATTAGTAGTTTGGCTTGACGGTCAATGCTATGTTGTTTTGGGGGATGAAGACATCTGCTTGGATTGCGCATATTCTTCAATGAGGACTTGTGTCATACTGTCGCTCATCGATAGCTCAGTTGGTAGAACGTTGGCCTAGAGTGTTAGAGGTCGGTGTTTCAAATACAACAAGTTATTTTCCTTCCGAGAAAAAAAATATAAATACGCAACGCTTGGGGAGCATGTCTGCTGATCAATGTCATTCAACTGGCAGCAACTGGATGTCTTGTTGTACTACTTATGATATTGCTTATTATATTATTAATTACTACACAGACATTTCGATAATAGCTGTCACACTGAATACGCCACAATCCATGCCTTGTCTTCTGGTAGATCATGATGCAAGGTGAGAAAAATGGCTTTCCATGCGTTCCACCAGCCTTGCTTATTATATTAGCGTGACAGTTATCAAATTAGCTTAGAAAACGTTCATATGTATTTAATTATGAAAACATATGACATTTTTCGAAATAATTGTATAGAAATCCTCCCCCCATTTTCCAACTCATTAAGTATGGTCTTCTCATGGAAGGCAAAATCAGATGCAAATCCTGATCTGCAGATATGATTATAGAGGATTCAGTATTGAATACTTTTTTGCTGATTTATGTTGATTCTACCATTAGTTTGTCATCTGTTCCTTAGGATAAGCGATATTCATCGCAAACTTTACCATATTTGCAATTTTTACATTGATTTCAGGGATACACTGCAAATGCTGCGCTAGGATGTATGGCTTTTGTAGACCTACACATCGTCACTTTATGCTGCCAAGCATGTAATAACGATATTCATAAACTGCGAGTACAATCGCTCAAATTATAGATATTTTATTGCCAGAATCTAACCGCTGACGAGTTGCACCTTTTTACTATGCTGCGCCCATGATGCATTACTTAATCATCCTAGGTATGGTAATGCTAATCCTAAGTTCCATGGTAATACTTTTGACATCATGCCAAGTTATCAACACAATGGATATCCCTTTTCATCGATGGCATGAATTCAAATGTGGACTCAATTCAACAAGGAATTACCGTATTTGCACAAGTATGTAACGACTACATGCATTCTTGAGCCTGTCAACTGCCAATCGTGTCCCGTGTTTCATAAAACATCGTCGTTTTCCGCATACTTACAGGGGCAAAACGGAAGAGGCAGACTTTCCTTTGTTCTCATTGTTAAAATGTATTGAGTCTGCAACTGCAAATAGTAAACTCATGAGTTGAGACTTACTCTCATGCATATCATGCATGCATCACTGCATTAAGAAAATCCTTAAAACTTGATCAACCAAACATCTAGTTATTCAGTAGGATGAGTGCCATGGTGGCTTGCAAAATGATGGAGCATTTTTGTGAAAATGTATCCTTCGAAAATTGGCTTTCATCCGCTACTTATAAGCGCAGGTTTTAATCGCATTTTATCAATCCAAACGAAATTGCAGTAGCTCAAAATGATAGATAAGAGACTTAGGCATTCGTGTTTGTAAAGACAATTCATAAATCGACAGTAAATTTTGAAACGGGTAACAAACAAAATTTTATTAATTTGGCAGCCTTTGAAATTTTCCTTTTCGGTATATGTTCCTGTATCGATATCTCAGATGGGTTCTTGAAAATGTCAAGTTTCTCTGAGACAGTTTTCACTGCATGGCGCGCGAGCACATTTGCATGTGAGGGAAGAGCATTCGTCAATAGTTCTTACCTGTCGTTTCATTGCCTCCCAATAGAATGCAATGCAAGCCCGTGGATTTTCGGTCTGCAAAACAATTTTTCTACCACTTAACAAGCAGCTTTAATATCATGATCAGTTTTACCAATTCTCGCCCTTTTCGACTGTCGTAGTTGGTGAAGAAGGTAAATCCCTCATTACTAAATCCTTTCAATAGAACCCATCGCGCAGACGGCATTCCATCTCTGAAATTGAGAATATTTACACAATGATTTGATAAAAACTGGCTGCGTTCAGAAAAAATAAAAGTGGCAGGAAATTGATCACCAGAAATGTTCGAATTCACAACAACCTATGTTTATCAAAACAATGCGAAATATAAAATGTGACATAGAACCTCCGTTTCGGATGAAACATCATCTGTACTTAGACAGAGCGAGTCAAGTTTTATTTCAGAACGTCAAATATCAACGATGGGACCATGAGTTGGCAGCCTGCAACCTTTGGGCGTTATTTGGGGAGCGGTTCCACCATCAAGTAAAGGTAAAATGTGAGAATAAATAAAATGCTAAAAATTCTCCAATTACTAGAGAACATCGTCACCAATCGTATATCTTCAAGTTTGAAAATTTGTCAGTATCCAGTCTTCAATTACATAAGCAGATGGAACTTGACTGACTGATAGATTTGAGATCAAATCACTTATACAAAGTAGCCGAACTATCAACATATTTGAAATACCGGACCAGGTTAATTTTGTGGACATTTTGACACACATTGACTAGACAACTTCAAATCGGTTTTTTCTTTTTCTCTGCACTTGATTCAGTATCCGTGTACCTTGATAATGCCATAAATGACTGTCAGACGAAGGTTCTCAACAGGAAAAATGATTCTTCTGTTACAGTAACCTTATTTAAGTCATGGTATTCAGTTGCTCTTTAAGAGAAAAACTTTCCATCTTAAAACTATCTTATGAGGCTAGTATGAGTATTGTCACAGTATTGTCCTGCGAATCGCGCTGCATTTGAAGAAAGTGTTTCTAATGAATTGCTACGAGCTGGTAAATGTGATCAAGTTGGTGAGCTATGGACTGCTTTGCGATCGGGTCTAAGGAAGGCGTGTGAGGATGTTTGCGGTTTTATGAAGGGCGGTCCTGTGAAGCGAAAAGAAACCTGGTGGTGGAATGATGAGGTAAATGCTGCGGTTACTAAGAAACGTAAACTTTAGAAAGAATGGAAAAATGGTGGAAGTAAAGAAGCGCATGTTGCGGTTAAACGCGCTGCAAAATCAACGATATACTTCGCTAAAAAGAAAGCTCAGAAGGAAAGGTTCAGTGACCTTAACTGTGCCAATAAAAGGAATCAAGTTTTTCGGCTTGCACGTAAGATGAAGAGCGAAAATATGGACGTTGTCGGTGAGAAGTGCATTAGATGTGATGACAACACCATTGCTTTCTCTGACGCGGACAAGATGTGTGCCTGGGTCAGTCATTATGACAGACTACTCAACACGGAGTTCCCCTGGAACCCGGGTACCTTGCGTGAAGTGGATTTGAAGGTTGGTCCTCCTTTGTATATAGATAAAACAAAGATTGAAGAAGCACTAAAGCACATGAGGAATAGAAAAGCAGCTGGTCCTTCAGGGATAGTTGTTGAGATGATCAGAGCAGGTGGTGATCGTGCAGTTGAATGGATAGCTTAGCTTGCGAATGCCATTATCAGAGAAGGTCGGATACCTGAAGATTGGAATTTATCTTTCTTGGTCAACTGCTATAAAGGAAAGGGTGATGCTCTTGACAGAGACAACTACAGAGGTCTTAAGTTACAAGAATAAGTCCTCAAAGTCATTGAGAGGGTGTTTGAACCTATTATCAGAGAGCAGGCTGATATAGACTCCATGCAATTTGGTTTTATGCCTGGACGTGGTACCACTGATGCTATTTTTGTCCTAAGGCAGCTGCAAGAAAAGTTTCTCTGTAAGCGGAAGGAATTATTTTTCCTCTTTGTCGACCTTGAAAAGGCCTTTGATCGAGTGCCTCGCAAAGTGTTATGATTGTCAATGAGGAGAATTGGTATTGAAGAGTGGGTAATCAGAGTTGTTCAGTCCATGTATGAGTGTCCTAGATCGAGTGTCCGTATAAATGGGAAATGTAGTCCTGAGTTTAATGTTACCGTTGGAGTCCATCAAGGATCCGTTTTGAGCCCTTTGTTATTTGTTATTGTATGGAGGCGCTCTCACGTGATTTTCGTACAGGATGCCCCTGGGAAATGCTCTAAGCGGCTGACCTGGTCATTGCTGCCGACAATCTGGCTGAGCTAGAACAGAAAGTTGCCCACTGGAAAGGTGGTCTGGAGTCGTATGGACTACGTGTCAACGGAAAGAAATTGAAGATCCTGCATAGCACGAGTTCCGAAAACCGAGTGCTGAAAGAATCGGGCAAATTTCCATGTGGTGTATGCCATCGTGGGGTTGGTAGTAATTCAATCTACTGCGCACGATGCAAGAGATGGATACATGATAAATGCTCTGGAGTTAAAGGTTCTTTGAAGACAGATCCTAGCTTTTCTTGTAAAAAGTGCCGTGGTGTTGCTGCACAAGCTCCTAAACCGACCGCTAGTAAGCTTCGTATTGGTGATGTTGATTATGAAGTTGTGCCTGCATTTTGTTACCTGGGTGACATGTTAGGACAATCAGGTGGCTGCAGTGAGGCTGCTGGACTGAGAATTCAGCTGGCATGGAAGAACTTTCGTGAGCTCATTCCCATACTTACGAACAGAGACATCCCCTTCAGCAGCCGAGGTTATGTCTACTCCATGTGTGTGAGAAGTGTTCTGTTGTATGCAACCGAGATATGGCCAATCAACATCGAGGAGCAAAACCGATTGTGCCGTAATGACAACGCAATGGTGCGGTGGATCTGCTCCAAGCGCCTATCTGATCGAGTTCCTATGGATGAGCTAAGGTCTAGGCTTGGTATTCATCGACTTGAAGATAGTGTGCGCTGGAGAAGGCTACGTTGGTATGGACATGTACAACGCATGGATGAAGCCGACTGGCCTAAGAAAGTTCAGACCATCGAACTCTCAGGAAAGAATCCACGAGGCCGACCAAAGAAACGTTGGCTTCACAACATCAAAGAAGATCTTCGAAAATGGAATCTATCCTCCGTCGACCCTTCGGATCGGACGGTGTGGAGAAATGCCATCAAGCCAAATCGACATTTGCGGACGTCCAAGCCTTGCAACACGAGGAAAAGAAGACAGAAAACCGTGGAGTGAGTGAGTGAGTAGTGAGTGAATATCTTAATTTATGAATAACTGAAATAGCAATGCACTGTTTTCTCAAGATTTTAGTACACCACAATCATGGCTAGCATCTAACGACGGCAGATTAAGATGATTCACAGTATTCTTATTTCGTCAGAAGTACAGTGCAATTAGTTGGAGCACTACAATTTGAAAAATAGCACACAATCGCTGCAGATGCAGCAACAATGCGTCAAGCATTCATGCTTGCATACATGCACAAAAAATGCGAGAACTGCGAAAGTAAAGGTTGATTTTGGTCACAAGTCTTCAACATTGCAAATTGCTATGGGAACTGGCTATAATAAAAGTGCAAATTTCAAGATACCGCTGTCGATGGGAGGTCATCCAATGTTTAAAAGTCAGCAGGCAGTGATGTGAGAAGCAATGAGTCACTTGGAGTGCATGTGCGTGTGAAACATCATAATGGCGACGATAATGCATTCATTCAATACAACAAATAATCAGTCGAGTGTAAAAATAAATAGTCAATGCATGATAGATAAAATGATAAGATGAAACTTGCAGAAATGTAAGCAACACAATGATTGTAATGCACATGATGATCATATTAAGGTTAACATATCATTTTCTTTGTGTTGTTCCTTCGGTTCGGGGGTCTGTTCTTCTCCATTTCATCCAGTGGAAAGCGTCTTCCTTCATCACATTGGCCAGCCCTTTGTCCGCCCCGTAACTGTCCGTCCATCGCAGTCGCTGCCGTCATGGCATTTCGTACCTCCGATCGCTCCTCACTGCGGACGATGTGTCCGAAACACCAACTCGTGACTCGCGCATCTTATCGGGAAAAGGAACAATTTCTATGACTTGTCTGACGGCGTTGTTGCGAACCTTGTCACTGCACGTCTGTCCCGGCCCACCGATCACCGGAGCATGCGCATATTTGAGGTGTGGAGTGCCTGCTCGAATCTCATAGTGGCAAGCCAACACTCGAATCCACAAGGCGCTGCACGACTGATGACAGTTTTGTGTACCTTCATCTCAGTTTTGAGTCGGATCGGCATTCTACGGTCACCTATCACTCGTCGTTTGGCTCCACTTGTTGCAATGTTGCTCCTAAAAAACATCTTATAAATGATCCCAGGTAATTGAATTGCCCCCTCGTGACCGTCTGCGGTGATGAAACCATCTGTTTGCCCATCGGGTATTGAGTCCTGGGTGTATTGAGCCGAAGACCGCTTTCAGCTAGTCGTGATGAGTTGGACTTGGTCTTCTAATTCTTGGCCAGCAGCAACCATCAGACTGGAACATATCGTCAACGTATAAGAGTGACCACAGAAACGATCGCTGCATGTCAGCAGCGACAACGTACACACAGAGGATGAAGGACAATGGAGACAATGTTGATCCTTCATTAACTCCGACGTTCATCTTGAAAGGTGAAGACGCACCAGCAGAACATCTGACGCAGGTAGTAATGTTGCGATAAAGGAGCTGAACAGCTGGACATTAATTCCCGAGAACAAAGTGCGTGCCATTTCTATAATCGTGGTACTCGATCGCAAGCTTTCTCAATATCAAGGAAAGCCGTAGGGCAATGTTCATCTCTCTGTAACGTTACACGAGGAGACGGATCGCATGGATGGTTTCTGTAGTACCGGTACCTCTACCTTTCATGAAACCGCACTAGTTCTCTGTAAATCTGTGTATGACCAAAATATCGAGGTCGAGATCGAGGCAAAGATTTTTCATCGAACTAGATTACCGAGCGAGATTGAATTTTCAATAAGATGTTGCATAAATAAGAAAACAAGCATAGTTTCGCTCTCTTCTCAGTGTTTGCCCAAGCTTTTCACCTTACTGCACCTAATCATGCTATCCTAAATACCTCTCCATTTATTTTGTAGGAGGACTAGGGAATGTGCATTATCATTTCCGAAGCATCATCACTTCAAAAGCTTTTTTTTCTTTCGTTTTCTTATTATCTGAATCAACCAATGCAACTCCATGTCGCAACTGGTCAAACGGATGCATCAATCAACTTTCGCTTCAGTGATGCTGCGATTGCGTGAGACCTTTGTATTTGTCATTAAATTTCCAAGAAATATGGATGATTTCGCTAGCCATATGCGGGTTCTGCAAGAGTATCGTGGGTTGTTGGTGATATGGCTACCTAGATATATGAATGCACTGCCGTCACTATCTGCCACGTTACCTTCCGCTACCATAACTGTTCTTCGCGTGTGAAGAAGCAGTCCACATTTTTTTGCATTCTTCCTTACCGTCTCGCCATATAACTGCTCCTCTGATTCGTACAACAGAATCACATCATCTCCATGCTGGAATTTAATTATCACTGCATCGCACTGTCTGCAGCTGTACAGTAAAATCAAGTTACCTTCTCGCATAACCATATCATGAACCAAATCGGCGAGATATTACATCATTGCCGCACTTCACGTTTCACTTCCAAGCAGTCGGAAGGCTCTGCTGATATTTTCACTGTAGAATTTTGCTATAAAAACAAAGTAGTCAACTCATGAAAAACTTCAAAACGTACTTTGAAGCAGATGCGATCACCATCGCATTGGCCTCTTCAATTTTCGGATGATTACAAGCCTCGTCGAACCAAGATTTGAATTGTTCGAAAGGATTTGAAGATTTTAGGTCTGCTACGTCAAAGCCTTCAGCACCGCTTAAATAAGGTTTGCGCATTTCTGCAAGGCAAAATGAATTACCATATAATACATTCTAGGTGAACCTTAGAATTCAGCGATTCAGTGGTCTTCGATTCAGCGAAATGTGCTCTTCGTCGCATCGCACATACACAATGGCTGTTAAACGAGTGATCAACGTTGTTTTACCATAATACATGTGCAAAAGGTACATAACGGAAATTGTTGACACTATGAAAGTCTTGATGCTAATTTAATGAATGAGTTGTTGATCTGGATTAATGGATAACATAAAGGAACTGAAGCAGATTCCCACACAAAGCCAGGATACGCTACATTTTGAGCATACACGATTATGAAAGATGTTTCATGAGTTTGTATCATGGTGGTATACGGCAACGCATTGTGCAACACCATTACATCACAGTAACTTGCGGCTATCCCTTACACTGACCTGCAATCAAACTCACTGTTGAGTTTATTGACTATTGAACTATAAAAAGATTAATTCCTTGCGGCATGGAATACTACAACGGAATTAGTAATACTTCACTCATAAAATCATCTCATTTAAAGTTAAGACGCGATTTTAAACATCAACCTAATTTCTCCATAGATAGTTATGTTCTCTTGTATATTACTGACCGATTCTCCACACTAACTTACTAATCGTGTGATTGTCGAGTGGACTAAAGAAATTACAAAAATCCTGATAGTAATTGAACAAAAAATTCAAAAAGTAAAAATTGAAATTTCTATGCATTATCAAATAATTGTAAGTGTTTAGAATTCATGAAGACGAACATCTTCTTCTTCCAGGCACGCAAAATCTCTGATTAGATCTTCGGCAGAATTGATTGGCGATTGTAATTACCTTGCTCTTCACTATCACATCAACTTGCAACGTTATCCTGTTTTGGAAATAAAGCGTTTTAAACTTTGAATTTTGAAGTATTATAGATCTATAGGCATTGCAGATTTTTGTCGAGTTTAAATCACATTTTCAAGCATTCTGAACTGATGCAACAACAAATAAGTGCACTAATTTTGGTGAGAGCAAATTATTAGGATGCAGCACAAACTCATGTTGTCGCCATGTTGGGTATGCATATCATAAATATCAATTGTCAGTGCTCGTATATAAAGATGTCGAGTAGATTGATCCCTTCCATTTAAAGTTCTGACAGCTTGATGTACTTGATTACTACTGTGATACTGAACTGATTGAAAATAATCAAAAACTCTCAGAAGACATATGAACTTGTCAAATCAGTATGCCGTATATGCCATCGTTTTATTAAGACCCTAATTTGAAGTAAAGGCACTTTCAATTCAATCACACAACTGATATATGATGGCCATGCATGAGGGTACTCACGCTTCTCAAAGCCTAATTTACATGCAATTCAGAAAATAGTTTTTTATAAGCATTTTAGAATTTTGACTACAATCACAGCTGCTTTCAACTTACATGCAACATGTAGGAGAGAAAGTAGTCTACACAAAAGTCTTAGAATATAATGATATTGAGATCCTCTTATTCGCATCAGGCGCAAAATATGAAAAAATACCTCCATGCATAAAATGACCTAAAGCAACTTTAAACCGTCAACGCTTAATTCAATTTTTACTCCGGACAACAATGGAGTTTTCAATAAATACTGATTTTCCTACCTTCTTGCCCAAGGGCTAAGGTCTAAGGTTGAATTGACAAATTAATTAAGAAGTAGCCAACTGACGAGGACAAGAAGCAAGCGCGATCAGAACGTCAGGGACTACGAGATAGGCCAACATGGTTTCGCAAAATGATGACTGAACATAGCAGGACACTCACTGTAGGCCTACTTCTACGAATTTGGCTGAACTATGGAAGTACCATGTCAGTACTCAACTTCTGAAAAATCGAAAACCATTGACGACAATTCACGGATGTATTAGAGCACACTCGGACGGCATGTAATGGAGGCATTTGACTTGTTCCAACATAGGCCAATACAATCAAATGTCCCTTATCGTTTTTGAAAGGATACTCGCATCTCACGAAACTATGTCTGCCCATCGCAGTTGCAGGGAGTCAACGCAAAGTAACCTATGTATAGTCCTTATGTGCTAGTAGATGAAAATAAATCCGACATGATGACATGACAGTTTTGAAAGTGGGCTTCACACTCAAAACGCACGTTGTTTCACTGACCCAATAAATTACGTGCGTACTGCCCTAGCTAAATCTTTCGTGACGAAATGCTTCGCGCATCGCATCTCGAAATATACGAAGGATGCGTGTCAATCGCATCAAGCAAATGTCTAGGTGGCGCTTATGGTATGTTTATGAATCAAAGACGAAGGAGACAAGTTGGATGAAGGGATACACATTGAAGCTTAACATTGCATAATTGACAATTTACATTGGACGAAAACGCATCAATTTGGATGACATAATATAAATTTTCCACCTGCATTGATTACATGACTTTCGAGTTGAATTTAATATTAGTACCTGATATATCGGTGGAAGAAGACATTCTGCATAAAATCACTGGTGAACTTCGTAGCAAAGCAGATTTGAAACCAACAGTAATGATTCTTGACAGTCGAGGACCTCGAGCCAACGATTCTATTTGCATGAGAGTTTTATTAAAAGGTTTGTTATGCAACCAAGTACGAAATCCTCGAACAGCGTGGGTTTGATCAGCTGACAACTGGAAAGCTATTAAGTAATGGACCAACATTTGATAGTAATGTATGTAGAAATTGCACATTTTATATATAAGAAAATAAGTTTGAAATAAGGAGAATTTGCCATGAATATAAGTATTATTTACAATTAAAAAAGGGATCTCTTAGCCATGGTTTGCAGCATAATATGTTTATTCCAAATCTTCATCGATTCAACAATAATAATTTCAATAATTGTGGCATTGTGTGTAGTTAATATGGTGAACATCAAGATACGAGGATTGGGATGTCCTAGGACGCTTAATTCTCAACGCTGTTGCCCGAAGCACATTTCTTTTATATGTCGTGCTGTATTGAGAACATTATTCCATCTGTGGCCTACAACTCCATGTGTAGCAGCTTCGGAAAACAGAGAAGTGACAGGATGTTCTGTACTACATATTTGAACTGAAGCGCACTAAATTGTGATCATATTCCCTCAATAGTTATGCAATCCACATCGTCACACATCCTAATTGATCCGTGAGAATTATCTATTCTCTTCGGCGGCACTGGATGTATTTTGTGAGCATAATTTATTTGATAATGTAACGAAAGCAGGCGGCTCTACTAAAATATTGTGTTTGAATCATCACATTTTTGATGGCACGTGTCATTTTATTAAACAGCTGATTGGATGTTTCTCATATTTTTCGAGCGAGTAATCAATCTTGTAATACTTTTATACGTGCATTGCACAAGAAAGCAGTGAATGATTATGTCACCTGATCAACTGGTGTTTTTACATCCTTTTTGTTGTACTACTCAATGCAGCCTTACACGATGCCGAGATAGTGCTGCTGCTGTGTTTATACTGAGTCTAAAATTTTACATAATGTCTAATATAAAAAAACTGACTTCGATTTATTGTGTGCATGTTGGTGTCCCCACCCGCTACGAACGCTGCCTGAATGCTGCACATCAGGAGTAGCACCAAATGCTGCATTGCTGTTGAATATATGTGTTTAATATGTTCGTTAAATAATCAGAAGCGACCGATTGCCTAAACATTAGCCTGATTGTGTAGGAGACCTACCTGTGTGTAAATTATTTTGCATATCTTGCAGTTGTTGCCTTTGCTAATGAACAAGAACAGTTCAATCACAAAAATGTATGCCTACTTTTTATGACTAAAGCAGCTTGTAACCAATTTCTTAAGTGCGATATGTTGTCATTCCTAAATGAATAATAATCGAATGTCATCTGTCGGGATAAGGTCAACATTGCAGCGAATGGTTCGACAATTCTTTGCATCAAAGTCGAAAGTCCTGATTGCTAGAATATGCTCGATGATTCGGCGATAAACCATGAGAACCTGATTGAAGCCATCGCTGTCAGAAATTGAGACATGACCTTAAGTACCATAGATCACTCAGCAGACTTTTGCCCAACGATGTGGTGTTTCAAGCAGATAAGCATGTTGAGTTGGGAATTTCGATGTGGGACAATAACCTAGTCAGGCTAGTCGCATTTTAGTTGATTACGCAGTTGATAAATTTCTTGCCTGTTTTCAGTCATATTCATGCGTGACATCGCGGCCTACATCTCCCTATGATTTTGTTGCTGATGCCTAAACAGAAAGTAAAGCCTCTCATTTTGTTGTCTCGGTCGTACAGATTTCGAGAAATTTTTTGAAAACCTAAAAAATCGTAAATTTTATCGGGTGAATAGTTTAAAAGAACATCATTTGGTACTTTTACATCTTGTGTGATCAGCAGCCGGCGAAACTTATGAAATACTTGAAGTAGCACAAAACAACTTACAAACCTATATTGTAAAATTAGCAGAAAATCAAAGAACAGATGCAACGAAAAGACTCACTAGAAAGATATCTTGACGGGTTTTTGAAAAGTCTCAAGGATGCCGATGCCAATCTGAAAGTTCTTCTGAATGAAAAATTAAACCTACGAAAATCACGAATCAGGCAGACTATTTCATGAAAAAGTACATGAAAAGAAAAGATGTTGACCTTGACCTGCGACGATGACAATGTTCCTAATAATAAATTATTTTTCTAAACTTCTCTGTGAAATAAACTTCTACCTAAATACAGTGTGTTCCTAGGCATTTCCAGACAGTTTCAGTTGACTAGTGCCTATTGCATGTATGTGGAATAATGTGCCTTTACGGGCTCAATAATCAGGACGATTATTCCAGAAGCAATAAGTTCTTTGAACTGGTGGGACTGGGCACAAATTTCGAGGGCTGGGCACGAAAATTCTAAAAATTCTAAATGCGACCACTGCAGTTGCGAGTTTCTTCAAACCTCACGACATAATAGCAAGAGTGGGAGTAATGGGAGTGACACTGTTGATTAGAAAATAGATCGGTTGTTTCATCATTCTTCCGCGTCTCTATTATTTTATTGATGTTGATAACCGATGTGAAGTTGATTGAAATTTGATATTTAGGTAATCATATCAAATTTGCTGCGTATTTTTGTCACCAATATTCTCTTGAGAGCATATTTCTGATATTTCCAATATCTTCTCTTTAAGAAGCATATTAGAGTCTGATGAATGAGAGTTTGTTTAATAATAATTCGACCACATGCAAGAAAGACTCCGTGCCTACTGTGATTCCGAGTAGTTGGTGTATTTTATTATCATTAATTTACTTTTAACTAAATGGGTACTTTCGCTATACCGAAAACGTCGATTTCAGATTAATTTAATAATTATTACTATCGGCCACCTTCTACCGATTAATCGGTTTCAGGCATCACATGATGAGAGGATGATAGTTAGGTCCCTGTGTTTGAGGAACATAAATGCTTTCTCCAAGTGTTGTCTACTGGCTTCCCTTTTCTTTTTTTTCATGCGACAGTTGTATATTTATTGTGGAGAAACAATTGCAAAAAAAATACGAATCATAAACTTATGCAAAATTGTCTGGTCGACTGTAACTCACTTACAAAAGGACCTTAATATTGTGAAAGAAGCAATAAAAGGCAAATTCAGTGAAACAAAACGGAAAGAAATTAAGATGGAAATCTGGAATCACAAAGAGCTTGGCCACCTACTCCCTTTTCCACATTTTAAACTATCAATTTATTAGCAATAACGGCAATTCGACTGAAAGGGCTATGGGTCTACTTTTGACTGAGTCTGAGTGCGACTCGTAGCCACCATATCCGAGCTTGGGTCTGATTCCCAATAATGCAATTGTATTTAGCAGCATTGCAGGCTGCATCATGTATGAGTTGGTGTATGACTTTTAGAGTGTGTCGAATGACCTGTAATACCTGAAAAATCATGCGTTTAAATGTTTGAAACACCTGCAAGACTCTAGCAAAGTTCATTTTTACAAAAAAGTATGATAAATACACATAATTAAGTGTGACATGTAGTAATAGCTACATATAGCCTACATAAAAGTGGAAAACCCCTTGTATGTGAAATACTTCATTATATCCATCATTTTGCTAAAATTAGTATTCTGTTAATATCGAATTCGGAAACGCAATAGGCATTCAGTTCTGGTAGTCTTTGAAGGAAGGTTCCTGCCCGTGAAGTTGTCGGAAATTACAAAAGGAATTCCAACTTCAGCACAACCATGCATGTCATAAAAAGCTAAGTGAGCGCTTTCGATCCAGCAAGCTTCTTTGCTTTTTTTAAAAATTAAGAACTTGACTAGTGCTGGGTCCATGCCCGTCTGATTGATACTGAGAAAATGTCAAAATGGAATGAACGAATTTAAGTAGATAGCGCTGATACTCCATTACATATAAGCCTGCCTTCGACCGCAGAAGGAGTAGGTACGCCGAAAATCTCTGATCTTAAAGTACAGGGTGGGCCATTTAAAACCGACTATTCTAATTCATTGCAACTTTTTTCATACTCAATCAATTTCAATAAAATTTTCACACAAGTTACGTACAAACATGCAATTTATGTCCATTATGTTTCAATTCTAAGAAGACAAGATTTTCCACGAAATATGAACCTCAACATGACGGCCGTCAGTTTGTATCACTTTCTCCAACCGACACTGATTTTCTTCCATCGTCTTGTGTCGCATCTCGTCAGTCACTCGTCAGTCAATGCGCTCCTTCATTTCCGTGATGTCCCGGACGATTCCGAACGAGTGCCGTAGACTGTCGACATTATGAAGCCCCACAGAAAAAGTTACAGGGCGTGAGATCCGGCGACCGCTCAAGCCAGCGCATTGTACCTCCACAACCCAACCACCTGGCACTTTTCATTCAACCATTTACGAACCGCCCGACTCCTATGTGGGGGGGGCACCGTCCTGCATGAAAATGAGTCTCTCCCCTAGGCCGAGCCGCCTCATAGCTGAGTAGCGCTCACCATTTGCAGATTTGTCAAAGAATGGTCTAATGATTCCTTCAGCCCAAATAGCCGCCCATGCAGTTGTTTTCTCAGGGTGGAGGTCTTGTTCGACAAACCAATTTGGATTGTGCGGAGCCCAGTACCTGTGATTGTGGCGATTGACCAGGTAGAAATGCACCTCATCCGAAAATGCAAGCGAGCGAGGGCGCGATGGATCGTCTGCAATACGCCGAAGTTCTTCATTTGCAAAGTCAAGCCGGCTAGCGAAGTCCTCCTCTGAGAGAGTCGGAACCATATGCACCTTATATGGATGCCACTTTAAGCATGTAAGGATCCGACGGACAGTTGTGGAACTCATTCCTAGAGCCAAAGATGCTCTACGAGTCGAAGTATGGGGATCCTTGCTAAAATGCTCCCGAACTGCTTCGATATCCTCATCACTCCTCCGCGTTCTGGTTCGACAATGTGGTGCATTCAAGACGCTTCCAGTGTTCATCAGCGCTGCATGCCACCTAATTGAATCGCCTGACGGAATCGGATCATGTCGTGCCTTGCAGAATTCGGTACGAAACTTGCGCTGCACCAAAACAATGCTCTGCATTTAATCAAATCACACCGCACACTTTGCGCGCTCTCTTGTCGTGAACGACATGGTCTTTTGATGGAAATGAAGGATTTCTCATGATTAAAAGTTTGAAATCTGTTGGTTTCTACAGTAAAAACCAATTATAAAATTTTCAATAACTTTAACATAGCGATGTTGTTCCATTCAAAACGGAAAGCTGGGCTCTGTATTCAGTCTGCTTTGCACGCTCTCTAATAATGTTTTCTCATGAACGGAAACTTAAAAAACTGTAGATATCTATGGGAAGAACCATTGTCAAACATTTAACAAATTTGATACAGAAATGATGACTTTTATCACAGATATTCGAACCTTTTTCGAACCTATTCGAAAACTCTTCACTGTTTCAAAATAAAGATTTTGGTCCTCAAAATTTAATAAAGAAGATTCTTTTCACTACTACTGTTAAAATGACATACATGCAAAACTGTAAGATGTCAGAAAAACGTAAACTGCATGTTTGTACGTAACTCGTGTAAAAATTTCATGAAAATGGCAGTGACATAAAAATTATAAGCAATTGTAATCGGCGGTTTTGTTTGGTCCACCCTGTAGATTCTATTTTATACCTTCGAATTCGATCGAAGTATTTCGGGGAGCTTATTATTTTTGAATCTTCAGAATTTCTGTGTGTGTCGCGTGATAACAATTAGAGCTAAAGAATCTCGATTATAATAGATTTGTGCAAATTGTGATAGATGATCCTAACTGCATCATAACCAAAGACAGCATCTACATGTTAGCTGGTATTTGCAATGTGACACTAACATGTAACTGCTGATTATGATGATTTCATAATGGAAGCCATAGACTACACCATCTATCTCATTTCATAGCTTTCTCAACATCAAACCAACTTTGCATTGATATCATATTTATTAGTCATAATGATTGCAATTATTTACATGTAGAATGATACTTCGACTTCATTATCCATTAGCAGAATCGATTATCCTTACGAGAAGAAACATCGTTAAATGTTCAGAAATGCCAATGATAGGTGCGGCAGAAGCGAACAGATGGACTCTTGTTCATGTCATGACCATTATTTACACCTGAGCATTTTCGTTCATAGTATTAAGAATGATCACTAAAAGAAACATTGAAGATAATTCATAAAATAGGCATTGAAGATAATTCATGCAACAAAAATACTGAAAATATTTGTTCCCTGACATTTTTGACGGAAAGGCCGTGTTCTGTAATTCATAGAAAGCGGTTTTATACTTATCAATAATACGTAAGTAAGCAGTCTTGTTCTATTTTCAGATCTCCTGAACAATGAGCTTTGGTATTTACAGTTTACTGGAGGTGGGTTTGCTTCTACTCAATGCTGTTTGTGTTCTTCACGAGGAACGATTCCTTGCCAAAGGTAATAAATAGCTACTTAATTTGCGTGAGCACTTCATTAAGCTATCTTGCATAATTCAGCAACATTTTATCCATCGATGAATTCGTTGCCGGCGTTGATGCAGAACTTAATTTGTCAAAATTCGAATCTCAAAACAAACTTTAAATGACACGAACGCTCTTAACAGCATCTAAAACCTATGTTTCTGATGTAATTTCTGTCGGAAAGTGGAATGTCACTTGCAGTTCATGAAGGTGGACTAAATAAGTCTGTTTTCAAACTTAGGTTTTAGATGTTGCTATGAGCGTCAAATGTTATTTTAAATTGTATTCCCGGCTTTCCTTGAGACAGTTTATCAAAACCATTTTGTACGAGGAGCACTTGATAACCTTCCCATACATGATTAGTAATTGTGCAATGAGATACGATTTCCCTTTTTTCTTTCAGTTGGATGGAGTATGCAAGATCAAACAGGATTTGGAGAAGCTCCTGGAATGAAAGCCCAACTTTACAACCTGATACGGTCGATACGAACCATTATGCGAGGTATGTGTGTTATGTGTCCTTCAACAAGTTTTACTACAAGTAATTTTCATAATGAAGTCATACAAAGATGTAAAGCACTGACATGTAAACCATAGTCGCCATTAGAATTACTTTGATACTTAGTAAAGAAAATTCATCAATAATCTTGATGGATGTCAAATAACATTGATGGATTTGGATTTCTAAGACATAAATTCATCTATTCACATCGCCATTGCATGAGCGTGTAGTTATTGCTCTAAGAACATGGTCAGAACTGCGGTGACGACAATGGATGTCGCTCTCTATGCATCATAGTAAATAATTGTAAAATAGATTGTCATTTTTCTCAGGACTCCAAGTTTTGCAGGAATTCGCGGATTTCCGGTGATTCGGTAGCCGAAATAATTTCATTTCCTGCAGATTTTTGAAAAAGTGCACAAGCTTCCATAATTCAAGCATTTTTTGGGGTTTTATATGCCATGAGTTTGAGTCCTGATTTCTCGTTAACTTGGAATTCTTGACTTAAGAATATCTTTCTTGTAAAATCCAAGCACAAAATATTCCCTTTTCCACACAGAAGTAAATGGGCCAAATCGTGCTACGAAATTGCGATGCATTTCTAGTGCAACGCTTTCCAACAATTCGTAGTAGATTGCTGCATGAAATTTCAGTTTTTTAATTTAGTTTTAAGGTAGGAAGATTGCACATGTAAGGAATTGCGCTGCAACCAACAGAGAAATTGCATTCTTCAAACAGTGCGGCCCGAATTACTTGATAGGTTTGACCCTACCACTTTGATACTGCTTAGTTAGTCTCAGTCCAATCCACTATTTTTGCATTTCAGTTCCTTTGATCGGGATCAATTTCTTCGTAATACTTTTCAAATTGACTATCGGTGGTTGATTTCTGATGAAAAACTTCATCTGTGACTCGACAATAGCGCGATATGGACGGAACTTTTTTCGGACTGATGGTGCCTTCATGTTTTGATCTTTTTTTGCTGTTTTGTACATGACAAAGATAGCGTGAAGTAGAAAGTAATCATTTACAGAATGAAAGGAACTAGAAAGAATGACCATTGAAATGTACAAAGTTAACGAAACTGTGCACTTGTATCTTATCATTGCAATTTCAGTTTAAGATCAAATATACTCGTTGTCCTATAAAAAGAAGTTTTGGAAAAGAGGTAAACGAAAATACTCGATACAATCATTATTCACGGTAAATCATCTCATCGTATTAACTATCACTGTTAATCGTATTACGTGTTTTGAAATAAATCTAATTTATAATATGGATATTAATAATATATAGTTTCTAAAATCTAATCGTATCACGTAGCTAATTAGAAAATGGATAGAATTTTACCAGATGTGAAGTCAATAATAGATGGAATAAGTGAATACAATTAAGTGACGAATAGTTGACGGCCTCCGTTTAGATGAATTTCGTTTTACCGAAAGCTACAAGATAACCAATTAGTTAACTATTGAATTCCTCAAACGATGCCGGTGGAAAACCACTCGGCATAATCTGCAGCTGCCCGGAAGCTAATTTCACTGAAACACGTAGATACAAGTTGAGAAAAAAGTGTACTTTCGAGGGAACTAACGCACGTTCTGAACTTTAGATCGAAGACTGTCAAGTACAACGTGTGTAGGTAGAAATCAAGATAGACTGAACCGTGCCGTACAGTAAAATTCCGTTAACCTCTATCGTTGCGGCATGCAAAATTTGTTGGTGCTACTCATATTTTCGATTCAGTAGTTACGGTACCACAGAAAAACAATTTTTGCTGTGATTTACATAAACTACACCTTCTTTCGTTCTATTTCATTACATTTGCATTCAGTTTCGTTAGCGGGAGCTGCTCGGTTGACCGATCAAGACTCTGCGCACATTCTATTTCGTCATCGACGCTTAGGCCTACTCCTAACTTTCAATTTCTCCCGCTGACAACGAGTTCTCTTTTGCCTGTGCGCACCTGATATTCATTTTCGTGAATTTGCAATCAAGTTCGTTGTCCTAGGAACGCGACGTCACTGACAGAGATGCCCAGTCAGAGTAACACAAGCACAAGCTGTATCAAAGCAAATAAGGGTCTGAAAGTTATGAATATTTCGATGTCGTTTTGCTCTGTGTTCTTTGCGTTCTAATGGCGGTACGAGGAAGATATCAAAATATTAACTCAACCGACCAGCAGAGTCTCATCAGCTGCTTTGAAAGAGATCACGACTGGCTGCCTTCAACGGGCAGCTGAGGTATTCGACGACCTATTTCTCGGAACATTATTATTCGCTTACGAGAAACAGGGGTGACGGGAGCCTAGGAGATATCAGAAACGTGAAAGTCAATGATAACATAAGCAATGTGCTCTTGACTACGTCGCCGAAAACAATCAAACAACATTGAATCAAATTAGGAGTCACATTGAACTCCACACTAGGACGCCTTTACACATTTCAACGATCTGCCGTCTACTCGATGGTGATGAACTTTACACAATGAAACTGACACGTACGATCCCAGAAACCTGGAACAAAATCCATCAAAAACAAACGATAAGAGTTTGCAGATTGGATGATCGTTAGAAGAATTTTGTCTACATTGACGAATTCGGAGGAGGACAAAGGTCGGTCTATTCGAGGTGAGAGAGCCACGTGCATACAGAACGAGAGAAAATCTTTCTTCTATATTGGCTGCTGGTCCGCATTGGGGACAATTGTACACTTTCACTCTTAATCTGGAGAAATTTTAACGCAGATACCTTTCCGAATTTCATGATGTAGTGTTCAGCTGTCCTGGAGAGAGAATTAGAGCATATCTACGACAGCACCCCACCACAAAAAATCCACCAAGGACTATCATGAACAAAAATTTCTTTCGACGTTTTCACCGATGTTGAATGCTTGCTGTGATGGCTGGTTCAGCATTTAAGGAAAAATTAATGTCTTTTTTCCGAACCAGGTAGCCAACGAAAATTTGAAGTCGAAGCAGCAGCAAATGCAAGAGTAATTCTCGACAATCAACGTCCGACTCTGTTCTACATGAACTTTCGGCAAATACAGTAGAGGCGATATCTATTGATAAAGTGCAGAACTGGCATCAGCATACACCCTCAAGCATCTGCCAAAATGTGTTAGAAGGACGATATTAGTAATGGGCAAAAGACCGTTCCAGGACACCATAAAATTCAAAAAATGGTATTTTTAAAAACGACATAAATTCATGAATTTAGTCCCTTTTTCAGGTTTTTAAGACCTAAATTCATGAATTTAGACCGTTCCAGGACACCATAAAATTCAAAAAAATAGTATGTTTAAAAACGACATAAATTCATGAATTTGAACCCTTTTTCAGGTTTTTAAGACCTAAATAGATGAATTTAGTCCATTCAAAAAGTACCATTTTTTCAAAAAATGGCATTTTTAAAAACGACATAAATTTATGAATTTGAACCCTTTTTCAGGTTATGAAGACCTAAATTCACAAATTTGGGCGTTTTTAAAGATAACCAATTTTTCAAATTTTTCAAAATCTCAAATTTGAGAACTACAATTTTCACCCGCCCCAAAATCATGACCGTTCAAGGACACCGAAAATCATAAAAGTTAAGAATCTCAAAATTTGTGAATTACAATTTTTACGTTGAAAATCATGACCGTTCCAGAACACCGAAAATCATAAAAGTTGAGAATTTCAAATTCATGAATTTTATCCATCTTTCAGGTTTTTAAAATATATCATGAGACTAATAATATTTCTTTAAAAATGGAAGAAACAAAGTGGATGAAACCGCAAGAATATATCCTTCATTATCATATGAAATGGATATTGCAAAACACAAAGATAGAGTACGTTATATGAAAGATAAGGAATCTCAATTATTACTTAGATTAGAGCATTATAAAAAGTTAAGAAAGAGATGGTCTAAAGTTAAGAATGTAACACAAGGAATTGGCATATTCTTAACAATAAGTTTAGGTGCTTTAACAATTGTTATATCTTCAGGTGTTTTAGTAATTCCAGTAGTTGCTACAGCTTTAACAGGTACGGGTGTTTTTGCAACTTCACTTGTTACAATGTTAGATAAATCTTTAATAACTAAGAAACGAAAATCATTAAAAACTAAGCATTTACATATTAAAGAAGTCTATGATAAACTACATTACTACTTTCAAAGAGTATGTGATGATAATGTTATTACGTTAGATGAGATTGAAAAATTTGATCAAATAGCTAATGAAGTAAATCAAACCTTTCAATTACAGTCCGAAAAAGTTGATGATAAGAATAAACAGGATGGCAAAAATTCTAGTGATGGTAAAACTTTTACTGGTGGTAAAATTTCTAATGAAGAAAATGACAAAATTTTTTTAGAAGAGCTAAAAACTTTAAGCGAAAATTTAAGCAAAACTTTATTAAACAAAACTTTATTAAACAAAACTTAAAACGAGAAAACTTTAAACGAAAAGATGTCAAACAACAAAGCAACAAAAAAATAATTTGTTCAGTAAAATGTTTTTGCTGTATTCCAATGTTACCACAAAATTCAAATATTATATTTTAAAAATGGATAAAATTAGAGCTGATAATTTTAAAAGAATAAAACAATTAGAAGAGTTAATAAAACAAAGAAATATTATGAAAGAAAATCATCTTCAACATAGAATGATAAAAGCTGGTATTCAATCTGATATGTTTGAAAAAATGCAGCAAACCGAGCAAGTAAAAACTGATTTTGAGAAAACTATGAAACCATTTAAAACTCTTGAAAAAGAAAGTACAAATAATGATAAACAAATTGATATAACAGATCCAGAGCACAAAACTATATTAGATGACTATGGATTACTAGAATCAAACATTAATAAGAAATTACCAAAATCTATGCAATTTGAACATTCTATTTCATTTATAGATGGAAAAATAATACCTAGATTTTATCTCGGACAAAAAGAAATATTTCCACAATTTTTTCGAGGTTTAATTTTTTCACCAGATAAATCTCCTTTTAATTTAGATAGAAATTTTGTTAATCTTTTAAGAGGAGCAGCTTTAAATAATTATGCTGTAGAAGATCTTATAAAATATAAAGCTATGTTAGATAGAGTTGGTGCAGTAAAATCTCTAAGACGTTATAAACAATTAGAAAATTTATTATCAACGGGAGTTAAAGTAGGAAAAGGTTTATCTGAAAAACAGAAAACAGAAACAACTGTATTCTTACCAGATGATCCGCAAGAATTACTAAATAGATTAAATATTTTAATATCTGCAATAAAAGAAGGACATAATTCTAGTTTCAATGAAATTCATGCTATATCGAAAAGACTGTTAGAAAAGAAGATTCTAAATGAAGAGGATTATAAAAGTATAACCGGACATCTCTGATGTCTTTAAGGGCTTCGCCCGTAGCTGAAATATGTTGTTGTTTTTAATTTTTTATAAAAGATATTTATTCAAAATTTTAACTAAAAAATGTGTTCAGCAGATTTAGACAAAATTAATAATCATTTAGAAAATCTAACAGAGATTTTGGGTTCATCAAAATTTAGTACGACGTTAAAAATTATAACAACTACTTCATCACACACTTGTAATTTAGAACCCATTCTACATTTGGAACAAAATAAAAATTATCAAATTGCATTGACTAGTTTCTCCACATTTAACACTATTCAAAATGTTATAAAAGATGTGAATGATCAATTTAGATATTCTACTGATAAAGGCAAAACATGGAAAATACAAACTTTTCTTCCTGGTTCTTACGAAGTTGAATCAATATCAAATGAAATTAAGAGACATTTAGGTATACCATTTATTAAAGATAAGAAACAATTACATTTTGCAGTTGAACCGGCAGTTAATAAATTTTCTCTTACTTTAGACGAAAATCATCAAGTTGATTTTAATCATGATAGATCATTGTCAAAGCTATTAGGATTTAATAAACAAACCTATAGTCAAGGTTATCATTTAGGTGAGAAGATTCCAAAAATAACTGAAATAAATTCAATTGTTGTACATTGTGACATTATTGAAGGAGGATATATAAATGGTAAATTATCAAATTTAATATTCAGTTTTCCAGCTTTTACTGTACCCATTGGTTATAGATTAAATGTATTTCCACAAACATTAATATATTTTCCTATTACAAGAAAAACTATTAACAACATTGGCATTAGAATCACTGATGAGAAAGGACAAGAAATAAATTTTGGAGGTGAAGAGATTATGATAGATCTTTTGGTTCGAGAGGTATAAACTCCCGTTCGAGAGGTATAAACTCCTACGCGAAGCTAGAGAAGTTTAATTTTCTTCTTCTTCTTTAGAAACAAAAAATAAAAAAAATAAAAATAAAAATTTTTTATTAAAAAATGAGTGAAGTATCTCCATTAAATAAAAAAAACTCAAATTTAATCATCATCCAAATTTATCTAATAAAGTTTTGTCAGTTATTTGCGGAAGATCAGGATGTGGAAAAACGTATCTATTATTTAAAATTTTAACGACTCCAAATTTTTTGGATTATAAAAATCTTATAATTTATGCAACAACAGCAGAACAACCCGTCTATCAATTTTTAAAATATGGATTTGAAAATAATCTTAAAAAAGCAGCAATTGCTTCGTTATTCAAAGAATATGAAAAATCTGAAGATGAAGAAGAAATAAGTTCGTGGTGTGAAGAAGCAACAAAAAATAATCAGTTAGTTGAAACCAATAAAAATAAGCATATAAAAATACAATTAATAGATGATAGTGGTAATATGCAAGATCCTAGTAAACTAGATAAAACAATGAAACATTGTGTAATTTTTGATGATTCTGTTAATAATAGAAATCAGTCAGTTCAGAGAAATTATTTCACAAGAGGTAGACATAATAACTGTAGTGTTTTTTATTTAACACAAAGTATGTATTCATTAGACGGAAGTGTTATTAGAAAGAATGCAAATATATTTATACTATTTGAAATAAATGCAAGAAACTTAAGTGATTTGTTAAGAGATTTATGTGTAAGAAATAAAGATGAATTTAAACAATCGTGTAACAATGCTTGGTCAAAAGATTATGGATTCATTACAATTAATATTGATAAAAAAATTCATGATAGAGTTATCGAACAATTGTTCTCTGACTGAAAGTCGATAGAACATTTGTTTACCGAGTGATAAAAAATATACAAATATAGTGTTATAATATTTTATTATTTTTTATTTTATGTATATATCAAATTTGTCTATCTTAGAAATTAGAAAATTAAAAAGGTTCAGTAGTTATTCCATCAGGTAAAATTTTTCTTTTATCATCAAATGGATCTAATGCTAATTTATGTTCTTCTTTTAAATACATTTTATGTTTTTTGAATTAAGTCTATAATTACATGCTGTTTTTATTTCATTATTAAATAATACATTTTTATAATCTTGAAATGTTATTTGATTAGCCACTGATGCCTTTGAAATTCCTTTTAATGTTTTATGTGTTTTAATATTATTAGTTGTATCATAACAGTAACATTTAGATTTTAAAAATATAGCTTCTGTTATGAAATCTTCATTTCCTTCTAATTCATCTTTTACTTTACATAAATCAGAAGGATGAATGATATCTTTTATTTTATTAATTTCTTCATCAAGTGTAGAATTATACGGTATTGTTAATTCTAAGAAAACAGAATCGGTATCTGTAAAGTGTAATTTATAGTTTTTGCCATAAGCAGGTGCTAAATAATCATATATAAATCTATACATAAATAGTTTAGCTAATTCTAATATAGTGAAACCAATGAAATTAAACTTATCATGTTTTACGCTAATTCGACGTAAATGTACAGCACATAGTTCATCACTAAATCTAGTAGTTCTTTTATATGTAGGTTTCCTTGTTAAATTTTGAAACCTATCTTTATCATGTCTCCATCATATGTTTTTTGATAATCAAGAATATTACACCATGACATTTCACCTGTTGGTAATTCTTGTATCATGCAAGAAGAATATAAGCTATTAAAATCATAATATAACAAATAGTTTTCTCTCATGATTTCATCAACTGCTGCTTGACTATCTTCATTTGATATAAGTCCTTCTATATTTTGATTAAACAATTTTATAAACTGATCACTTTCTTCTGGAGATAAAGGTTTCATTATTCCATAATCATCAGGATTTACTTTTTTATTGTAACACTGTACATAACGATTACCTAAAACTGATGAAACTCCACCTCTAATTCCAGATTCAAAAAATAATAATTTATCATATGTATTTTCTTTATAATGTTTAAGTTTAACGGACTTTGTCCTAGAGCCATCGGCTTGAACACCAGTATGTTTTAATCCTGCTAGCCATGTTAAACCTGGTGTAGAATAACAATAACATGGATCTATTCCGTAATATTCTAAACACATGTCACGAAAGTTTTCGAAAAGATCAGCTAGTATTAATACATCTATCTGAAGATATTTCATTGTATAATCATACATTGTTTTACAATTTAACTCTCTCCAATTCTTTTCAGCTTCTGCATAGTCTTCGTCAGATAATTGTGATTGTTTTAATGTTGATTTAAATTTATTTATTGGAGGAAGTTGTTCTTCTTCCATAATTTTATTCACAGAATTAAAATCAGTCTTCGACTGTGAACCACAGGTTTTATCTCCAGTTATGTACCCATACGGAAATATTCCTTTTAAAGGTTTTAAATTATATTTATTTAATATTTTACATTGTTCAGATTTCAAAGTTTTTCCCATAACATCTAATGAATAAGGAGTAAAAAATCTAAATGCATCTAAAATTCTAATACAACCTAATTGCATTGAAAAATATTCTTCTTCTGTTTTACATAGTACATTTATTTGTTGTTGTTGTAATTTTTCAGATGAAAATAAATCTTTCATTACTAGATGGAAATCATATTTAGAACCATTATAGAAATATAGAGGAACAAAGTTATATTTAAATTTATTAGCATTAAGATTACAAGAATTATGTGCTGCACCTCTATATAATCCATTTAGATGATCATGATCTTTTACCTTATCAAGATATCTACCTTTGCCATTTTTATAATTTTTTTTTTAAATTCTTTTCCACAGTAAGAACATTTTGTTTCATTAATAAAATTTAATTTTTCTTTTTCTGTTAATGGCATCATTGGAATATTTGTTTCAAGCAATTGTGAAAAATAATTTTGTAATTCTTCCACTTTCTTTGTAAAAATTTCTGAACTATCTTCACCATAGTATTGAAAATATTCTGATTTAAATAATTCAGGATAATTTGAATGAATGTAAATTCCCCAACATAATGGTTTTCTGTTCAAATAAATATTTTTCTTTGCTTTGTTCAGGTGCACTTCTTTCAGGAGCACTTCTTTCAGAATTATCATTTTCAGAATCGGGCGAAGCCCTGGAACTTTCCGTTTGATTTTGTGTCATATTAACATTATATGCTTCAAAATCATAATAAATAGTAAAGGGTACTTTATTTTTAAAATACCATTTATTATATTCTAAATAATCATCTTTAGGAAATGTGTTTCTGACTGCTTCATTTTGTTGGCAATTCTCCAAATGTCTATTCATTTCTTCTTTAGTTCTAAAACTTGTCATACATTGGAGACAAGGAAAATTGGCATTATCTGAAGTTTTTGTGAATATAGAAACATCTTTACACAATATAAAATGACCCTGATAATATAATATATTCGCTTGTGCTGGCTGTTTTGTCTGTTCTAGTTTTTCAAATTTATCTTGATATATTTCATGTGTTTCATCAATTTCTTTTGTAAGATTAAATGTATTTCGATGAAAATTTTGATTTAATATTTGTAACTGATAACTATATTCTTTATCATATTGTTCTTTATAATGTTGTAGACATTTTTTTAAAGATTCATTTATTTTTTGATTGGTTTCATTTTCTTCATTATTTAATTCTTTATTGTCTTCATTTAATTTTTGAATCGTTTCTATCTTATTTTGATATTTATGGCCATATTCTTGTACTAATATTTTTGTTTGTTGTTGATAATCTGTTTTACATTTTTGTAAAATTTCATTTAAATTTTGTAATTTTTGTTGATATTCTAAAGATAAAGATAAATAATCGGTATCATAATCATAATTATAATTACGTCCTTTATAATTATTATGACTAATCATTATTGGTGATAATGTTTTTATAATTTCAAATTTTTCAGTACATATTATATTTCCTTGGTAAAAAATATTATGATGCATGTAATTTCCCCTATCATTATATACTATTTCTGATTGACATAAATTTTTATTATTCAAATAAAATTTTTTTGAATCTGAGTAAAGTGGAGTAATTTTACCAATGGAAACATAATTCACATTTAATTCAAAAACATTTACTTCTATTAAATTTTTATTCTTTTTATGAAACTTTTTTAACCTATTATAATTATATGGAAATTCATCTAAGCCATCAGAAAGATCAAATTCATTTATGTATTCTTCTTTATTGTAATGACTTAGTCTTTCTTTGTGATATTTTGCAGGATGTAAATGTGCTATAATACTCCACAGAAAACAATAATCATCTTCATTTTTTATGTTGATTATTTGTGGTGAACTGAAAGGCAAAGGAACATAACTACCACCAGTATTATTTTTATATTTATCAATTACTATTTTCTTAGATAGTATTTTAACAAATCTCCAACCAGATTCACGTAACTGGGCTTCAATTATACAATTTTCTAATTTAAGTATCATCGATTCAAATATGGGTTGTATATCATTTACATTATGAATTTCTTGTGAATTTGTAAAATGTCCTTGTATTACTTCTTCAAGAATTCCATCAGGTCCATTTTTTGTATAAAGTACTTCTACATTCATATAACATCTGAAAGATTTCTTAAATATATTATAAAAGTTTGTTAATACATTATAAAAAGTTCCATCGGTTTCATTATGTTCAACGGGCGAAGCCCTGGAACCTTCGGTTCGAACAGACTGATTAAATAAATATTTTATATCTGTTACTGGCGAAGCCCTAGAACCTTCGGTTCGTTCCGCTTCATCGGTTCGTTCAGCTTCATCAAATTCATCAGTATCGCTAAATAAATATCTTCCATCTGGTAGGGTCTCATCTTCACTATTAAAAACTTTTTTATATTCCGAATGTGAATAATCATCAAACATTTTTTTAACTTTTATATCAGTAGGCAATGTTTCTAGATAGTTTTTATAACTATTTAATTTTAATATATTTCCTTCATCAACTCGTTCTACATTTTGTAAATGCAATTTACTATTTAAATGAGATTGATAACTTCTTTTTGTTTGCAACTTTTTTTTACATAAGTTACAATAAAACTTGGTATTTTCCATTTTTTTATTTTTTAAAGAAAAAATTTGTGTTTTAATTTTAGATATAAACATTTTAATATGAAGGACTTGAGTGTTATTTTATATTATTATATATTACACGTTCTTTAGTTATTTTTTTTCTTTATCATATTAAGTTTAATCATATTAAGTTTAATCATATTAAGTTTTATCATATTAAGTTTCATCATATAATGTTTTATCAAAAGATAATTTAAATTTATTTTCACTAACTATTGATTCTTCATCATCATCAATTGATTCTTCATCATCATCATAAGTTGATTCTTCATCATCATCATAAATTACACTTTTTGGGATTGGATACCATTCCCTGATAGGAATATCTAATTCTAAATTACATTTCTTATCTGATAATAATATAATAGAGAAAAATATTGGTCTTTGTTCTCTTTTGGAAAATTTAATAACACCACTATAATCTGAATCACTTTTAGTTTTTATTAAAGATGATAAAATTTTTAATTGATTAGATGTAAATCCTAATTTATATTTTGTAGACCCGACACATAGTTGTCTAACAGTATCTTCACCTATACCATCATTATTATTTTCAATTGTAAGAAAATGAAATTTAGATAAATTTTTATAATTACTAATATTTTTATAATCTTTTTTACCATTTACACCATTTTCAGATGTTTCTGAATCATCATCTATATTATTATCATCTATATTATTATCATCTATATTATTATCATCTATATTATTATCATAAGATTCTTCAAGATCGGGCAAAGCCCTAGAACCTTCGGTTCGTTTATTATGATTATGGTCATTGTTAATAGTATAAGGTGTAGTCCACATATAAATTTTCTCTTGTTGAGCTAAACCATTTATATAAGATTTTAATAAATTAATATTTAAGTTGGAATATAATCCTATATACGTATCATCATCATATCTTTGGGGCATTTCTAATGTTTCTTGTTTATAAATTGTGTCTCTATAATAAACTTGACATAATAATTCTTCATTATGTTTTTTACTCTCTATGTGAATGTTATATTGATTTTGATCGTCGACAAATAATCTAATTTTTTCTTTCGAAAAAGATTTTAATTTTTTAACTAATTCTTTAATATTGATATAATTAATAATTTTATTTTCTATCCAATCAGTATTACTAATCGGCAAAACTGCTCTAATAAAACCGAAAACATTATTATGACCTATTATAACCATATTTTCTTTATTTAATTCAACATAAGCTACATCATTATATTTACTTACAATCTCCATAAATTTAATAAATGGATCACCTGGAAATAAACAATAGTTAGTTTCTATAGAAGGTAAACCTTTAGTCTGTTCTCTAAATATTTCGGCTTGTAATTCAAACAAAAGATTAACATCTATACATGGATTATTATTATTACTATTATCAAAACATTTATTTTCAAATCCCATTGATCTCGTCGAATAAGAAGAACAGGATGATGCGGACGAATATAATTTTTTTAAATTTGGGGTTTCCATTTTTTATTTTTATTAGAAAAAATTTTATTTTTTTTATTGTTAAAAAATGATGTTACCAAATGTTGGTGGAGGTGCATATATCCCGAATAATCGTGAATTAGAAATAGAGATAGAAAATTATATCATGAAAACTGGAGACGTTTTATCTGGTCCATTGCATCTTTCTATTCTTCCGCAACAAAATACAGAGTTAACAAATAAACAATATGTTGATACAGAAATCAATGACTTAAAGGAAAAATATATAAACGATGTTTTGGTTCCACTGATGAACGAATTAAAGTTGCTTAAACTTAATGACAAATCATTAAACGAAAAATTATTAAAACTTGATAAAAAGGATAGAGAGCTAGAAGCAGATATAGCAAAACTTTTTAAAAAGATTTCTGAACAATCAAAAATTTTAATATTACTTTCTATAAATTTAAAATCTGCAGTCATTAAAAATAAACATCAGATAAAAATGTTAAAAGAACAATTAGAAGATGAAATAGAAAAACTACCTGAAAGAATTAAAAAAAATTTAAAGCAGTTGCAAACTACATTCCAAAAAAGTGTTGATGAATTAAGTTCTAAAATTACTCAACAAATGAAAAAGATGAATAGAATAATAAATGAAGTAAACTCGCTTAATGAAAAAGTTGATAAAATGAAAACTCTTAAAATCAATTTAGAAAATGAATTAAAGAAAAATTTACAAGAAAACTCTAAAGAAAATAAAGAACAGTTAGATGCTGTTAAAAGACAATTAGATATTCTTAAAATTAAGTTAAATGCTCTTAAAACGGCATTGAAGATCAATCAGCAGAAAATGCAAGTTAATAGAAAAGAAATTAAAGTACATCACACGCTGCTTGACGCAATAGATAAAGTACAACAGTCAATTAATAAAGTTATCTCGAAGTTGTTGTCCATTCACAAACGTAAATCTTAACACGTAAATATTTTTTCCCAAAAGTCAAATTTAATCCTAAAAAATGCCTATAATTTATAAACACAATCTTAAACATTTTGCTTCAAATAAAAAAATTGCTCATGAACCACGTATGAATCCTGTTTATCATTATGATAATAGAGAAACAGTCGGAACAGAAAAGTTCCTATGCACCGCAGGTGCCGTTCACACGGAAGGAGCTGGCATCTTCTCTGGTATTGGAAGTATCGTTAACTTAATTAAAAATAATAAAGATTTGATTACATCTATAGGTGCTATAGGTAGTACAGCTAGTGCAATATCAAATGCTGTTAAGTCTCAAAACGAATTAAAACAACTAGAAGCTATTCGTAAACTTAGGAATGATTCTGAAGAACTAAAAAATTTAAAAAAACTTTCAGAGGAAACAAAAAACAAAATTGCTAACATAGCTGTGGGGGAAACCTTGAGGAGCGGAGATCCGTCTGATAGTAAACATAAGAAGAAATCAGGCGTAGCCATAAAACGTTCAATTGAACCTACGGTTCGTTCAATTGAAGAAATAAGAGGTAATGGCGTGAGTAGCAACCTTCGGTCTAACCAGCAAAGCTGTAGCGGAGCTGGTCTAGCAAAATTCTAAAATTATATTTTAGTAAAATTTTTTAGTGAAATTATTTTAGCAGAATTTTTTCTGTCTGTGAGAAAAACAAAAAGTCAAATTATTTTTTATAAAAATGTCTTCGCTAATTGAAAATAAATTTAGATTAGACGATCCTCCGTTCGTCAGTAATAATCAAAAAAAGAATGACTATATAAGAATTGCTATGAATCCCGGATCTTCCAGTAGAGTAAATACTGGAGGAGATTTAATCTTTGAAGTTGATAATCAACAAAGTTATTTATATCTACCTGATTCATTTTTACACTGTGAATATTCTTTATATAGTGATGCCAATTTTACAACACCATTACCAGATACCGATAATATTGCACTAGAGAATAATTTTTTTCCAAGATTATTTACACAAATGCGTTTAGATGTTGCAACTCAAAATATAGAAACAATAAGTGATTCTCCAGGTGTAATTGATACAATGCTTAGATTTATAACAATTGGTGAAAATAATAAAAAGCATGAAATCGAAGGTTGGTTTCCTGATACTAATGATGGTATAATTATAGATGATTTAACTTACGCTGGAACAGATGCCGCAGGAATTGCGAAAGATGTAGAAAATATTGCAAAATATTTAAATAAAACAAATAATGATGCATATAAAGAAAGACGTGAGTTTAACAAGAAAAGTAAGCAAACAGTAAATTGGTCATTGTCTCCATTATTTGGATATTTAGATTATGATAAAATATCATATCAATTAAAATTTAAGTTAATAATTCATCGTACGGCAAATAATGAATTAATCTTTTTTGGTAAGACTGGAAAAAAAGCATATTTAAAAATTGATAGACTTGAATGGTGGATTAAGCATATTACTCATAGTTTAGAGGTTGAAACAGCTATTGCAAAAAGATTAAATACTAACAAACCAATTCCAGTTAATTTTCTAAAGCGTACTGCTAGTTCAGTAACTTTTTCCGAACAAAGATTTAACTGGCATTTTACTAGAACTGCGAATACTCCAAGATATTTATTACTAACATTTCAAAGAAATAATTCTCCAAGTTTTGATAAGAACAATAATCTCTTCCATATTAATACAATTCGAAGTTTACAAGTTTCATTAAATCAAACCCGTTATCCAATTGATCCATTAAGATTCGATGATACCAATAATCAATTTATGGAAGGATATGATTCTTATCGAAATCTTTGTATAGAATTTGGAGTTGAACCACAATTAACTCCTGGAGATTGGAGACATTTATACCCTGTTTTCTGTTTCGATTTAAGTGCACAATCTGAAGATATTATCAAGACTGGTTGTGATGTAACAATTAATATTGAAAAGAAAGATTCCACAACTTCATTGATGGCTTATGGTTGATTGCTGGAAGATGTAAAATATTCTATTGAAATTCTTAATGGAAAGATGGTTAGGATCGGTTAACCTTAGGACCTCTGGTCCGATAGGCTAAAGCCAGAGGAGCTTCGCTCCGATCGGTTAGTAACCTTAGGACCTTTGGTCCGATCGGTTAGTAACCTTAGGACCTTTGGTCCGGTAAGTTAATTAAATTCTTAGATTAAAATTTTTTTTAGTAATTAGTAATAAAATTTTTTTGGTAACTAGAATAGATTAAAAATTTTTGATAACTTAAAATTTTTTCATAACTAGAATAGATTAAAAATTCTTAACTTAAAAATTTTTAGTAACTAGAATAGATTTAAAATTCCTAACTTAAAATTTATTCTTGACTAGAATAGATCAAAATTCCTAATTTAAAATTTATTCATAACTAGAATAGATCAAAATTCTTAACTTAAAATTTTCGTAACTTAAAATTTTTTTATTAAAAATGTTGCAAGCGAAAAGTAATAATAATAAAACTGTTGAATTAAAATTACGTAATATTGTTGACAAAAATACCCCTAAAACTATTACGATTAACAAAAAAAAGTATTACATAAGTAAACCAATGATAGAGAATATTCAATTACAAGAAGAAAAGAATGGCGGGATTCTCCCATTAATTCCACTAATAATAGGAGGCATAGCAGCAGCAGGAAGTGTTGCAGGTGGGACAGCTGGTATTGTCCAAGCAGTAAATAAAAATAAATCAGAGAAGGCAGCATTAGAAGAACAAAAACGTCATAATAGAGAGTTAGAGAAAGTTGCTAGGGGTGACGGAATAGTAGATAATTTTATTAGTAAATTAAAATTAGTTGATGAAGGAAAACGAGTTCTTAAAAATATTCTCCACAATGTTGATGATTTAATTGAAATTAAAGAAACTAAAGATGGTTCTGGAATATATCTAAGTCCTAGTATGATTCGGTAATAACCTCAGGACCTTTGGTCCATAAGGTAAACATTTATTTTATCTTTTAAATTCTTTTATCTTTTAAAATGAATTCTACAAATTCCGAAAATTTAATTTAATTAAAAATTTCTAATTTAGATTTATTGAATTATCTATTAAACAAAAATGAAAACTCAAATTGTAAAATTTGTGAAGGTAACGACGACAAACAAAGTCTGGCTACTACCTACGGTGGTGACATACAAAAAACATTAGAAAACTTTCCTGGATTTATTTGGAGTAAATATTCGAAAGAAAAACATCTTCCTGGTCATTCATATACCGGTCCAGGAACTCGATTAGATATAAGACTAGATGAGAATAATAATCCGAAACCAGGTGAAGAACCAATAAATAGAGTAGATGCCGCAGCTTACAGGCACGATTTAGCTTATCGAAATCATGATCTAAGTTCTCGACATGCAGCTGATAAGAAGATGATTCAAGAATTAGATAGTATTCAGTATCCTACATTTAGAGAAAAAATTGAAAGAATGTTTGTTAAGAAAGCTTTACAAGCTAAAATATTATTCGGTCAGGGTTTAAATGAAACTAATAACTCTGAGAGCAACGCTCGAACCTACGCGTCTGAAATGTCGAATGACCTAGGACGCTATGCGTCTGAAATTCATAGGGAATACAGAAAGCCGAAATATCTATTGAAAGTAAAAGTATTTAATAAAGATGATATTTGGAGTGCTGATCTTATTCATATGCCGAATGAAAGGGACTACAAATACGCATTGACCGTTATAGATTTATATACACGATACGCTTGGGTAAAGCCTTTAAAAAATAAAAGTGGTCTATCAGTTAAATATGCGTTTGAAGAAATCTTTAAAGAAAGTAAGAGAAAGCCAAGGAAATTGTTTGTGGATAAAGGATCGGAATTTTATAACCGAAACGTTCAGCCACTATTTGAAACAGACGAAAGTCATCGCCAAGGCTCAGTTTATTCAACTGAAAATGCAGGGAAGGCTGTAGTGATAGAAAGATTCAATCGGACGTTAAAAAATAAATTATTCAAGAAATTTACTGAGCAAAGAAATCAGAAATGGTTGAAGATATTACCAGGAATTGTAGAAGAGTACAATAATAAAGTTCATTCTGGTATTGAAGAAACTCCAAAGAATGCTTCTGACGACCCTGATTTGATACGAAAGAAAATATTCGAGAATAATAATTTGAATGAGAGTAATCCGAATTTGCAGAAACTTAAGCCGAAATTTAAAATTGGAGATAGAGTTAGAATATTTAAATATAAGAATAAATTTGAAAAAGGCTTCGTCGGATACTGGACTAAAGAAATATTTGAAATTTGTAAAATAAATCAAAGTGATCCGTTTACTTATGAAATTAAAGATTTAGATAATGAGGATATCAGAGGCCGTTTTTATCAAAATGAATTACAACGAACTGATTTTTAATTATCATTATTATTAGAATCATACCCGACAGCTCTGCTTCACTGAAACGACAACTCTGCTTCGCAAGTGACAGTTCTGCTTCTCTCGCATAATCAAAAGCAACATCTCTGCTTCGTAAGCGACAACTCTGCTTCACATCCGACAATTCTGCTTCACTCGTAATTTTAATTATTAAGCGACTATTCTGCTTCATATTCTGACTGAAATCGATGATAACATGCAGAGTTCTGTTCGTTCTCCTCTGCCTCAGAACAGTTGTCTGAGGAAATTGAAGGGCCAGTTCTGTGTTATCATAAGCATTGTTATGAGCATTAGAAGTATAAATATGAAAGATAGGCCCCTACATTATCGAAGAGTGACAATGATAAGTCTGCCTCACTCGTAACTGTAATTATTAAACGACGATTCTACCTCATATTCTGACTCAAATCAATGATAACGTACAGTACCTCTAGCATTTGCGATTTCGATCTAATTTCTTACAGAAACAGAGCGTGACGTCCTCCGAAGCTCGTACCGGTTATAATCGCTTTCTTAAAATATTTATAGAACCCAAACAAGACGTTTATGCGCCATCCTCTAACTCTCTCTCTCTCTCTATCTCCCTCCCCCTCTCCCTCTCCCTCTCTCCCTGTCCCTCTCTCTCTCCCTCCCTCTCTCTGTCAAACATATAGTTAAATGCGAATACCATATTTTTTAAATATACACGTATTAATATTATCAATAAATTATCTAAATTTTTACAATTAGGCCTATATAGGCTTACATTTGTATAAAATGATCAGCTCGAGGATTACTTTTTTAAGTCGGTGATTGCACCCTATCAGGCTCACTGAAACAACAAGAGAGAGGAGAATCAAACTCCATATGCAAAATCATCGACGTCCATTGATACCCATACATTCTCAAGTAGGCCTACAGTACTTTTAGCATTTGCGATTTCGGACATCCTCCGAAGCTCCTACAGGTTCTAATAGCTTTCTTTATTTCGTTAAATATTTATAGTATCCAAACAAGACGTTTATGCGCCATCCTCTAACTCTCTCTCTCTCTCTCAATCATGAAGTTGAATGCGAATACCATTTTTCCTATGTTATTGATTTATTATTTAATTTTTTACGATTGTATACGTTTGCATAAAATGATCGCTTAGAGGATTACTTTTTTTAAGTCGGTAATTGCACCCTATCAGGCTCACTGAAACACTGAGACAGGAGAATCAAACTCCATATGCAAAATCACCGACGTCCATTGATACCCATACATGCTAGTTTATAAGCCTATTTATAATGACCAAAAGCCAAATACATCACACAATGCCATACTTTACATGTAGGCTATTGCATATATATACATATACCATTTACGTGTAAACTTTATGCGTAGACCCAATCATCATGCGTACCATTTTAAGGAATGCAAGTTTGGTGACTCATCACGCTTTACGAATTTTGAAAAACCAGTTTCATCATTAGAAAAAAAATGTATTAACTTCTATGTCGTTTATGTCCAGGAAGTCAGACTCTATACATTTTAAAGTCTTTCACTCGAGAAGCCCTTGCTGAGCGGCGACTCGAGGTGGCCTCAGAGGGCTCTTCATACCGGACCCTCTTCCTAAGAGGCAAATTCATTCGATCGTCGTCACACTCATCGCCCTCCTGATCATCGCCCTCTTGGTCATCGCCCTCAGGTGGTCCGTTAACGATCAAATCGTGCGTTCGAGATTGTTGGCTCATTATGATATTGAAATATTCTGAAAAGAATATTGAGTAATATTGGCCATCTTTATATTTTCAAGTTCTCAGTTAGTCATCTGGCAAAATAAATCAAGTTATTTAAATATTATATAATTAAGTATTAAAATGAGACTGAATATAATCATAAAAGCATTTTTTCAACTATCGTAACCCTCGCCTTGCGATATTTTGCTTTAGTTTTTTACACCACAATACGAATTTTGAGCTGAAATTTTCAATAGATTATTTTCTACGTATCTTCTAGTGATATGTGAAGGCTATTGACAAGGCCTTTAAGTGCAATTGTTTTTGCTTTGCGATTCTCAAGGGTTTTATGGCCACCATGATTAACGATGACATATGTAACATTCTGCTTGTTGATCTCAATCCGATTGTAATGAAACAACATAAACATGAGCAATATATGAGTATACATGACTTACGTATGCACGATTTGTTCGACGTAGGATCGACATCGTAATACACATCCGCTACTTTCTCGGAATGGAGCATGGCGCGTGATAATTGTTTTGGGTCGATGTTGTTCATACGGCCTATAATCGTTTTGGCCCGCCGGAAATCTGTAGCCGACATGTGTCGTTTACAAATCTGAAATCGTAGAATAGCAAGATAACTTTCAATTTGAATACGGTCAGTAAAGCGGTATACAGCTTCATAGACAAGCAAGAATACAAGTAATTTAATTGTTCATTCTGATCTAGAAATAATATAATGAACTTTTAAGTTGTCTGTATTCGGATTTTGTCGGACTTAATTGTGGAACTTACAACAAAACAGGAAATTATGATTTTATCAAGACATCAATACCAAACTTAACTTACCTCTTCGCTCACTTTAGTGATAATATTTCCGACACCAGAAAGTCGGGAACCATCCACCTGGCAAAAGACCGGCTGGTCTGGACCGACTTTGATCCCGACGTGATTTTTCATCTTTTCTATAAATTCTTTTATCAATTCGTACAATTGCACTGACAGGTGGATCATCACACTGCCATATGTTCGGTACGTCTTGTGTTTTCCTATAATGAATTTAAAGGAAACTGAAAATGCGGTGAGTACAACGGAGATTATTATGATAATATAACCAACTTTAAACTCTTCAATAATCTGGTTCTCTTGTGCTAAGGATATTTTGCAATAATAATTTGTAATACAATAAGAGAGTTGTACAATCTTCAAAAGATAATTTTAACAATTAATGTATTTGATAAACATGAAGTTAGTAAGTAAGCAAAACTATAGCAATGATATCGAGAGAATAGTAGAAACAGTATGAAACAGTCGAGAAACTGTCAAAATTGATATCCGGAATTTATTAAACAGTAAAGAATTCAGGACTGGTAGAACTCGTCTTCAATATAAGAAACTGCGCGAGACTCACTCTGCGCAGAGGTCGTGATGGTTATTCAACGAAATCGTGTACATACAAGTTAGGAAATAGTAGCTAAAAATCAAAAGTAAGAAGATTAAGTCATTTGACCGAATAAAGAAGATATGTATGTCATTATAGAATTCGACCAATAAGGGTTTGAAAACTTCAGAATTTGGTTGCTAGGTTTGAATAAACAACTCCGAACGACGGATCGAATTTTGATGCGAAGGTTAATTCCCGAGCCCAAGAGACCGACTTCGATTCGAACCGGACTGACTTTAACGAACATACGTTTTTCTGTTTGATCGCCGCTCGCGGCTAAAGTTAGACGGTCTTGCCTCATCGGACTCGCGGGAAGATGACAAGAAGGACGCGTCGTGTTTGAAAGACAAGAGTGGTAACGTATACCCCTTTCTCTAACTATTTAAAAAGGGTCCGATTATTTTTCTGAGTAATGGTAATTCGCCTTTCGGGGCGCATCGACATTATCTTTAGCATCTTTGGTATCTGTCTTTGTGTAATTCAGTAAAGTACTTAGTGTAACCATTTGTTAATTGATTCTATATACTCTTTCGTATTCTTGTCGTCTCCATTGCAATTCTTGTTAGTGCTTGCTATTCTATTTGAATAACGGATATTGCTTTTGTGTAATTGATATTGTTTTGACTTTAGCGGATAGCGCCCGCCAGCAGGTGCAGGGAGTGAACTGGGTCTTGGGTTCGAGTCTGAGTTGCTTAAACCGTTACGGAAAAAAGGACCTCAGTTACCAACGATTATAACTAACGAAGGTTGTTGTCATCGCAAGTTCAATTTAAATTTTATATCTTTGTTCCAGCTGATTACTATCTTCATCTAAGACTAAATAACTTAGTTTATCCTTTTCTCCTAGCGCGCAACTAGTGATTAAATAAAATTCGTGTTCAGCTGAACTCTCACATTATAAGTCATCCAGCATTTGTCCTTCTCTCTCCTCATCTTCTTCTACCTTTACTGCTTCTTTTTGTTGAGAGATAAAACTTCACTCTGTACAAGGTTTAAACCGGCGAACTTGTATCAACCAAATAAATAAACTCAAACACAAATAATCAATATTCACAATAAGAACCGCCTACTTTCGGAGTCCACATTTAACGAACCTCACAATTCGATAAGGCCTTATCAGCAATTTCTCAAATACATGCCAGTTCATATTACTGTTATACTTACAACAAAAAATCACATTGCACTTACATCCCAGCAAATACACAACACACAATTAAATAACATCACGAACACTACAAACAAACAAACAACAACCAAGACAATAACACCAAAAATATAACCTTTAAAATATTACATACGGATCTCCCTTGCAATGGCTATGAAGCGAAAGTGAAGAGAGATGCATGAATCCTTTACAATTCGAAACGTAAATTAGATTACCGTATGCCATTTTGATATTTCAAGTACGGGTCGCGTCCTCTCAAATATACATGTATATAATATCCATATTCTAATTTTTTGAAAAACACATCGAAAGGTGGGGTATCATCACTATCAGACTGCAATTGTCGTGTATCCGCTTTCGATATGACGCTAAAGCTTTTGCGCCGTATTGCTGTTAGCCGCTACGAAAATTACCGTCATCGAAGGGTCATCATCCCTGATGAAAAAAAAACAATTCGCATTTGGGTCTCGATTTCATGTCAGCAGATTCAATGGAAGTCCCGGCCGACCGACAAGATTGGAGAATATTGCATTTATCATAGATTCGCCAGACTTCTCTCTGGAATATACACGGAACCACGCTGCTAATGTAGAAGTTATGAAACACTTCATCAAACAAAATGATGCAACATTCCAAAAAAAACAAACGAAGAACAAATTTTAAACGGAACAATTTAAGTTGACTTGATGAACTTTCACTTACCACCGGACATCCTTGATCACTCATAATATATATCGCTTCTGTAAAACTTGAGATTCTGTCATAATATCAACAGTATTCAATGTCAATTTTCTTTAAAAATATGATACTGTTTCAGAGCAATTGAAGAATTAATATACATAACACACCCGTAGTAGTAGCCAGGGAGACCAATTCCCTGGCGTTCATCTCATTAGAAATGAGAGCGGTCAATCAGAATTGCTAAAATAAAACAATGATTTAGCAGGAAATTTCATAAAAGATCCTCAACTAGCCTATATACTTGAAATAACAAGTAAGTTTCATAAATGCTTCCGCAAAGTTGTGATACTTCCTTAAATTTTTAAAAATAATACGGATAAGTTATCTAGGCAATCAATACAAAACACTATTGCAGTTCCTCATTTAGCTTACTTCTAAGATTATTATACGTAGATGAAATGTAATATTCTAAGATGAAAGATGTAAGATGGTAGCAGAATCGACGTAAGAAAATGATCACAACGACGCGCAGTGAAAAAGTGCAGAAAGATGGCCCGTGAGCAGGCAGGCGTGATGTTGTCTATTCTATTTTCGACACGGCACGGCAGAAGCTATTGATTTTTTAATGCCTCCCTAAAGCGTCACTTCTTTCACAGGAGAATCGGTGACTGCCTGCACGTGTGTTTGTCAATCTACTTATTCTTTATCTATGCCTTAGTGATGTCGATGTCATACTTGCTGTCCATGGATGACGAATATTTCAAAGCTGATCGATGCGAAACGCTTTGTGTGAATAGACGCGCACACACGCAGGACCAATGAAACAATCTCAGGCTTTTATCAACGAGTGCTAATTCAGTAGCAATGTACCAACTCGCTGTTCAACTTACCTTCATCTAGACCTTAAAGTCAAAACTTTTAAACTACGTTCTTCATCAGCTGTAATCATTGATACGGTTTTCTTATAAATAATACTACCGAATACCGAAACATGTTCCAATAGAATATTAGACAAGTCTAAGTATGTCTAACACTTTTAGATTGAATGAATTATCTAATATCAAAACCAATTTCATTCTCTGAATAACATTTAGACTAGGTCAGTCTAATCAAAAAATTATATCAGTGATTCTAGAACATTCATTCTAGAATCTTCAACATTCACACCATATTACAACATGTTATTATAATGTAGTTTTTAAATACGTTAGATTAGTATTTTTAGTGTAAAATGCATTCTTAATGCTTCAAGCCCAACGATGTACGGTTGGGTACGTTAATGCTAAAAATGCTCAATTTTATTACTTTGACAGCTACGTTTTGGTTCTTCAAAATAGGATATGATTGCTATCATCCTTTTTTGAAGATCTAAAACGACTTATTTCCAAGATATTAGAAGATATACAAGCTCAGTATTAGTCACAGCAAAATACAGAAATTCATCAGATGGTGAAACGTTTTTCAAATAAGTGTGATTTTATGTTCAGCCAAAAATGTTTGTCACGGTTAAACAAAAAAATCAAAGTTAAGATTTTAATATTTTTTTAATCTAATTCGACATTCATGACTTTCACAGTTATTCTAGACTAAATAATTGACATCTAAGTATATTTTCAGTAATATTTGTATGGTTTAATTATTAATTTATATCTCTATTTCTTATTGATTCCTTAAAATAGTCATTTGCAGTCATTGATTATAGATTTTATTAAATATATCATGATTAAAAGTATTCGGCATCCTCCCGCTTCACGTTTTGATCTGAGTAGCTATATCAGACTTAGTCTAATGCATAAGATAATGAAAACATGTCTTTTTAACTGATGAAACGCACAATTTTGTAGGTGAAGCAGAAATGTCGTATAAATAATCATACTAAAAATGTGATATACGTCTATGCGTAGCTCGTGGCGCTATTTTTTTCATGTCCTAGGTACTATTGGTATATTTTTTAACTGTAAGGGTCATATCTGAACACTAGAGAAGCAGCTGTCTAGTAAAACGGCTATTTCACAAAAAATTTAAGTGAAGCAGAGATGTCGGATAAATAATCAAAATGCAAATTTGAAGGTTGGCGAGTTCGGCTATTTCCCGACCGTTTGGTGAAAAACCGATAACGTTTTCGAAAAATACATCAAAAAATAGGGGAGATACCAAGTTTTCGGAAAAAATTATGTCCTGCGCTAGGCTGTGGTTTTCTTAACATTGCGATATCAAAACAGATCTCAACTTTACTCTCATATACCCTCAGGTCATCCCAAATCGTCAAAATATTGCATTTTGATTTCACTTTTGATTTTTTCGTTTTTTCATTCGAGCTGTAAGTCCTAATTTTTACTAGGTTAAGTCTTTTTCGTTTTGATAACCTATTTTAATGATGATTTACTATCGATTTAACGCCTCAGATACCACATAATACCCTTTATAATGGCGTTATGTAAATATGAGTTTTTCCGCGTTTTTTCACAAATGTGGCTATTGAAACGGATAATTTGACTTGCTTATCTTCTTAGAATAACATTCTGATGATCATAAAGAAGAAAAACGGAGACTGAGGCAGTATGGGGTTCGCGAAATGGGCTTATTGTGTTGGTGATGACGTAGTGAAGCAGAAGTGTCGTGTATTATTATTATTATTTTTATTTTTATTATTCAATTCTAACATAATATCAAGAAATGATACTCCTTTTTGTAATTTAAATAAAACATAAAGACATAATTGACCACAGTAAGTAGTTCCCAGTTTTTGAATTTGAAATGTATTATAAGTTCCATTTTCAAGTAATTTTTTAACTTCGTTTGTAGGTGGAAGACCGTATGAGTCAAAATAGTAATTATCTCCATTTTTATTAGACATACCTGCTGACCAATGTACGCCTTTTTCATCTGACGTATGGAGATTGGTTACGAAATTTACAGTTATTGATGGAACTTTGTTCCGGGAACTGAAGAATTCCTGTTGGCTTATTTTTTAGGAATTGTAATTCGTCTCTCATTAGAACATGAAAATTCTTTATTCCTAATTGATTTGCAATTTTCTTTAGGTCGAAATTTGTCGTAGTTTGCGTTCCATATAATTTAAAAAACTCATTTATGTTGCTCATTTTATAATAAAAAAAATTTCTTAAGGGACCCCTAGAAGTCAGAAGGGAGGGGGTATTGATTTAAAACTGTTCTCTAATGATGTCTTTCCTTACTACTTATTCGATTTTGAAATGATTATATTATAATTATTCTAATCTATATTGTTTTATATATTTCCATTTTCTTCATGAACTTCATTTGTAAAATATGTTTCATCGTTAAAATGATTGTTTAAAATTGCCATAACAACTAACCCGCATATCGGCGTTTATGCGTTCTGTGTTCACAAGAAGAATTTTATTGTCATTTGCTTTTATTGTCAATGCACTCTTATGTGCTTAATCTATTCATGTCTTCACAATGGGAAGTACTTTACTACCCGTATGTGTTTGGCAAACGCTAAATGAATTTTACAAATGGATTTTGAAAACAGACTTTGCAAATGGATTTTGAAAATAGATTTTGAAAACAGATTCTGAAAATAATTTACGTAGGGGTAAATTGAAATGTCAAAACTTTACGCACGCGTAAGTTGAAATGCCAAAAGTTTACCGATGAGTAAATTGAAATGACAAGAGATAGCACGATAATTTTAGGGGAAAGCTGCTAGATGTTTTTCTCTCTTCAATCTCTGTCTCTCTTTAATTATCAGCCAGTGTACGGGTTCATTGAATAATTTTGAGTTTATGAGTTACAATGATCTTCTAGTTCACACAATTAGTACTTTAAATAATGTTGAGCATACAATAACGAAGAATGACTAAGTAATAATTGCGTCTTCTTAATTTATCATAATGCTCTAATCTTAATAATAATTGAGAACCATTTCACCCGTTTTTAATTGAGATAACGAAGGATATATTCTTGCGGTTTCATCCATTTCTGAAGTTCCTTCCACTTTTGTTTCTTCCATTTTTAAAGAAATATTATTAGTCACATGTTATATTTTAAAAACCTGAAAGATGGATAAAATTCATGAATTTGAAATTCTCAACTTTTATGATTTTCGGTGTCCTGGAACGGTCATGATTTAAGCAATGAAAAATGTCTTAATCACAAATTTTGAGATTCTTAACTTTTATGATTTTCGGTGTCCTGGAGCGGTCATGATTTAAGCAGTGAAAATTGTAATTCTCAAATTTGAGATTCTCAACTTTTATGATTTTCGGTGTCCTGGAACGGTCATGATTTTGGGGGCGGGTGAAAATTGTAGTTCTCAAATTTGAGATTTTGAAAAATTTGAAAAATTGGGTATCTTTAAAAACGCCCAAATTTGTGAATTTAGGTCTTCATAACCTGAAAAAGGGTTCAAATTCATGAATTTATGTCGTTTTTAAAGATACTATTTTTTTGAATTTTATGGTGTCCTGGAACGGTCTAAATTCATGAATTTAGGTCTTAAAAACCTGAAAAAGGGACTAAATTCATGAATTTATGTCGTTTTTAAAAATACCATTTTTTGAATTTTATGGTCTCCTGGAACGGTCTTTTGCCCATTACTGATATTTTTGCTTGCCATTTTTCATGATATTCAATCATCTGCCAAAATGTGTTAGAAGGACGATATTTTTGCTTGCCATTTTTCATGATATTCAAGCATCTGCCAAAATGTGTTAGAAGGACGATATTTTTGCTTGCCATTTTTCATGATATGCTACTGATCGGTAGGTTTTTGTTGAACTGTTTAAGATTATCTGCGAGTAAGTATTGTTTTATGAAATCGATTGCAAATTTACAAAAATGAATATCGGGTGTACATAGGCAAAAGAGAACTCGTCAGCGAGCGAAATCGAAAGTTAGCCTAAGCGATGTCGAAATAGATTGTGCGGAGTCTTGATGGGAGAACTGAGCGGTTCTCGTTATCGAAACTGAATGCAAATGTAGGGAAATAGAGCGTTACTTAAATCAGAAACCTCACCGTGGCCTGTCCAATTCAAGTGTCCGTCTTGAGCCGTGAATCAATTTTGAAGGCAATGGGGAAAGGAATGTCGATGTAACTAACTAGAAATCAGTCAAGGCATTGCTTGAAAAATGTAGATGATTCCTAACACAAGCATAAAAGGAATTTCATAAATATCTTTCAGTCATTTGCGACATTATTAAATTGAATGAGTCGATATGCCAATTACCTGACTTTCAGTCTCCATGAATTAAGTAGGCCTAGCCTTTAGATGCAAATCAATCGTCGATTTATTTTGCTGATATTCCAACACAGTCCAAGGCTATGTGATGACCATGACCATCCTGTCTTGGGTCAACAACCATAAACGATGCAAACAGCACTGAATAAATCTTGTCTCAAGTGAATGAGTCCGAAAACCCCCCACACCTCATTGTGTGTGTGTGTGTGTGTCTCTCTGTACCACTCTCTCTCGCGAGCAGGGGGTTCACCTCTCTGCTCACTCGTGTTTCCCGCACTCTCTCTGTTCCCTAACCATGACACCATTCTAAAATGCCGCAAATTCGAACGCACTACGTGAATCAGCTTATTCTTTCCATCACGCCGATCTAAAACGGCCTTTGGTGCCCTTGACCCTGCCAGTTCTCCAAGAGCTTCCGGTACTTTCCAGTCCTCCCTGACTCGGCGTCATTCCCTTCCACGAATCGCTGTTCGCAATATTCGCACTTCCCGTAACATTACTAGGCGTCGCCGCCGCTTTGGGCCGGCATATCCCCCTCCAGGTTCCGCCAGCCCCTGAGCGCCGACAGCTGCTTCCCTACACACCACCCTCCAGGTACCTCCACGGTTTCACACTGGCATCCTCAACCGCAACATACCCCCATCACAGAATATTCCCTCCCCACCATCTAACATCATAGCTTTGCCACCACTATATCCTCTTCCCCCCCCTCCTACATTCTCCCCATTGCGCCCCCTCCACCTCCCCCTACTGCCGGTAACTACAGAATCCACTATCAGCTCTGCCTCACCCCCACTGTGCACACCATCCTGTCCCACTCTGCACTACCTGAGCTAGTGAACGTCTTAAACCTCTACTCGAGCTACTCGCGCATTGTAGTAATTACATCTAGAGCTAGGAAGTGTGACAAACTGACTCCGATAGATGCTCACAAACTAGATGCGAAATAGAGAGTTCTTACTCAACGCGCACAAGAGCCTTACGAATGAAAGATCCTCTATACTCACTCACACTCTTCAGCGAGACTCACTCCTAGTGTCATGCAGCGAACACTCACTCGAAGCGGTCAGAAGGCCAACTCGATCCGCATTCTCTCCTCCCATTATACTACCACACTCCCTATCCACTAAATTTCTACTGATCCAACCCATCTCTTATACCCCCAACACATCAATTGTCCACACACCAAACCCAACCCTACTACAGTCCAACACTCCTAGACGCCAGCAACTTATCGCGTCTTCTCCAACTCCAGAGTGTGTGATGTGTATGTGCCGTAGATGATAGTGTACAAGTGTGTTGCCCTAAACTCTCGAGCTCCACATCCTCCCACCTACGCACTATTGCTCACTATATACTATTGTCACTTATGAGATCCTGTGTCTCTGATGAGAATCTCATCACCCTCACATAGAGTCCCTATGACAGATCACGTACTAGAGGAGCACACACACCACCACTCTCTACGTGAGACGTATTACGATCTTCGTGCATCACTCTATAATACACCCCCTGGAATTTGCGTCCCCACTTCGAGTCTGGCTATTTACTACTGTTGTTTGTGAACAAGAAGTGTGCTAGAGTGGCACTAGTGTGTCACCTTGTGACTCACACGTACTCAGCAGAGACTCGAGTATAGAGAAGCCGATCCCAACGTCGTCTAGTGATGTGATAGAAATTCGCTGCAAGTCTGACTTCCCTCTAAGTAGGTCTCCGCACTGTGAGCTCTGCGTGCTCTTCGCTCCTGCTACCGAACTCACTGCTTTCAGTGTTCTATTAGTGTGACCTGCGTACGTCTTGTGCTAGATGTTCGGGCTATCGCTATCGACGCTCGCGTGTACGCAGTCATTCTGCGAGCACGCACTGAGCGTTTAGACGCCCCTCGTTGACCCTACTATGGAGTATATGTCAGTGTTGACGCACGTTGCATAGGGCCGAGAGGCAGTCCCTCGCTGACCTTCTACTCGATTTCCCGCGTGTGTGTGTGTGGCTAGTGTATCGAATGGATGTCGCACGATGTCTTGCCCTCAACGATGGAAGTCCTTCGTCTCGCTGCATGGTAGACCTGAGTTCCTCTCCTACTCGTAGAGGTGTGTGGCGTCTTGTGGTGCAGTGCTCCTTTGCGTACAGGTCTCGTGTCTCTTTCTGCCGACGTCTCTTTGTGTTGTGTAATATCTACTGCGTTGTGAGTAGTCCGCTCGAGCCGAGACATTAGCACATGACTTAATCACGCACGCTCAATTCTCCGGTGTAGCTCTGAGTCTCTTCTGTGTGTCTTCTCTTGCTTTGGTTCCTCACACCCTAATCTCCTCAGTTCTTGTGTCTTGTCGATCGTCGCTCTGGAGTGACAATTCCCCGACTCATCCTACGGTCTCTGTTTGTTTTGTAGCGTTAACTTGAGTGTCCCCTTCACTTTGCCATCGGAGTTTTTCGGCAGCACAGTTAGGCATATGAGATCTAAACTCATGGGAGTCTCTGAATTTTAGTTTCTATCCAAAGTGTCGGTCTTACTACACAAATACTGCGCCTTCATTTTGCCATCCTCTACAGTGCACGTATCTCCGCACTTGCTGTTCTTCAGCCAGTGCCCATGACACCCTATTTTCCGAATATTAGATAATTATTACTACATATCCCAGAATGGCTATCTCGCCTTTCGATAACCGCAACGAATATACGACAACTCCTCTAGACGTCGCAATAGGCTCCTCACGTCTTACTTCCCTGCCCGCGCCCGCTGCTACCTCGCCGGGTCACACCTGTGGACGTCTTGTTACCTCCTAGATCCTCGCCACTAGTAGCCCGAGCTTTCTCCGCCAGCCAGTTTTTGCTTTCCCAAGACGCTCTTCCACCTCGTTAATACGCGTCCTAAATCCCGTCTTGCATGCAGCTCCGTCTTTACTGCAAGTGCAGGCCGGCTCCCCAAAGCTCAGGCGCCATCGCCAGCCACCTTGCCAGTTTTGCCTACTTTTGATCACTCCAGCTCGTGAACGGCTTCGCTCCTCGGTATCTACGGACATCATACGCAATACATCCACGCCGCTCTATACGCTGTCCTGTTCCTGATATATCCGGACCTACGACCCCTTCGAGCCACTCTCACCCCTCCTACTAAGTATCTCACGTTACTACAAGACGGAACTACTCTATTACCTGACTAAACGTCATTTCAATAGTCTCCTCATATGTACTCACTATGCTATTGACCCTATGGATATACGTGACTTGACATACAGTCCGCCTCATCGCGTTTAATGCGTCGGTTATCCATGCCTCTTCTTACTATCGACCCAATCTGCCTGACTATACCCGCAAAAATGGTTCACTGAGTCGCCAATAGACGATAAACACCCACCGCGCTCTACCCCCGCCCCGGCATTAGTTGCGACCAGTATCAGCGCTCCCTACCCGTTGAATAAAGAACATACGCGCTGGTGCCTGTCCGTCTCCCTATACAATCCCCCAGCTCCTTATCATGTATGTTCTGCCTTTCCACCTCTTCTCAGTTCCGTCCCTACCCATTTCTCCCAGATACGCATACGTTGTCCGCCCCTAAGCTCCCCGACTACTAAATATCTTTATCATATTAGCACACCACTTTTCATTAGGTAGAGTGCATGGTCTCCGCGCTAGCTATAAAGAAAAGTTCATGATTGCCAGGGACTGAACTCCTCCATGTGAGCCTATTCTTTTTTAAACGCTGATCTCATACCACTATATTCAGAACCTAGTTCACCTTCATACTATCTTTTTTATTCCGACGCACAAACGCACGTTCTTTGCCTTGATCGCTGTTCGTTGTAACTCGCTCAGCCCAAACTGCTTTACCCCTGTTGGTGGGTGCGTTTCACTCCCACCACGTCCAGAACGTCGCGCGCAGCCTCCTTCATGACCCCTCCCCCCTCTCTCCAAGACCACGCCCTCCTAGAATACGCGTCCTACCTCACCAGCCACAATACATATCCCTGTGTCTCCTGACTCCCACATCCATACTCCGCCTCCGCGCCTCCTACTTACCCCCCACCTGAAGCCTCAATCAGCAATCTCTCCCCAGATCCCATATCAACCAAACCTCTACAGCCACCACTATTCACATCCCCACAATGTTTATCCTAATACACTTTTCTCGCACCCTTAAATCTCCATGACTTAAATAGAACACGCCCACAGCCGTTTGTATCCCCATGTTACCTCGACTAGACCATGCTGTGTCCCATATCCCCCGGTCCCTATCCCCCCACATAATCACCCCCACATAAAACCCTTCCCACACACCCCTCATAAAATTAACCCCATCATTCCATCCAACCTCCCAGATCTCCCCCCTCAAATAGTACATCTATCCCCACTCACTCTTCACCACTATACTAGCCCTCCCCCCAACAACTCACGTGTACCCCACCTCTAGAGTCACCCCCTTCAATCTTCTCACTACCTCGTCTACCCACTCAGACACCTACCAACCCACCTCATAAAACCATCGCCCACCATCCAAATATCTTCAAATCTCCCTCCCTACCCAAACCTCTGTCCCCTACCCACCACTGCCCCCCCCCAAAACCACTAATAAATATACAAAAGCTGTCCCCCTTATCCCAAAATTAACCCCCTCTCACCACTCCCTTATGCAACAACCTCCTACTACCCATTTACGCTGTACAGCACCCCCAAAATCCCGAAACTTTAACCTACCCTAAGCCAACACACTCCCCAACTACGCCGCATAAACACCTACTCCCCCATCTTACCAACGGACGTCCACCCACCCCCACTGCGTACCTAACTCGCCGTCCACCCTGTAGCGAATAAGACGAACCTACATACCCAACTCCCCCTCTCCCACAAACTGAGCCCCCCACTCCGTATTTTCTATTGTATTACCACTGTCCCCTCCACATCTGCTCATCTCCTCCTCCTTCACAACGTAAAGACAAGACCCACTTATACCTCAATAGACCCGAACCCTTTGTTTCCCCTCTCTGTCTCACCCTCTCATCCCCACTACCACCCCCCATCACTCACAAGAAGACCCCCATACCGACGTCCTCCCATGACCCCCTATATATACCCAACTACATAGTATCTCCCCAGAAGCTCTACGTCCTATCATCAAAGCTGCCACGTGTCTAGTGTTCTGCTGTCACACAGAGCTATACGTCTCCTACCTGCCAGCCGTCTAATTAAGTGTCCGTGCTGCAGATCCAACCAACCATTTTAAAACAATCCTCAAATAATCTAACAAACACCCATAACAATCATCATCCCTCACCCCTATCCTAACCTAAAAACAACCTAACTACCCATTGCCGTCTCTCCCCCTTGTATACAACTCATACTAGACCATAGTCTGCAGAAGTCTGTGGATTGCTGCTGTACCATCCACTACCTGTCTCACAACCTCTCTTGCATCCTCCCTGTCTCTCCCATATGCTATCACATGTCACTAAGATCCTCGGCACACCACTCGCATCCACTCACATGTCATTGTGATATAACCTCTTATCCCAACTATGCTAAGAACTTCCATCTTGTAAGCCTTCATGACACTCTAAGCCTCTATTATGTCGTCGATGTCTCGAGTACGTCGTGTGTGCTCGCACTACGTGTGTCACGTACCACATTGTAACGTCACTCTGTCTCGCCTACTCTCGTTGAACCTAACTCTTAACTCTCCACTCTTGTGTGTCAGATGTTCACATCCCATCGCATGTGCCTAATCTCCTCCTCACCTTCAACAGATACACATATAATCCATTGTGTACATCACAACTCTTGAACTATGCTCTGACACAATCATCTGCCCTATCTTAGATCAACCTCACTCTCCCTACGTCGTACACGCAATAATGCCCCCTTCATTCTGGTACATCTCTCCACACTATCCACTCACTCTCGCCACACTGCATCAGAACGTCGCGCCCACCTGTGCATCTCTGAACACCACAATCTGTTATCCCTCATATGGACCATTCTCTCCTCCTGCTATGTTGCCAATCAATATAACATACACATCTAAGTCACCCTCCAACTTCAGTATACTGACACCTTGTTACTTCCCACTCTCTAACTAGAATTGTTACATCCTGTACTGTGTTGACATATCCCCACCCTCCTTTTACTGGTCCCTCACATATATAATTCTAGTTGTGTTCCTATCCTTGATATCAACCACACACACAATTTCTACTCTCCAGTTACTACCACCCACATGTGTTCATATAATCTACTCCTCAGATTCGCTTCCCTTCTCACGTGCCTCATGTCGTCAAGTCCATAAGACTGTAACGATGTCTCTACTCCAGTCTCTTCTACCCTCCTGAGATTCTAGATGAATGAATCTCTGTATCTCTTTAACAACACATCCTGTGTCACAATCCTCCAAACAACACACAGTTCTCTTGAGTCAAGTTCTCTAAACTACACTTCCAGGAAAATCTATCATCGTCTTTGTGACGTTCCACATCTAAGTGCCTCACCTCCTGTTACTATCAGAGTGTCATGCTCATCTCCGTCCTGCCAATTACTCTTCAATCCATCGTCTTTCCACTGTTGTCTCATGTTATCCTCTCCGACATACGCATGTGGTCACCCACTCACAAGAATTGACTGCTACATCTATCCGCGCTCCAATTGTTACCATACACTCATCTACCTCATGAGTCACTCAACTCCTATCATAAACAACTGAAGACACACCTCTCTAAAAACCATCACAGTATGCTAGTCCTGTCCTCCCCCTCTCACACTCCTCCACCACTAGATCTCTAATGAGAAGAGATGTGTGCAGTTGAGTCTCGTTGACCTCAAGATCAGAACCCCATACGTATCTATCAGACACGCGTGACTATGCTCTGGTGCTTCATTGTCGCATACCCGCATATCTCTGATCAATTAGCTTCGTCTCTCATCCACTACGCATCTCCTCGTATCTCACACATCTCACACACTATCCTGTGATTACATGCATCAACCCTTGTGTTCTGTCAACCCTAGATTGTCGATCTATACCTATCTTGCACCGATATATAGAAAAGCCACTAGTAATGTGTCATCTCCTGTCTATAACAACTTCAATCTAAGTGACACATGATGCGTAACCTGTGTCAAAATATCCGCTATGATTGTCTCCAGTAAGATCTCTATGTAATTTAGATCGTCATATGTGTCTATCTAGATAAGACTATCTCCCAACCTTCAGTTCATCACTTACAAATATACTTCACTCTAGTAAAAAAAATTCTCATCTTCTATCGTGTATCTATATATACTTTACAAATAACTCAGTATGGCAATAATACTCTATCTTCCATGATCACCACTCAATCTCAACGAAGTTCACCACACTCAATCACCTGAGGATAATCCCATGTCTACGACATATCGACTACCTGTTCAAAACTAGTCCTTATTACTCTCCCCCTATGTATCTCTATGCAACGATATCTCTAACTATTCATCGATATCATCTCTCCATGTCTCGCGTTCTATTACGGGGCCATAAGTACACAATCCATATACTCTAAGATGTAACTCCTTAGATAGTTGCTCTAGTATCGGATTACTTCAACAAAAATCCTACTCATCAATCATCTCATTCAAATGAGTTAAAGACGAATGTGTGTCTCCTGTTCTGTTCTCCCTCTCACAGACCTACTACATCAGCCCCTCATGACCGCGTACTCTGACACGTGGTACCTCCTGTGCGTGTGTCCCACCTCATCTTGTAATAATTCAAAAGCATCTCCTACATTCTCCTAAGATACAGTATGTGTATTACCCTCTACAGAGTTGTAGATTCTCATCATCCAAATAGTCACCTGTATCAACCACTCTATCTACTCCACAGAGATTGAGTGTGTGTCCTCTAGCTCTGTAACAAGATGATGACACACAAAATTATGTCCTCACATCCTCCATCGTCTTATGAGTGTGCGTCTGCCTCGTCCCACTAGAAGAGATCCTCCTCCTCCGGAACTTCTAAGAGTGAACGCTTACCTACGTCATAACTATTAGTCTGATCACACAGTGTCTCCGTGTGTCTCTTGTTGAACCTTCTTATCTCGTTTCTGACACGCCTCTACACCCTGACCTCTGTCCCCTTCCGTCTGTGTGTATAATAGAACTCCGTTCATATATAGCCTGTGACTCCCCCGTCCTAACAAAATACCCACTGACTCTCAGTTCTTCACATCATAGATACCCACTCCACTCGTGTAACGCACTCCCAGACATCTTCCGCCTATAAACAAGTACTCATGTCTCCCCTTCAGGACATAAGTCTTCCTACCAACATATATTAACCTACCTGACTCACTCTAATCCTCAGAAGATGAGTCAGTCAAAATATCCTGCCACCTCACTGTAATGGTTGAGATCATACCAGCGACCCACCCTAAAGACATGCATCGAAATCATCTCTCCTATCCTTCTCCTGTGCTGTGTTCTAAAGATGTAAGCTCGTCCCCACTCCAGGGTCCAATCAGAGAGATAATGCGAACAGAAAACTCACTCTTCTTCGCTCGACCTGCGATATCCTATCTAGTCAGAAAAGTATACGCACGCTCACATCTACCATACCTTAAGTATTGCCCTAAGTCAACCCTATTCGTCCCCTCTACAGAAAACAGGTGTTGTGATGTCAATGATGACTAAAAAGTTGTGTATCCTGCACCTAGACCTAACCATATTCACAACCCTCAATAACTCCCCACTCATATTTAATCTTTCCGTATAAGTAACCTATCTACATCGTGTGCCTGTAAAAGAATAAGACATTCCCCAATACAACTATCCTTTACTCTTCAATGACCTAGATATCATCTGAAATCTATGTCCTACTTCTTCATCAAACTACCTCTAGACATATCTCCATCTATCACCGCTCCTCACCACACCTCGCCCACCTCACTCCTCAACTCCTCTCTTCTCTACACCGCCCATCATATCACGCCCGCTGCTCACATCTCTCTCGCTGCCCAGCTCTTCTACGCTACGTGTATCCATGTAAGGCCTCATCTAGCACGCACTAGCATATGATTACACTACGGTCACCAATGACCCTGATCGCACACTGCAATAATCCTGTGCTTAACTCTTCCTCTAGACTGATATCGAACAAAAGTGTGTGATCGACTCTAATCTAGCCAGTGCATACACTGTCTAGCGGCTACACAAAGACTCTATCTTGCACCTCTGTAAGATGCCTGTGATCACCTCACACCTAGTGTAGTTCTCCTTGTCCCCTCTATTCACTCTTCTTGCATACCTGTTCTCCACTAAAGCACGTAGTACACCTGTCCATGACTATATGTTCACGTCCACATATAGTCTCCTCGAACCACTGCTCCAACCTATGCTGTTCTCGTTTCATACTATGAATGAGAAAACCTAGTGAAATAATCATTCCTCTTGCCCATGACAGAGAGACTATCCTTCTCCCAAAGTACATACGCTATATAGACGATACTCATCAGAAGACAGATTTCCATCGAAAGGAGTGCTGGTGTGTGCACCACATTCTCTCATAATCATAAGAGATCCAGAGACCCAGATAGACAGTCATGCCACCATCTGACTAACAGATCTATACCTCTCGAGTGTGTAGAACCATAGATCTAAGAGAAGACTACCGTTATTTGTCGTGTGTCTCCCTCTCCCCCCACGAGTACTTAATCTCTGCCCTGCTCGTGTGCCTCTGCACATCGCACTCAATCATGATCTGATCCGCAGAATAGTCCAAAACTGACGATGTCTGAATCCGTACGTGTCGTAGTCGCCTCTTTACGAACATCTGAATACTTAATACTGACTGAGAGATCCAGATAGAATGAATCCTACCCTATGTGTCCAACCCAATGTATTCACGCTAGTCAGACCTTCACAACCCCCCGCCTGGTTACTCTTCACTCTGCGGACTAGTAGTGAACTGAAACGGTATATCTCCACACTATATCCTAGTACACTAACAAACTCTGTCGTTCTACTCACAACACAGATCAAAATTGACTATCTCAGTCTTTATGTGTTGCTACTCGCCATATCTCAACAAAAATGAGATATCTCACTCTATCATGTCTCTCAATTCCCAGTCCTATGTCTCATAGTAAGACGTGTCTATCTCTCCTGTAAATCTCCCTACGCCAGCTCAGAGACCTCGTGTCTCTGATGTCAAAACCCAAAAGAGTGCAGCAATCCCTGAGTAGTGTCTCAGCGACATGATCCCTCCCTATACTCTCACAGTAAAGATCTTGCACGATAGACCCAGAGAGCACATGTCACTCAAGAACCACTCCTTAACTTTACTAAACCAACGAGTCCTACCCCCAATCACCACCATACCACCCATAATAACCCCAATAACCACCTTACTCCTACCTCCTCACACCCACCAATCACTCACTCTGCTACCTATTACCCCTTACCCCCCCTAGACTACACACCTTACCTCCACACCCAATACCAAACATATCGTTAACCTACACCACAATCCCATAAATCACTCTAAAATCATTACCAAATCTCAAGATAGTGTATCCTTCCTCGTCCTCTCCCCTATATTCAACTTCATCCACACAATCCCCAAAACCCAAAAGTGTCCACATGCTCCCCCCCCAATTAACACAATCCCCCAATCCCACCTACCACCTACTAAAGCTGCCTTAACCACATGGTACCCCCACTCTCTTCTCGCTCACTTCTATCTACATAACTCGTGCCACTAGATGATGTGACAAGAGATTCGTCTAGACCACACCTGAGAGACAATGTCTATATCTATAGAGAATATATGTGCTCATCTAGTAAACACAATGAGAACTAATCATTATGAGCATGTCTCACACATAAGTGAATAGACTAGTCATCTGCACCACTCTGCATAACAAGATCACACCTACATGCACTCCAGAATATTTAAGATCGTTATAATTCGAGGATAATCTATAGATCTCAGTGCCCGTGCAAAAAAACACTACAAGTGAAGTCTATCAACGGTGTCATGAGATCTAACAACAACGTGAAGATAGTCTATCTAACAGTTGCCCGTGCCCAAAATGAAATCCGCGCTCCCTAGTCTACTAGTTGCGTCATCTTCCTATCTTCGACAGAGTGTGTGTGTGCACCAGACACCTCTCTTCTAATACATCCACTCTTCTAAGATCACTCATTGATACTAGAGCATCTCTGACATTCAGTCGCCTGTCATGAAGAGCATCAGAGATTTCCTTCATCTCCCTCTAGAGAATGTGATCGCACCCAACGAGTGTGTACCTCTACCATCACAAAACGCTATGTGTGTGACGACCCCCCTCGCTACCATCTCACAGAATATGCCTCGCATCTTCAGAAGACATCCAGTATCGGTAGAATTTGCCCAGAAATCTATGTCGATATGTAATACCACAACCCGAGCGTACTATAACAGTAAGTGTGTCACCACACGACTCACAGAATCGCCTCTTTATAATGATTGTCCCTGTATCCAGATAGTGTTCGTGTCAACGATACCATTCACGCAGAGACCCTCAACCATTACACCTTGCACGAAATAGATGTGTCTCTCACTCGAGACAGTCCCTACGATACACACAAACACCATGTGTGCCATCACGTCAAGACCGTCGTTGGTGTGTAGCGATCCTGTGATCCCACATCGTGCTACCCCTCTATACCCGATAGCCTCTACTCACTCTCTCTTCTGCGCATTCCTTCCACAAAACTAGCTAATACGAACCTCCTCTCTGAGTAAGAGATAGAGCATAGACCACTCCGCACCAGTCACATTACTCGTCCATCAGCACTAAAATATCCTCTACACCCCATATCTCCACTCCAGTGTAAACACCACTCTAGCTCGCCCCCCACCCAAAGTAGAAGACCAATGCACGCTCACCTCACCTCATTGCGTGTGTGTCTCCCCACCACACGCTGTCTAACGCTACCACCCGCGTGTCAAAAACGTAAGACGCACTGTACTCCTGAGCGTCTACTTGAGCATCTCAAGATATATCCTAAACACCTAGTACTCATGCTCGCCTCACTCCGTGAGTGTTCGAGGATGCGTGTCTCCTTGTACCTGGTGCTGAACAGAGAGTAGTCGATTCTCGACCGACTATGATCACCAGATATTCCACAGATAAACCCTCAGTCTCTCTTCTAGCCCAGAAGAATGTCTTCAGATGACTCACCCCTCCTGCTCACTAAATATCTCCGTGCTCGTGCGCTGCTCGATCGTCTCCTCGACGATTCCAAATTAATCCCCCAATGTATGAACAGAAGAGTCCCCAGAGCCAACAAGTATGAGTCATCCGTGCGTATCTGACTACCCCTGGAAGAGTACTCCAGGCATAGTCATTGTCTTGCTCGCCTAGCCGTCAGCTCTCTCTATCTCCAGCTCGTAATACATCTGATGATCTCGCGCTGCTGTTGATGATCGAGAGAGACAACGAGACCTGTAGTGTCAGCAGTGAATCCCGCCACCAACCCCTCCCCCCGCCACTCGTCTTCTCGTCACTGGAGAATAACTAGAACCAATGTCTGTATGTCTCTAGCGACTTCGTATTGCGTGCATTTCCTGTCTGAAAGTCTGTATGAGAGACCTCGTAACTTGAGATATCATGTCTGAGTCCAGATAACTGTAGCGTCGTTCCTCCCACCAACAACAAAACATCACCACATACTCCAACTAACCCCCTCTCTGACGCGCGTGCAACTCCATCCTATCCGGAACTGACAAAATTCCAATAAAAATTAGTAATATTTGTTTATGACACAAAATCTAATGTCTAACCCATTTCTCACTTCTGTAGTGATTGCTCGATTGTCTGATCCCTTAGAGAAAGTACACATCACAGAGGCGAATGCCTCTTAAGGTCTTGCACTAGCCCAATCTAATGAGATTGAGTGCCTCGCTCCCGACGTAGATACACTCTTTAACATGCGACGCACACCGCCACATATGGAGAGTGCGCATGTAAACTCCTAATGAACTCGGCTTCTCTAACTAGGCGCCTCTCTGCCAAACTCGTATCACGGACCCTCTCTGTCACCCATCTTCTGTAAGTATTGCTCATGAGTAAGACGTATCTGTCGTTCACTCCACGCTCATTGTCGCGCCTCGATACTCACCTCGTGGGCGCCCTCGAGTTCAACAATAACTCGCTCACCTCGTGTCGAACTATCAGATCCTTCCCAAATGACTAGTGCAGCTCTTGCGCCAGTGCCTTGATTCCCAGTGACTCGGATGTCAGAAGTGCACCCTACTATTCCTATCTGTCTCATGAGTCTGATGTGCCACATACGAGGATCCATGTTCATTTGTTCTCATTCTTCTGTGCTAGGACTATAAGACTCACATAAGATCTCTAGCTGTCTCCCTAACGCGCCAGATCTGGCTGCGTGAGAGTCCCAGAATGGTACGTGCCCGCAATTACTGTCCCCTGATGTCTAGTCTGTGATGTCTAGATAATCCGCTCCTATGCATCAGTAGGCCACATTGTAGACGTGTAGTCTCGGCTACCCGTGCTGGAGTCGGCTCGAAATCCATTCGAGAGCATAGTGAGTGCCTGTCTTCTCTGCTACTGCATCCGCCTTAACATCTGTCGCGCCGGCATGATCCGAGCCCTGGTAAGAGCAAAGGCAGATCCTGTCTGCGTAGTGACATATCTGCTCGGATGTTGCGTGACCGCCACTAGGTGTAGAAATCTCATAAGTCGCGCATCCTCCTCTGCAGCCTGACATATCTCGGCAGCGTCAGTTTCTGTGCTAGACCTTGTGAGACCATGGACAGGATCATGAGGCTCTCTGTGTGCCACTCTAGGTGTGATCGTTGTGACTCGGTAATGATATCATGTCTCTATGACTGAGAGTGCGGCCTTTTCCTCGATCCTGTTGTACCTCATAGGTAGGCGTAGATGTGCATCCTGTAGCCCGTAGTGAAGCTGTCCGAGTGGTGCATCAAGACAGCGCTCCGCGCGGGGTTCTGCTCTGTGTTGACTTCTGAGACTCAAGCGGGGTTAGATCATCTGTCGTTTCTGTGCGCAGATAACGAGGTGGCAGTGTGTAGGGCTCGATGTGTAGTATAGAGATCCTCGAATTATGTCAGACAGTGTGATGAGGGTGATACTAGAGTAGTCCGACTTTGAGACTGTCGCGCGCGCGCTCTCGAGTTGCCGTAGCGCCATACGGAGTGTCGTGTTGAGAGCTTCGCGATTGTGTATATCGTGTAGATGGTGTGTTTGAGTACTGAGTGCCTTCTTGTGTGCGCTGAATCAATAGCGATATATATGAGAAAACGTTTGAGAACGTAATGACGACTGCTACAGAACCTAGATTCTGCCGCTTCTGCGACGTCACTTTCTCTGATGCTGGTGGGTGTCAGTGCAGCGTGGATGTTGGTATTGGAGCGTGTCATAGAGCTGGTTTGCGCTGAAGCAAATGAAACTGCTGGTGTGTTCCGATTGTGTAATTGTCGTCTCGCTTGTGTCGTATGCGAGCTTGTGTGCGAGTTTGCAGCTTGGTCTCATGTGGCCTTGTCGAGAGAGTATATGGACTGAAACCTTGAAGAAAAAGTTCATGTTTGTGTGTAATCGGCTGTTTGAGTTGTCAAGGTCGTGTAAATTTGGCAACCATAAGGGGCCTTTATTTGTCTCCTATAAAATGGTCTTGACATGTGATAACACTACATTTGCTCATGAATCGTGATCAATGCCAGAAAAATTGGTGATTGAAAAATTACTTTTTGAAATGGCCACCAAATTTGACTTTGTAGTTGGCAGAACATTACCAAATTTTGACATGTGGTTTCAAGTATGTCAAATCTAAAGGTCACAAAATTTCAGCTTCTTTGGATATTATCACACTTCCGGAGATATTTGACAAAATGGTCTCCAAAATGGTATTTTGAAAACTGTCCAAGGGAAGCGTTTCCAGCAACATCAAATGCCTAAGTTACCATTAAAATTTCTGTCAAAAATTCAACAACCTCAGACAGTTTGGAAGTAGGCCTATCTTGGCCAAAATTTTAACACAAACCTAGATTTTAGATGTTGCTGAAAATGTTTCTGTTATTAAAATTACATTTCGTGTCTTTCCCTTGGACAGTTTAAATAAGACCATTTTCACCTGGATCCGACAAAATCCACAGAGAGCTCCTCCCATTCATAATAGGGCTAAGTGCTCAGGTCATCTATTCTTTCTGACAGGATGTTCATTCATTAAAACGAAAATTCCTTTTCACTTACTGTCTTTCTCATTTTCTGTATACGATTCACGACTTCTCTTGCGACACCTTCATCGAGCAATGACTGGTCTGGTTTGATGTCCAACAGGACGAGTACACCGGTATTGATATCAGAATGTGCCTCAAGCTGTGAGTCCGCGTCACCCGAAGCAGCATAAGACAATGTCAAGTCACCCTCTACCACTTGATGACCACAGATAGTGATAGCTCCTTCTGCTTGATATGTTTTGATTTCCAGCTCACTGAGATTCCTAACAGCTTCCATCACCTTCTTATAATCTCCTAAAAAGAGAATAGATATTGAAAGAGAGTCTTGAAATTCGAGAGTGAAGCAGAATTTTATTTCCTTTCATAACATCAATGGTGGAGGGCAGGGTTGGAACCGGCCCGCAGCCGATTGAGCTGGATTTTCTCATTAGGCCTTCATGCATGTCAACCATTGACGACATTCACTGAAGAAATAATCGTCTGGTCAATTAAAAGAAATAAAACATTGTAAGAGCATGAAAATGTAACAATTTATGTGATCGTAGCAGGAAACATTGACTGTTTATTGAACATGGAAAATAACAGATGATCAACGATGACTAAATAAGTGGTAATAAATAGTAAGCTGTTGCATCTCATGAGGAAAGTTTACAAATGTTTACTTGGCTTTCCTATTTAAAAGGAAAATTCTCAAAGACACAATTATTTGGAAATACATTAACAAGTCTAGGCAATGAAGTCTACTACTGAATTCTCATCTGTTTTTGTTCGAGGATTCTGCTTATAGCTGAAGTTTGTTCTTTATAATGCGCACTACGAAGTTCTCATTGTTGGCTTGGCAGCAGTGAGGGCACGTCAACACTGATTAAACTTCATGGAGCTTTCGAAGCCCTTCTATTTCTCCAATGCGTTTCCAGAATGACGAGTGAAATCTCGGAATAAACGTATTCTTCTTCTGCAGGGTTTTATGATTTTCACATTTCGATTTCTATTGAACGACTATTTTTGAGATACTCAAAAGGCAATTGGAGAAGAAATATAATGACCGAATGTCGTTGCTGACAAAGCAGATATCAATGGTGAGCCTAGGCTTTCTGCCCAATAGATGCAATGTCAAATTTCAGAATTTAACCGTTAGTATGCATGCGTCGGAATGTTTTTCAAGACCGGAGAAGTGCGGTATTGCATCATGATTGAAAGTATTAGTAAACATTGCATGACTAAACGGGAAGAAGGATGAACTGTAGCAGGTGCGTGCATGACTATGCGAGGCAGATGCAGATATGAGAACCTGCAGCGGAATTTGGTTCTAGGCGGTGTTGAGATGTTCGAAGAGGCGGGTGTGGGGATTGGGTGCAACTGTGAAAGAATAAGTCGCCCGGATCATGAAGGCATGGTGGTGAGGTGAGAAAAACTGTGGTTGGTCAGATAGCAGGTGAAAGTGACTCATTGAAGCTGAACGTGGGGGGGGGAGGGAATTCATCGGGTGTCTTTTGAGGAAAACTGTTAATTTATCCAGCACAACTATCGTGTACTAATACCAATTATGCGCCTGTGAACCATAACCCGATATAAATCAGTGACGGACATTTAGTCGCTATCTTTGATGTTTTGCAAATATCCCCAAAAAGTATACCAATCTTATTACAAAAAAATAACGAGCAGAAGTTGATAATGAATGACAATTAAGCAGTAAGAATTGAAACTCTTGTAAATGGCAATGTCTACTGCAATGCCGGCCTACAATGAAGTCGTTTGGAATGGCGTGCGTTGAACTGTAACCATGATGTTCATTCAATTTCAGCTGTGAAATACCGTGTATCTTCATCATTCAAATCTGCGACGTCAACAGTCCAGATTCAATTTTTTATGACGACAATGAAAGATGAAAGCACAATCCTATACTTGACATTTTACGTATTTTACATCCGGAAGTTTTGATATCACAGAATTTGGTGATAGCATAGCGAATTCACGCTCAACAAGCTCCTACAGAAAAATTCGCTTGAATTTCCAAAACATGTCAAAATATATTGTAAGTAGAATACATAACTATCAGTCCTTATTCAGCCTCGCTCGCATGTCCTCCTACCTCTCTGATAGCAAAAGCGTTGAATGAAATATTCGGGTAACCCAGAATCAGATTGATCAAAATTCCTATCCCAAATCAGAGTAAATTTTCGGCAATCGAAATCTGGCATTTTAATATTCTTATCCTTTGCATCTTCTACAGTGATCAGCAATTTACCTGGACATTGAAGTGAGTGCGTGTTGATCAAGCTTGTTAAGTTAACTGGTATTTCGAGTAGAGGATCAAAAAGCAATCAATTCCTGGTCATTCTAGAATCGCGCGATTGATTCCGTCGCACGATTAATCGAGCGGAATTGATTAACTGCATTCGCACATCATATCGTGGCTTGTGATTACTTTGAAGCTGAAAATTCATCCTCATATTCAATCGATAGAAAAAGAGAGCAGCATTGAATGATTGGTTTAACTTCACTGCTCGCTCATCCTGGGAGCTTGCACGGTGCTGACACAGTCAGACTTAATCGGGAGCGTTGTGGTCTTTTAGTTCGGATGCCCTTCCTGACAACCTTCAATGACATTTCCGAGGCTCATTGAAGGACTTAACGACACAAGCACTTAACGACTGTGCCACGGCGAACTCTGGAGTCATTATGAGCTGACACTGTCTTTAAGATCCTGAAGATTTTTCATGCTGCCAACAGTTGCATCAAAAATACTGTCCTGGTTCATAAATATGTGAGACAAGAAAAACTGCAACAACTATCTCACCTTTGAGTCGCTGTCCTAAAACCTTGTGATTCGGTTCCGCACGCTGCCGAACATTGTATTTCTCCACATCTGATGTACATTCCAAGGCTCGAATATTTAATTCCTCCTTGATGTATTCGGACATTAACGAGACCAATTTGACAGTTTCCTCGTCTTTGTGAAGCACAATCATATTCTTCAATGGAATCTGTGAGGAAATGAGCGCACAATAATCAACATGAATGTACAAGAATCTTTTTTTGAAGATTGGAACCGAATCGCATTATTAAATTAACGAACAATCCGGCCGAATTAATGGATATCCCAATCACTTGACTACAAGGATGATTGCACTAGCTTGAAATATCTATCAAGTTCTTTGTCCATTGGAAATGCGAAATGTTTAGTAAATTATTCATTTTAGATTTTTAGGATATAACAAAATACAAACAACTGCAAGTATGTAGCAGTCATTAGAAAACAAAAATTGTAGCTATTGAATGATTCATCATCAAGCATTTTAACCCTTTCGGGACAGACGACTGATAGAACCAGACTTCTGTCTTCTGAACGAGCCTTTTATAGGACAAGCATCCCCAACTGCCTATGTCATGCTCTGTAGATGTCAAGTGACGAGTTAAACTCAAGAAATTTGTTCTTGTAATCGATGTTTGATATATTGGTCCTCTGAATTTTCGTGTCGTATTAATTCTGCATTATGTTAAAACATGATCCAACACACGCTTTAGTTTTCAATGCAAAAGTCGTTCATGCTTCACTTGATTGATATTTCAAATAAGTCTTTTTTTTCATGATCCTCTATCACTAACTGTATTGCTGAGAGCCTTGTTATGCATAGACAGACATCTTTGGGTTCTTTCGTTTCAGTTCTTGAACTTTGTGTGTGACCCTGCCACAAATTAGATGTTGAAGCGGTGCATGTGCTTCGCACAAACATTGAATTTCTATCGGCAATTCATTCGATGCGGTTATCACGTTGACATCTGAAGTGCTGGCATTGCATTTTGTGCGTCTTCGTAATACGAGGCGTACATTCACTTCACACCGAGAAATTTATGATCCGAGATTTCAGTAACATGACTGCTCACCCGATGAAAAAGGCGTGAATGAAGAAGTTCCCTCAAAGGGATGCCGCACTTATTGAAAACCATTGAAGGAATTAATATTTTTTGTCTGAAGGCTGATCCCAGTAGCAGACCACTTAGTGATCCCATAATTTGGCAACAGGGGAGACTGGGGTGACATGGCATATGATTTGTAAAGACGTTGTTATTTCTTGTCGCTTTGTCTCATTGCCAAATACCAATACTTAGCCATTCTTCAAAGCCTCATTCATAAATGATTAAAAGAGTCTATAAACTTCATTTTTAGTCGTGGTTAAGAGGGGTGAGTTGGCATGGGGGTGTCAATCAGTGTAGGTAATGCTTAAATGTTGTCAATTTTTCAATAGTAGAAAAGACATAAAACTGTACTCTCCAAGAAGTTTAATGAGTTTCATACAGCCATCACCATGACGACGGCATAGATAGGCTATATATCCGGTCACTAGGCCAACTGGTGAAAGCTTGGGAAAGAAGAATGGAAACCTGAATAAAAACAGATCAATTGCTTCGACTGAACATAGCATTGAAGGAAAGATACTTTATGTGATCTATCCAACGAATTTTCCTGGTCTGACTTCCTTTTCTTCCTAAATTCGCACATGAGCTTCTTGCTACTTTTGGATTGTAGATTGTCATCCAACATAATAAACGGATATTCTTAAGTGACAGATCCAGTCGTCTTACAAGTGACCGACTGTTAAAATTATAAAAATAAGTTTTGTGAATCTAGGCAAAAAAATGTCGTTATCTCTATAACAATGTCTCTTTCATCCAACTTCCAGCTGCTAGCACGATTTTTGAAGCTGTGACAAACCAACATGATGACTTCATTGAAATCCAGGAAGTGAACTTTCTGTCTGAAGTGCAGCATGACCTCAGGTACTGCAGATCTTCTGATTATCGATAAACTGCACACTTCTTTTATATGTCACTAAATATGTGAAGTTCCGCTCTTGACGGACAAGGAGAGACGAGATTAGTTGATCAGTCCAAGGAAAATGATCAAGTGTTGCATTAGGACTTCTTAGGAAGCTCAGGTCTTCTTGGCTTCTTTCATTAGTAACCGGTAGATGTCGTCTTCTTTGGTCAAGTCTTCCACCATGTAATGGTTGCTCATGAGTCAATTTGAGACCCACTCTTTTCTGTTTATCAAAGACTTCCCAGATTGCTAACATCAGGAACATTATCGACAGACAGGTTTACTGTTTTGTTTCATAGGTTGCTCAATGCGACTAATGCGAATCCAGCAGGATGTTCCAAACTTTTAACTTGTTAAGAAAATGCCGGTCACACATTTGCAGAGCATGTGCTTGCGATCGAACTCTCCAGTTCAAGTGTAGATAATAAAAATGAAGTTCCATTTATGAAAATACCTAGATCGAATGCTATAATTTGAAACATCACATGTAGCATCAAATGCTTCCATTTCATTCACTGACATACATGTGGACAGAATAAGTGAATCTATCGACTTACCTTGATAGGAAGGGTTTTACGATCGCGAACAACACGCCCAAGTTCAATAACTGACTGCATGAGTTCCACCCTTCGCTCAATCTCAACATTGATCAATGAATCTCTGAGGAAGACAGAAACATTATCGATAGATAGCATTAGCAGTTTTGATAGATGATCACAAACAATCTATTCAGTACTAAGTAAATCATACGGAAATAATATTCAGGCTGCCGTATCAAACACGGTGTCCATCTTTTCACTAAGAGAAAAAAGTTGCATGATAAATCGATGTTATTTTGTACAAAATCATAAAAGCTCACGTGCAATAATGCATCTATCTGCTGCTACATTTTTAGAATAGAGCGCAACAGTTCAGCGCAACCTTTTCAGGTGTTCACACATGAATATTAATTTTTATTATATTAAATCTCATTTTATTCTTTAGGGGCGAAGTAATATCATGTTGGAAGTGGCCAACATCCGTACATGGACACTTCCAAAAAGGCGAAAGTGGTATCTGCCCATATAGAATCAATGACTTCTGCACAAAATGACACAATGAATCAGGTTGATCAACTAAATTAACAAACGGAATTCTTCTGCAAAGATTATGCCTAAATTCACACATTTTCTCATCGACTTTCCATACAAATAATCCAAAATTCCCTTTAATAATCCCTTTAACTGATTTCTTGACCATTATGCTACAGGGATTGTCTCACAATATCAGTGTTTGAAATGCAAATTGCAGTCTTATTCAATTATCCAATCTCACGTAGATTGAATTTCAGAATTTAGCAATAAGGATGAGTGTGAACCAACAGATGGTCCATGTTGACGATAAGAATTCATGTGATAAATAAAATCTCACACCATTTCATCAGCTATATGGGACAGACAAATAAATAGTTACACCACAACTTGAACCATCGATTCTAATACTCGTACCTGGAAATCAGATTTATCACAGAAGCAAATACAAAACATAATTATCGAAGTCATAATATGATAAAATTATCGTTAGATAATATCAAGAGTAGAGCGAAAATCATTATAAGCCTTGTTGAGCATGCCATGTCGAAAGGAAAGAAGTCATAAAGGAAATTGAGTTTTGAAGAAACATAGCTATCCTATCATGAACGAATGCTTATTTCCTTTTTTTGTCACCCATCCCTGCCCCACCCAAGGCACGAAGATATGCTAGGAAACTCGGGTGCCAATGCAGCCTTCATATGCATAATTTTAACCAGGCTATGGTCGATAACATCTAATGGGAGCGGTGGCACCTCCCGAGGCGGACAGACTCGAACCTTCGACCTTCTGCACTTCTCCATCGAAGCGCAGCACTTTACCAACTGAGCTATCATACTACCTCAGAGCGTGAGCGTTGCCGTTAAGAATGTTACTCATAATTGCTCAATTCAATCCATATTAAATTCTGTTATCTGTTATTTTTCATGAATGTTGAAAACTTACTGAGTTGATGGCAACATGAGATAATGGACGGACTCGATAAGTTCAGGTGAGAAGACGTCAGGAAATTCAAGTCTCGACTTCAGACGTTGAAATAGAAACTCCGTAATGAATGGGACGAACGGCGCGAATAGTCGACACATCTGATGCATGACAAAGAACAATGTTTCCAGCGCGCTCAGAGCATCCTCGCCATCACCCTGAAAGCATGAAGATTTGGAGCTGTAAGAACGCATCGGACCGGACTACCGCAAAATGATTTCTACTTCTTGAAATAAAATCCTCGACGTATTACCGAATGATCATCAAAAAAGTTCACATTTTCTACTTCATACTACAGTCTTAATCGATGACCTGACTTAATCGATCAAAAGTGTGGCAGTTAAGTTGGGGAATGCCAATCAGAATAGACGCTCTATATTTTTCCTTCCTTTCTTACATAGTCGATATGTCATGGTGATCTAGGCGATCGTAATAATCGAGATGATTTACAAAGTTTTGAAATGTAGATAAGCCTGCATCACAAAAAGGGGAAATGCAATAGACTAAAAGCCAGAAATGGCTAGATATCGCCGTGGTTATACCTGAAAAAGGACTTAAGAATCTCAAAAGCAAAAGTACACGGTTACATGCATAAAAAGACATGCTACAGAAAACAGAGAACCTCCAACCACCCATTAGAAAAGAACTATAGCAATAAGAACTCCAAGATTCAAGTTGCATTTAAAGAATGGCTAACATAACCGTATTTTGCCCTCGCGATTTTGAGCTCTGAAACCTGAGAACCTCATGAAGCTCTCCCTTTGAGTTTGATGTTCCTATGATTCAATCGTTTCCAAAACTTTTCAATTTTTGTTTGTCAATAGAAAAATTCCTCACTCGCATAATTTGATATTGCCGGTGAATGTAAAATCAAGAAAATCAATTTTCGCCCACAAAACACTATGACTTCTGACTATGACATGAACTTGAGACAATGCTTAGAGTATGTTTGATTGCATTGGGACAGTTAAGCCGTCAGAAATGCTCAGAAACTACACGTCGACTTCTACTTGTTGCAGGAATTGATTGTCAGTTGCATTTTTCGTTTCATATCATTGTTCACTTACCCGCAGTCGTTTCCGATTCATCCTCACGTACCAGTTAGTCAATTGATCAACGAAACGAACAAGCATTGGAACGACAGTGTACAGACGATAGGCTGAAGATAAGAATGAAAATTCACTTTACTATCATCACCATTCACTTCATCATTACGGATGCCAATTTAGGAATTGAATCAAGATCATGCAAGAATCATGAAGGATAGTACATGCCTCTCCAAAATCAAGATTTCAAAATAAACAGTTACGTGAAACAGCAAGGATCTAAGTAAACAGCTGAGCGCAACACGTCACTGAGACTTCGACCCATTAAGCTCAGTGTCTAAGGATGATGGCTCCGAAGCAGGAACTCGTTGCGCCCAGGTTCTTAAGACAAAGCTGCTACCTTCTTTGCATTCAACTTCTTGGTGATGACTTTCACGCTTTTAACTCAAGCCTTCACAAGAAGGTTGTTCACCTATGGATACCTAACGAAACAGCGGCAACCCACTTCAAAGAGCATGAGCTCACATTTCCACTCCTGTTTCTGAATCCACTCGGCAAGTTCCTCATTTATATCAGGCAGCTGACTCATTTATATTGACAACAAAGGTCTGTCGCAGTATATTGAATATCGAAAGAGAATGACAACTATTAAGTCAATACAAGACACCAACATCCTTGATTCCCCAACACCCTTGAAGTCCGCGGTGGAGACGAGCTCGCACCTTCTTCACTAGGCCGCGCTGATGGTTCAAAAGGAATGCGAGTGAAGGCATAAGTCATCTCCAAGTGATATCGACAGCATATTGTCCTATTATTATTGACAGAACGCTAACAGCGTTCATATTGTAGCGAGACTACTATTTTGTTACAGGGTGGCCGCGCCTTTTACAGAGAGAAATTTTAGGAGTTATGAGGAAGCAATGTCGGATTTGAGGAGCGCGGCCACCCCGTGTTAAGAAAAGTCAAATTTGATTAGGCTATTCCATACAATTATCTGATATTTTGTAAGATTCAAAGTTAAGGAACACTTTGTAAACTCTGCATTAATGCCATGCAAAACGTGTTTAGATGGTGTTTACTATACACTTCAGAGCCTTATAATCCATAGGTTAGTCATTTCATTATAAAAATAACTATTTGTATCATATTGGACGATTCAAACTAACGAGGATGAAACCTGCGAATGGACTGACTTAAAATGAATGTGTATACCTCCAACTCTAATTGGCAATCCAATCGAAGTTGAATAGCTAGAAGCATAGAAAGATTAGATTTTCGAATTCGTTGATGTCAGTAGGACTGTAAGGGAGACTTCCTGTTTATTGAAGCCATTAGCTGTTCAGTTAGACACTGATATAATTTGTTAGATCCTACATACATTATGAAAGGATGCAGCAGTTGCAGATTCTTGCCTTATGGTGGTGCATTGTAAATTATTTTAACAGAATATTTTATTTTCAAATAAACAGCAGAAAAATCGAGATTCATGTGTTCAATGTAGCGGCAAAGTATTCAAGGTACCGGCACCTAACCTTGAAGATGCTCCGTAATCAAGAGCATTTTGCAAACCTTAACAAACCAAGCTACCAGTCTTCATTGAATCACATCATAGCAATGTCTGCACGCGTTAAGCGCTGTTTTAGCAGTGCACATGCCCGTTATAGTCCTTTGATAATATAAAGTGTCGGATTTCAAGGGCAAGCAGGCATTTATTTAACTTAATTGTACACATCCTCAACAGGAATGGTTACTGACCTTGCATCTCTGTATCCACAAATTTGATCAAGGACTGACTAAAGCTCAAGATCCACCTGTCCATCAGATTATTCGTTTTCGGAGGCTGACTGTCAGTAAATCTGACCTGAAATGAAAATGGTCTTGACAATGAGAAAGGATAGATGAATATAGAGCCAGTAAGAATTACCTTCTCTCCTCCGCGCACACTGGCCTCATATCGCTCAAGATTCTGCAGTAAAAATCTCGCTGCATTGAACCAAGGTAGGAAAACATCCTTCACTACATCTCGTACACCTTTCTCTTTGAATCGCAGATTATCAGCACGAACCACAGGGCTGTTGATCAGATATAGACGCAGAGCATCGGCACCATTGGCAACGATGACATCCAATGGATCGGGGTAGTTCTTCTTCCTCTTCGACATTTTTTGACCATCCTCAGCCAATACGATGCCGTTGACTGGAAGAGAGGAAATTAAAAGTGAAAAGGTTAAGATGGTATCGGAGACGAATAATATTGTGTAGCTGAAAGCATCTCGCAGTCGCACCTGTTTCACTAGACCAATGATGTCGCACAGCAGGTCAAAGGTGTCAAGCCTATGCTGATTTATCACGTACGGTACCACCTTTTTTTGACCTCAGAGAAATTATATATTTCTATTATTTGATCATTTAGAGCTTATATTTACTGAAAATGAAATGTTGGCCATTAAAACTATGTTAATTCAAATTTCTAAACGAATATGTTTTCTGCATCATTAAATCATGGTTATGTTGCACTATGCTTCCTTCCCATCTGCTTCACTTAGCTCCAATTCATAAAATGAATTGATATTAAATATAATTTTTATTGCGAACGCATACAAATCTAATCGACTGAGAACAGAAGACTACGTATACAATATCAGAATAATATAAAGAATGTGGGCTTCTGGTACATAAGGTCGGTACACACGAGTCATGGCTACACCATGTGCATCATAGAACAATTACTGTGGATATTCTAGGTATTAGTCTACTTGATAATGTGCATCAGACATGTCTTTATGCCTCTCATTTATATGATAACCGGTGTAAATGTTCATGAATGTTGTTTCCATCCCTGTAATTGTGCTAATTAATAATTAGATGCAGACCTGTTAAAATATAGCAGACCTAGAGAATACATACATATACAATATATTGAACATAAATGAATGTGATATGAAAATAGCAGAACCTTTTTAGCCATATGCATTACCTATTTAAGATATATGAAATGTAGCAGTTAATCCATATATTGTGACATCATTTTAACGGAAGTCTTAATTAATAAACATGCATATGAGTAATATATTGAACATAGTTATCTTATAACTATGTTTTTGACTATATATAACTATATTATATATTTCATAACTATATTTTTGACATTATCATGCAAGTGTGACTGATAACTTGTAAGTCACACTTGCATGATAATGTCAAAATTTTTCATGTTCATTATCCGTTTGAAAACCGGAATCACAAAACATGTTCGACAAGCCAAAATAACTAGTAATTTTTCTTATTTCTATTAATTAAAACGGCATCAAATACATAACAAAACATTCTCTAAAACGTCCAGGAGTTAAACCAGAGTTCACAACTTACCAATCAAATTCTTGAAAGGTGGCTTGTTAAATAGCAATGTTGAGATGACGGTCAGAGTGTAAAACCAGCCTCTGGTTTGATCGATTCCTTCTGCGATGAAGTCTGCCGGGAAATTGGTTTCGAAGTCCTTCCTGCCTTCGAACGGATAATGAGACTGGGCGTAAGGCATTGAGCCGGATTCAAACCAGCAATCAAACACTTCAGGAACCCGTCTGAGAACACCTTTTCCCATCCGAGAAGGAATTGTAATCTCATCTACGCTGAAATACAAGAGAAAATAAATGCACTAAAATATCTTGCAATCTGTAACCCAGTAGCACCTCTAGGTAGACACGTTTTAAGTCTCTACACAATCAAGCATCGTATGGCACGCAATCACATTATGAATCCTTCCAGCACTGGTCGGTAGTCGCATGCATGATGTCGGCCGTAGTATAGGCCGGTGATCTCCACTACTTACGGCTCGATTTCAACATGTCATGCGACTATCGAAGAAAGTCGGTGTTCAAGTCAGCTGAAAAAACTATCTTTGGGCAATTTGATTAACTTTTCTGCATTGATCGACTTAAGGTTCTTAACCTTTAGCCAAAAGCGCTTGCACTGACGAGACAATGGATAGATATTCATAATAGACAAGCAGGCTTAACTAATGTGTAGCAAATGTTCAGCAAATTTGATGAATAAATACACTTTGTACACGGCTCATCGAGCTTAACAATGTAATTTTGAATCCTGAATTTGTATAAATTGCATTTGAAGGAGATCGAATATAATGCAGAGAAGCAGATAAAAGTTTTGATGAGATGTCTGACAAAAAATAACTCTTCTGAAATTTTCAGCTGTTAAATATTCATGCAATTAACAATACTAAAAGTTCTTGCTTTAAAAGTGCAGAAAAGTTGCTTTTAAAGTTCTCTCTGATTTCACCTAAAGGTATTAAATCGAATGACAGAACGGTGCTAAAAATTCATTATACTCGTAATTACCTTTTTGAATTTAAGCTTGCCAGCATTTATAATATTGCCAAGGAGCTGAATTTTGTCACTAAAATTTTCATTGGCTGACAAAGCTATATAAACATCATGATGGTGTTACTCGCATACAGAAACATCTTTTAATTTCTTTAACTAGAGAAAATAACAAGCAGATACAAAAAAAGATTTGCGAAAACCGTTAAGATAAAACTTCTAACAAACTTCAATTTTCATGCAGTTTGACTGATCTATTTTACGCTTTATTTGATTTATATGTAGGCTAGTCAAAATTAGGCAACAATAACACTACATCTTATTATTTAACTTTTTACTTTTTTAACAGCCTTAAAATAAGTAAATCAATGAGGATGTGGCATCGCATGTATAAAGAGATCAATTGCATCGAGAGCATACATCAGAAGTCAAACAGCGTCATGGCAATAGCGGGGTTACATACCTCTGAAGCCTATTTTTAGATATAATTTGTATCCAGTCAATGCAACCGCATATCCATTCCATCCTAATCAAATATAATACGAAGACATAAATCTAGAAAAAAACATGTTACTTCAGCAGACACAATTCAATTCATTAAATCGCAGTGAATCATGGTATTGAGATTGTGCCCAGATATTCTAATCTAAATCATTCTGCATTGAGAAGGACTATGGGTGAAACGTCTGCGTTCAGACAATGAATTGATTTGTGTAATTTTTCATATACACGTAGAAACCATTGTACGAGTGTGCATATCATAAATCTTACGTTTCACGATGAAGATCAGTCACTTTGATACCACTCAGTTCCTCTAGTTTCTGAATGCTGCCAATGCAGACGATTTCTTCATAATCTTCACTAACCCACAAAGGGATGGGAGTTCCCCAATAACGATTTCGAGAAATTGACCAATCTCTTGCTTCCTTCAACCAGTTTGCGAATCTGCCTTCCTTTACAAATTCCGGAACCCAGTATGTCTTCGCATTGTTTTCCAAAAGTCTTTCCTGAAAGGCATAACAAGCAAATGATACGTGATGCAGCGTAAATATCGCGACCAAAAATCAAGCGTGAAGACAAAAGGTACTTCAATAAACTGCATAGCCTTACGAGTATGTCTGCACGACATTGTTGTTGATTGTAATCAATTGATAAACTGTGTATCAAGCATTGAATACTGTGGCTCACACAATTTTGACTTTCAGTGGGAAACTCGTACTGGCATTTATCAGGAATCCCTTCATTGAAAGCCGTAAAACAATTCCTTGCTGAAACTGGGAGATCATGATAGACACGTATAGAGGAAGAATGAAGGACTTCTTCCGAGAGGATTGTTGCTGGTTTGTCTGATAAAAATCAAATGCTTATTTGATAAGTCATGAAATGGATGGCGAAGAGGGAATGAACATCAACAAATACTCGTATTAACAGTTACATAAACATTCATCTTTTAGGAACGCCTGTGAGGAGTGGCAAGAAAAGAACGCACAGAAATTCAAGATAGATGCGACCGACATCTTCAATGACCGTATGACCCCGTCAGGTGCGCGGAGCTCATCCGTCGCTGGGAGCGGGCGATCGGCCCGCTCAACACCTGACGGTTCTCTGTGGCCTTTCCCAATACAGTTAAGGGGTGGATCGACCCCACCATCACCACACTATGACTAGAGACATCTGAGTCAGTACAAATATCTAGATTGAAGAAGAAAGTAGAAATTCATGCGTGAACAGGAAAAACAAGTGGAATTATGCAGACATACTGCAGCCACAGATGTCTACGTAGCATTGAGTGATTTTGAGATAAGAAAATCCCTGAGCTTCATATCATATCTCTATCCCTATATTCTCTGTGCGTTATATGACGAGGCTTGTATGGTGAATATGTAAATATACAATATTGCTATTATATTGAATTACTTCCAAACCGCTTCGAAAGATTGATTTAATATTTTCTATTTGCTTAAAATAGCAATTTTTGATAAGCAGTGTAGCCTTAAATGAAAAATAACTCCATCATAGATACAGTGGAACCTTGCCATAACGATCATCGGCAGCATGGGAAGGAGAAGTTGTTGAGTGCGTGAGAGCACACGATTTCAAGATTACCAGGTCATTCAGTGAGGGAATTTATGGACCTGGATTAGTTGACCAAAGTCGCTATAACATGGTAGTTGTTCAGCGAGTTTCTACTGTTCAGTTGTCCAAGTCCAAGGTAAGATAACAATACTTTAAGTTCATGAAAGCAAGGAAAATTATCTATGTAGAAGTCGTCCGTTTATTCGCCACAGAACGTGGATTGAGTGAACAACTTTCCACCCCCTCCCCCTTTCAACAACATAGTGTAGTTCCAAGTCAAAGTGGATGACAGCGCTACGTAAAGATAGACGATAAGGTATGTAATTTACACCATGTTTCCAGTGTGAAGACTCCTCAGAATACAGGTTCACCATCAATCAAATGAAAAACTGTTTGAGAATGATTCAGCGTCACAAGCCGCAAATGTAGCACAGTACCTTGTAAAACTCGTTTAAGTCTGAAGAACAGAGAAAACATTCACAAAAATGGGTGATGTCTTGAAGCCAGTAGAGTTCATGGAGCGTGACTTTTAGACGTCAAAAGTGATAGAAATCCACCAAAACTAACTTTAGGCTATTCGACTATCTACCTCACAGAGTGGTGCAACGGCAGACTCTTTTTGTTGTCACTTCAAGTTCTTGATTTGTGAGATTCTTTTGAAATGTGAGAGTTCCTCAAAGTTTTCATCTTTTAAATACTAGATTCATAGCACTGACACTGGCACTTGATTTGAAACACTGATTGGCATTCGCATGATCGAAGACGAAATACGCTCAAGAAGACTTCGTTGTTGCGGTCCGTGCAGCGAATGGATGAAGACTAACTAGTAGCCAAGGAAAGCCTTGCCTTTCGAAGTTTTAGGACGGAATCCACGAGGTTGCTTCAAAAGGAGACACCATGAGAACATCAAGCATAACTTAATCTAAATAACATCAACCCATACGAACATGCAGCATGGAGGAATGTCATCAAAAAGAATCAGCATTAGACGGTGTCCAGTCATCACAATCCGGTAAAAAGATGTTTACGTGGAATCGGTGACGTGGCACTTGAACTGGGTGTGCAATACACAAAAGTTTTAGGATTAAGAATAGGAGAGAAATTTCCCGCCCATAAAAGGAGCCACTTACTAAGATCGGTATTCCATCGCCAAACATACAATAAGGAGCTTCTCACCTTGTGTTCCTCGACGCGGACGAACCAACTTGGTACAGCTTTGTACAGCAACGGCGTGTCAGATCTCCAGCAGAAAGGATAATTGTGGACACACGTTCCCTGGCGTATCAATCGACCCATTTCCTTCAATTTTCGTTGAATGTTTTTGTCAGCCTCCTTCACATACTGACCAACAAAGTCCGTCACCTCCTCAGAGAAACATCCAGAGGCATCAACAGGACAAATCATCTTCATGTCCTTAGTGATAATTCCTGCCCTTAGGCAAACACGGTAATCGTCCTGAAAAGAGAAAAAAATGATATGGCTATCTTTATTCATGCTGATGGCTACACGTATGATTATAGTTGCAGATCTACATGCACCAATTTATACATGTATTTTGTATGAAGCACATAAAAAACATACGAACATGAATAATACATTTTTCATGTGCAAGGACCAAGTTTATACAATTCAAAAAGGTCTATTACTTATCATACATTATAAATATCATTGCTATTATGTACTAGATAACAATTAAACATCAATTTTCATAAGTTTCAAATAAGCTAACACCAAAATTTAGCAAGCCTATCTATGAAAACCAGATTAATCACACATTAGTTTTCCACAACATAATATATGAAACATGTTGGCATAATCCAAGCACATCAGATCATCAATAACTTCACCATACATGCATCTATGGGTTAAATACAAAACACGCGACAATATCAGAATGCCAAACTTTCCAGACACAATATTTTTCCTTAATAACTTCACATATGAAACATAAAATATGTTTGCAAAATCTAAAAATGATAATTAGGATAATTATCAATTAATTAGGATAAAAATGATACTACGTTTGCTGTATAGAATGCATGACTGTGCATTGGACCTATGAATATGTGAAAAAAGTGCATGAAAACCAGACTGTTCACATACATAATTAATATATATACATATGAAGTATAAATTAAACATCGGTGAAGCAGACGGTAACAATCACATGACTTCTAAGAGGGCAAAAATTCGGTTAACCAAAGAATCTCGTCTTGTCTTATGGGAAAGTTTCTAGGGAATTGAACGACTGGCCTCTTGAGTATTTGCTGTATAGCTACTGTTGAGACATGTCAACTTGCTTATTAGCACGCATGATTAAAACGCCAGCTACGGAAGAAGAGTAAGCTCTAAAGATCTAATGTTTTTGTGGCCATCGCGGAGTAAGATCATTTTTTTGGTTTAGCATTTGGCTTAATTAATTGTACACATAATTTGTATTGCCCGTGATCAAGCCTCAGTGCGAAAATTTAGTTCGATTATAAATTTGGTTAGTTTTTATTTCTTGATTTTGCGCGGAAGAAGGGCCATTAAGCCAAATTTTAAACCAAAAAAAGAATAAGCTTGCTATTGTAGCCTGCATCTTCCAGAAATGTCTTTAAAACATTAATGAAGAGAACTTTCAACGCATGTGTCAACTATTTTTGAAATTATCACGAAATGAAAACAAACACCGACTACAGTCTCTGAGCAACGATTATGCACAAAAAAAATTTGCATCCGCTTTTCTTGAGAATCACAATTCATATCGATAACACCCTTTTATTCATTGGTTAATGAATAATTCACAACGTGCTCATTTGCTGGTTTAATTGAATGCTAGTTTGAGAGAATAGTTGATGTCAAAGGGGCATCAAAGACTTATCAAACATAAAGTGCGCAATGAACAGTTACCAAGAACATTTTCTGAACGTCTTCAAGTAAGGGTGTTTCAGTGAAACCTGGTCAGTTTCAGCGGGTTCGTGTAAATTCAATTATAGTTCTATAGAAGTCAATGCCAGTACAAATAATAAACAAGACTGGGAAATTTCATGTTAGAAAACTTCTTTTGAATAATTTCATCAATATAGGATGTAAAAAACATTGATATGATGTATGTGACAAGTTACACATAATTTATATTTGAAAATATCTTTCCTATGATTATTTGTTCAGTAGAAAGTCTGTTTAACAAAATTGTTCAGTTAGGAATGTTTTGTCAGTATGATTGGTTCCTAATTGGACCAACAATGAGACGAATTTGTAAAAATAACGATTTTCACTTCATTATTTCATTATTTTGGAAGCCCACAATACGGCAATTACTGTTGGACTCGCACATAAGCCACGCGGCGGCTCCGTGCGAACGGCTCGCACGAAACAGAATATTGAGCGCGTTGTTGATGCAGTCGAACAGCAACCGGAGACTTCACAGCGTAGACTATCAGCGCAGCTAAACCTTTCTGTATCCACCATCAACCGGATTCTTTACGAACGCGGCTTTCATCCCTATCGGCTGCGCCATCGTCACTCCCTTAACGATGAAGACTTTGAGTCTCGCGTTGACTTCGTCTCGGAGATCCTTCAACACCTTGAGCAAGATCCCGATATCTTGAAGCGCATTATTTTCTCTGACGAAGCTAACTTTCATGTGAACGGCCACGTGAACGGCTGGAACTACCGGTTTTGTGCTCAAGAAAATCCTGGATTTGTTACCGATATGCCACTCAATTCGCCGAAAATCATTATGTGGTGTCTCGTGGAAGCAGATTTTCGGTCCGTTTATCTTCAAGGACGAGAATGGTGCAGGAACCACAGTAAACGGATCAAACTCTCGATCAATGATCAAAGATTTCTTTCTTCCTCAATTGCAAAATAATGAAGAATTTTTAAATGGTTATCTGTTTTTCCAACAAGATGGAGGTACGCCGCACACCGCACGCGAAACTATCGACCTGCGTGATGAGTTTTCCAACAATGTGATTTCTCGAAGAGGTGACCTTCTTTGGCCAGTGCGAAGTCCGGATCTAACGCCTCTAGACTTCTGGCTGTGGGGAACGCTAAAACACAGAGTGTATTCCACAAATATTCGCGATGTGCACCATTTGGAGCAGCGTTTGCGAGAGGAAATCGACTCCATTTCGACTGAAGAGCGACAGGCAGCACTTATCGCATTCAAGGCACGACTCCATACCGTGTTGGAAGTTAGCGGACGCCATGTTGAATAAAATAGCCTCTGTTGTTCCATTACTTAAAGCAATAAATTTTTACATTTAATTTCCATAGTTTTCATTGTTTTATTTATAAATCGTGACGATATATCGAACTCATAAATCATAATAAAAACGACGTTCATAAATCGAACGAAGGCTGAAGAGCGCTCTCCAAATGAGAGCGATACCTATGGTGAATGTGTCGATAAAAGCATACGGACATAAAATTCCCAGGTATTGTCTTTCGTTTGCAAAAAGTTCCGGTTTAACATCTTCATCATGAGTCAAATGGGAATCGATTGAAATCAGCCAGGTTTCACTGAAACACCCTGTACTTACCTCTCCAAAGTACGGTGCTTGGTGAACGATTCCTGTGCCACTACTGGATGTTACATAATCATCACACAGGACCCGGAATGCGCCTCTTTCCTTCATCTGCAATCAGAAGTAAATCCAAATGATGATCAACTTGACATTATATAAATCCATGAAAACTCACCCTTAGGAAATAAGGAAATATCGGTTCGTATTCTCTATCCTTCAAACTCGCTCCAGACACCCTGAAACATTCAATGTAGTTGAGAAAATGTGATCACTTCATTAGAATTGATTTCAAAGAATTTCAGATAAATTCGTAAGTATAAAGAAGCACAATTGAAGTCGTCCGTGCAAGAATCGGCTAGCTAGCAATTTCAACATTCAGAGAAAAACGCAATTTTGTATCGGGGATATTGTAAACTGGGATATTATCGCTTCACTAAATTTACGCAATTCGGCAAAAAACGAATTTTGCGACTATGTATTTTTGTGAATCAACTCAAACGCCAAAATAGTAAAGATCTCAAGAAATGCCAATTGGAAGGTTCGGGCTTTGCAAAACCTGAAGTCAACCAAATTTGTTGACTTCAAAAACATTTTCATACGTAGTCTATTTGCAGTCCATGATCGATAATAATGCCTGGTATTGGTTTTGAAATGCTTTGCCATATGTTTTGATGCTATTCATGATTAGCATAGTCATTGGTCAGTAATACATGTATTTGAGGATTAAAAACAAGGTCCTGGACAGAATGGCTACATAGAAATGTAAATCATTTTTTTTCACTAATTGAGCGCATTTCACGAAAATTTCCCGGTTTACAGTGCGTTGCAATTGCGCGTTTGTAACTGAAAGTGAAAATGATCCAACTTTCACCATGCGTAAGAAGAATGATAGGATGTTGAACATGTTCATGGAAAATTCTCAAATCAGAGAAAATTGCTCTTAGTCGGTTATTGCACGAGAGCTTCAACTAACTCCTCCATTATCGACCTACTTCTCTAATACTTCATATTCCTCTTCACTTTTGAACATGCTGCTTAGCAAAGCCTCCATCAAAATGAATTTCTTCTTCGTAGCCTTCTCCAACACCTTGGCGTAAGTTGCTGACCCATTCACACACAACGCCATATTGCTCGGCAAAGTCCATGGTGTCGTTGTCCAAGCGACGAATGACACACCAGGCTCATCTTTCACAGGGAATGAAACTATGACTACAAAGTTCGTAAAAATTGACGTTATCAAGAAATTGGAGAGTAATGATGGTATGCATTCACGTTACCTGCAGGATCTGTAACTTCTTTATAATTTTGACCCGCCTCAAAGTTGGATAAAGGCGTGGAACATGCGGAGGAATAAGGCATAACCTTGACACCGCGATAGACCAGACCTTTATTGTACAGCTCTGAAAATACCCACCAGACGGACTCCATGAAGGAGGGATACATGGTCTTGTAGTCATTTTCAAAGTCAATCCATCGTCCAAGCTTTTTTACGACCTGAAAATAATCAAGAATGATAACAAAATTGAAACATAATTGTAAGAAAAGTCATATCTCAAGTTGAAAAAACTTTAATCCTGAACTCTCAATTCGTGCAAGGCAGGGGCTGTGACTGCAAGAGACTGGTAAAAATTGTAAGAATTTAATACACATTGCCATCTGCTGTTGAAAGTGCTAAAAACTCATTAAAAATATAAAATCTGGAAAGAATTACCCAATGTCACAACAATTCAAAATTTTTCGATGCTGTTTGTGCCCACGTGCAGGCACTCATTGCCAATAACAGTCAATTTTTGTAAACTTCAACTTGCTGCTTTGTGAACTGTTTTCGAAAATTTATTAGAGACCAATAGAACCAAAATTCCTCTATGATATTTAGATTTAGATGCTATTTAAAACTATTCCAACTTAATAGCCAGATATGATCGACTTCAAATTTGAGATGCTGACTCATTAATTTATCAAAAACATCTCATCAGGAAAAATGTTCGTCAGATAACGAAAATCAGTTCAGTCATGAATATCAATTGACATATATCCTCGATTTCTAAGAGTGATCTAATTTTGTTAATCCCTAACTAACTTGTCTCCTGTTGAGATGTGGTCGATTGTAGATCGAGTAGAAATGCTTATGCTGCTATTACTGTCATCTCGAAATTGAAGTCGATTAAATGATTGGCTCAAAAGATGAAGGTTGAAAAACAAAATATCAAGTACTGATCTACAGGAGAGATTGTCTTCTGAAGAACAGAGCGATCCATGATAAGAAAAATGTGCGCAGTAAAACCTGCTGACAGAAAGAACACTGGTCAGTTAATGGAGCATTCGGGTTTGACGGAGACCATTGTAGAGGTGGTGAAAAGGAGTAGCCTAAGATGGAAGGGTCATATTTTGAGAAGAGATGATGCCGATAAAGCATAGAACTTTGAAAAGGAGGGAAGACGAGAAAGAGGAAGACCGATTACGTGGAAGAGCATGGCGCCGAGGGAATATAAAAGAGCTGGTCTGAAAGGAGAAAATGAAGGTGACCGAGCGAGATGGAGGGATGGTGTGTCATCGTGGTGCGAACGTCAGTGACACTACACCGTCGCAGTGGCCTTGTGGTAGGGTGTTCGCTCTATGTACAAGAGACTTGGGTTCAAACTTAGGTCGGGTCAAATCTAGCACTTTTAAAATAGGAACACTCTGCATTCTTGCTAAACACTCAGCCTGAAAGAATTAGTGGGATAAATGGAACTCGGTCACATGGAAGAGCGGCGTGTCGCCGAATGTGCTATCGAGCATAAACAAAATTAATAAATTTTCTATTCTCCTATCCACGCAATCAAAAGTGAATAGGCTACAACCCGAAATCTGCGAATTCGCAAATGTCATGGACAAAAGTCTGCATTTGTTGTGAAAACGCATCACGATTACATTTCATGCTGCTGCTGTTAAAAGAAGCAGTTGTTGAACGCAGAGACCGTTTTCAACATTGCTCAAAATAAATTGGATCAGTTGGATATCGGAATCTGATTTTGTTCGCCCAGATACCCACAACTACATGCACACGATAATTGATAAATTTGCAATTGTGAAAATATGCCTTGGGTCGACATTTGATGAGAAAAATAAAAAAATTTGGTAAGGCGAAGTTTCTGGTGGTAGGTCTAAAATAACTTCTATTTTTTTATGTTGTGCGATATATTTCAATCTTCTGTCCAAGGCTATCTTCAGGTTGTGATAACCTAGATTTTAATCATAGATTTCAAATTTTGACAGATATGTACAAATATCGATGGTCTAGGAGATTAAACACATAGAAAACACTACATAGAAAAAATCTTGCATAGAAATATTGATGATGCATTGAATACAGAATGTACCGAATCACAAATATAAAAAGTCATTAAGTTCTTCAATTTCGCCCTTTGAATTCATTTGCGACTTGTGTTTCTTGATGTGGATGGCTTCTCGCAGCCTTAAATTTGTTTCGTTTGTTTTGTTAAGACTGCGAGAAGCCATTCACATCAAGAAGCACAAGCCGCAAATGAATTTAAAGGGCGAAATTGAAGAACTTAATGACTTTTTATATTTGTGATTCGGTACATTTTATATTCAGTGAATCATCAATATTTCTATGCAAGATTTTTTCTATGTACTATTTAAAGTGTTTAATCTCTTAGACCATCGATATTTGTACATATTTGCCAAAATTTGCAATCTATGTTTATCACAACTTGAAGATAACCTTGGACATAAGGTTGAAGTAAATCGCATAATGCAAAAAAATTGGAAGTTATCTAAGACTTACCACCAGAAACCTAACTTTGCCAAAATTTTTATTTATCTCATCGATAAATTTGCATTTTAACGGAACAGATTTTAATCTTTGCATTAAGATACTGAGTGCAGTCCTTATTTCATCGAAAGAAATAACAAATGGATGTATCTCTCATAAAATAAAAAGTGGATGAAACTGGTACATATCATTGAAATGAAAATATTTTATTCCGTTATAGGGCAAGTGCACTGAACGAAACAAACTTGACTTAATTAAGACTCACATGTTCCCATTCTTTCACGTATCTCGTGACAATGCTTCTGCACTGATTATTATATGCAGCAATGCCCATTTTCGCAACGTCATCAGGGCCTTTTATTCCCAATGTTTTGTCAATTTCGTATTCAACAGGAAGTCCATGACAATCCCAGCCAAATCTGCGTTCTACATGATGGCCACTTTGATGTGCGTAACGAGTAACAATATCTTTGATTGTACCAGCCAACAAATGACCATAATGGGGTTTTCCGGTAGCGAATGGAGGCCCATCGTAAAATGTGTACCTGAAGTCAACCAAAAAGAAATATGAAACATTTAAGCAGTTTGCAGTCTATAGTTCTCTACTGTCAATCAGTAATTTACAGATCACGCGAATAAGAGAAAAAAATCTATGGCATATTTTCACAGAATCTTCTGATAAAGCTGCAAGAAATTTGAATGCATATTATCATGCGATACATGGCGATACTTGTTCACTCTTCCTTTGTTTTAAATCTGAAAAACATGTGACCTATAGCAGATTGAAAATGACCTAATGCTGTTCTATCAGGTAAAACTAGTGCCGAATGACAACGGAAAAATATTAGTACTTTCATAGCGAAAATAGAAACATCGTTACTATAGCCTGAATTCTTGGGAAATCCTAGAGCAAGATTTAAATTACATTATTCCAGCTTCTTGAAAAAAGTGTAGCCTGGAAAAGTAATGGTAGCTGTCGGTATATCATGAAGTTGATAAGTAACGTCTCCTCAGGGCTTCAGTATAGAACTAAGAATAGATCTTCAAATATTTTCGTCATGGAATATATAGCTTATAGCTACAAACATGTATTCCACCAGTTTTGCAGGTAAGCAAAAGACATGATAATTGTGAAAACAAAGAAATTGCTCAATTCCTTGAATTTATTGCAAAATAAAAAAGTTGAAATAAGAAACTAGCAAGACCCGACGCTTCTTCTCGCAGAGACAATCATGTGCATGGGAATTCGTTTACCAGTCCCATGTCAATGAACATGTTTCTGTAAGACGAAACGTCGGATCTTGCTTGTTTCTGATGCATTTTATTCTGCAATGAAATCCAGGGATCAGAGCTGAACAATTTCTTTGCTTTCACTATGGTCATCAACAACCTCCCGTTAAAAGCAATCAACAAGGAAAAATAGTCATGAAACTACGGATTATACATCAAGTACATTGAATAATGGGTTGAATAAATACCATGGCTAGCAATATTGTATTCATGCCACAGCCCACCTAAAATGTCTATATAAGGATTCGCAGGTCTGAAAACCTATGCAAGCAATTTAAAAATCCATCCACAAAAGCAAATCAAATTTACTGACTAAGACAAAGCAAGATGGCAATAATTATAGTACGATGAACACACAGCAAAGTAAACCTGTATCACTTCATTAACGCTATAAGTGCTTACATTTTTGGCATATGTGAGTTGTGAAGTGCTCCTCTTTTGCTTCTTTTGATGTAAAGAGGTTCATTGGTAAAAATTAATCTAAACAACAAAATGTTGAGTTTGGTTTGACCTATTCGTTTCATATATTTCTCGAGTGGTGATGATAAGATGATAACTTCAATCCTCTAATGAAAGACATCATCGGAACACTTATAAGGAAATCCACGTGTCCATAAGTAGTCAATTTAATCTTGAATTTGGGGAAAACAGAGTCTAGTTAAACTCAGAAGCAGCTGCATAAGCATAGTGAAACTTTATTGAAATACGGATATTTTTCTGCTGAGCAGCTTCTTAATAATTGTGCGTGCTTTCATTGATTTAATTAATTTCGAGGCTGCTTTCATACAGCAGGGCCCCGCTTGGGTGAGTTTGAGCGTTCAGGAGTAGGGGCCGAAACGCGAATCCTTACCCAAGTTCCTGCTGATGACCTCAATTGCATATTTTTTCAATTAGGTAATCTGTTGTAGTTGTTATTTCCTTTAACCTGTAGGGAACGCCACATGGGTCCTTTTGAGGGATCAAATTCTTTTAACTTATCGTTATCTTCTACTTCATCTTCTCCTCAATCAAAGCATTAAATTTCATTCTGACGCAATTGACATGTGCAAGCATCTGGGCGATCAGACCTGCAGATTAAGTTTTGTCAATAGATATAAGCAATTTTCGCAATTACTACACTGCCCAACACACAGTGTGGCAGACAGGCAGGAGTTCTCGAGTAAGTCATCAATTTTTTTCTCACTCTACTTATATTTACACAGTACTTTTTTTCATTATCTACCATTTGAATATTTTCAACATTTACATTTGTGTTTTATTCTTATTTTTCACATTGATTTTACTTACTGAATAGTTCGATTTGCGATTTAATTCATTATTAATTGTGTCTTGCCTAAGGTTAGCCCTTGCTAATTTGATCATTAAAATCAATGTGCTACGTTCCTGATATTCTAGAAAAAGTTTTGATAATCACAATATAATACATTGCCACGATGACACACTGGTAGGAAGGATATGTACAAACTTTTAATTTTGAGAGAGTCCGATCATCTCCAGACTAGAATCAGGGATAGGAGGAGAAGAGCTTCACCTTGAAAGTCTGTGAATTTTAAGGCCATTTTTAAAGAATTTGTTATTTTTTAAGTTGTCGTATATACTGCACGATGTACAATAATTTTGGAATTGAAAATATACATTATCTTTGAAAGACACCGCTCACCGTACTTGAGAACGGAGAACACTTCACATCGTACTTTTTGCTGGTAATTGTATGCATTGTCATTTAAAACGTGATTTTGTTTCAATAAATCCAATTCATAAATAAATTCAATACATCCAATCACACACATGAATATCAATGTGATTCTTATTCTTTTAACAGTACTATCGGAGAGCAATTTCTATGACGCATTTTTAATCATCAAACATTCAACACTTAGCATTTTACATTCTTCTCAAATCTTTAGTACAGACACGTCTGCAGTCGTCGGAAATTGACCCTCAACACGAACACAAATACTCTCCTTTGACACGACACGAACACGAGGCTCAAGACACCTACGTCAAAAACAAATTTTTTTTGCAAAATTCGTCTTGCGATCAATTCATCTAAAACAAGTACAGTGGAACCTCCTATTGCGGACATTCTATACAGCGGACACCTCCGTATTACGGACAGTTAAGCTCAGTCCCGAATAATGTTCGTATCATCACCGGTAACTCCATATTGCGGACACTAAGGCGCAGTCCCGACGGTGTCCGTAATATGGAGGTTCTACTGTAATTCAATATGAAACACTCACTAGAGGAGCAGATTGAAGAGATAGCAGCAAATTAATTCGGTTTGGATTACTCAGTTCAGTGATCGTCGTCGAAACGCTGTATACCTGTTACCGAGCAAATAAGAGCTGTTCATCAAGCTCCTGTGGACTCAGAGAACACCAAACCTTCTGCTGAAAATGCACCTTCGCGCATGTTCCTTACCAAGATGACCAGTGTGGTGAGAACGGCATGCACTGCTCAGCACGCTTGGCCCAGGAGGCTCGTAGCCCGGCCATGTATTGGTTAACTTTTCTGCATCTCCCGTCGATCTTGCATCACAAATACAATAATTCTCATCTTTTATCAATATTTACTTATCCTTTATCATCATGGAATGAAATGGGATAGATTGTCTTTAGTTATAGCAGGCTATTTTAATAATTTCTGGTATCTCAAACTGAAATTTTTTATCAGTCATAGTCAAAACGAGAATAAATCACCAAGCTATTGGTAAAAACAAAAACATTGACACACCACATCACGAATGACAATGCTTCCGGCGCGTTCACATTAGACTGATAACGATAACTAAAAAACGATAAATTGAAATAAAATCGCCCTATGTGTGTAACACAGCATCTGTTCATATATCAAACGAACGAATGTGTGATTTATCTAATAAAGGATTGAATGAGTGGAATTATTGATGATAGAGCGTGTTGATCTTCTGCGATGTTTCTGTGAACCTGATACATGAAGATGATTCATTTATATTATACATGTATTTCGTAGCTCAGTTGATTCGTGGACTTCTACATAATACACTAACAAATAATAGTTTTGTTATCTATAAAAGACTACGGTGGTTCTATATCTAAAGGAGATGTCTGCAATTACAATGAAATAAAATCGTGTAGCTAAGGCGAAAAATCGTGACGAGAAACAGCGGAGCTCAGCTATATAGGTGAGAAAGTGAAATGTCGTCACGATTTTATAGTTATCGTACTGGTGTGAACGCACCTTCAACACGACACAAAACAAGATCGTGTTCCTGTCACGAACGAAGACCTCTAGCAGCAACATTAAATCTTGAATTGCTGAGAGATGAACACTTGATTGTATCTGATACACTGAGAAACGGTTAAAGTCGCAAATAGTTAGACAAGAAACAACCATGATGCAAACATCATGCAAACACAGTCATTGAGCAAAAATCACAGAACTACACTGTTAGCTTGAACAATATCGCATCGCTTTGTTAATCATGGGACTAATCTATGAACTCAAAACATAATTGCACAACATAGTGACAGAAATTATAGTGAACATACAAATTACCTTGTTTTTACGCTGAAACGAAAAATGGGTACATGTAAAATGAAATGAAATTGAATCAATGTTCAGTTATTCAAGTGTGATTTTTTAGATGTTAATACTATTCAATTAGCAGATGTGAGAATATAATTGTGTTGCTGCCTGTTGCTTGCGAATTTGAATGAGCAAGAACAATGAGAAGTGAGGTTTAACTAAGATAACAAAGATCTTTCAAAGGGATATTTTGCTACACACTTCTAAGTAAAGAAATCACCGGAGGTGATTTTCGCGCACATTTATTTATCATGTGCGTAAATGAGTAGCTATTACTGCCTAATAATTCTTGAGTGTTGACCAGAAGGCTCTGACGGTACAGAGTGGCGGCCAAGTTGAAAGCGTCACATCATGCTTTAAGAGACAACTTACACAATACCGAATTCCTTTTCTTGAATGTTTAAATAGAAGATATCGCATGATTGTTCGAAGCAAAAATATCACATTAACCGAAGGTCGCAGACCCCTGAGGATCTAGTATTCGAGTAGACCGCCGACATTACTGCTAAACACAGTGGACTAGTTAGATTGGTAGATGCAGCAATTCCTTTTATATTTGTTAAAAATAAGAACTTCAAGAGTCAAAAACGTCATCTCAACCTGATAATGAAACTCTCATCTAGTTGTTTTATAATCAATGGAAGTTAAACTTAATAGGCCATGGATTCCAACAGCATTTTGAAATCTAACACAAGTCGTCTAGACCTGCCACCAAAAGTTAAGTCTGTCAGTTCAGTTCCTAGTATAGATTGCTAGTTGTTAATATAATTGACCATCATTATGCATGCATCAACTTAATAGCCAATAAAATTGGTCTATGCCAATTCAAATTTTATGGCGGACTATGTGAGTTCGCATTTTGATACGTTGTCTAATGTCACTGGTTCTATCACACGCTCGTGCTCAGTGGCAAAAATATTTTAGTGTATTATGATCTGAACCTGAGAGAAATTAGACAAGAGTTAGACGCTGGGAAGTTAATCTGATGGAATGAGAACAACCATTGTAGGCCTACAGAATGATACTTATCATTGAAGTAAGAGATTAGAAGCAAAATGCTTCTGTTGTCCGTAATTTCCGAAGACCTAGTGCACAATCTAATTGGAGCTAATTCACTATTCAGCAAATTAGATTAAGAGCTTCCATGAGTTACTCACCCAGGACGATTTCTTGACTGTTTCACCGAAGTTCGAAAAGCATCGATCTTTTCCCAAAATTCGAGAACCTTCGTCTCTTCCAATGGAAAATTAATATTTTCTGGAAGCTCAGACATACCTGAAAAGTTAACGATGTTATTTGACATATTCGAACATTTTGAATATTGATTAATACCCGAAATTACCGAATAGGAACATTCCCTGCATCAAATGAAGGAGGGCTGTGCAGCCGGCTTGAGTCAGAGACTATCCAAAATATGGATGCTTGGGTCTATAATGTAGGCCTAACACAGATATTATGGGAAGTTTCCATTGTGCATCACTAAAAAATAAATCAGTGAATTATGACATGACGATGCTTCTTTGTTGTTGTTAAGGAAGTTTGCGGCTGTAGATCGTTTTTATACTGCAGGGCTCACAAGTGTTGACAGATAAGAAGCCGGATAATTCCAAATGCCTTCGCACACGAATGTGTTTTAGTAAATTATAATGAATGACTGTTTCATGGCAATAACGTGTAATTTGAGACTTCAAAATCTTGAAGACCGAATAGGATATAGACAAAAACAAACAAATTTGATTGTTTAGCTTATGGATATCCTTCCCAATAGTGGCAAAGTAGCGTATCATCTGTGTTAAATGCACTGGGATGCAGCTGTTTGATAGGACAGAAAGGGACGGACGAGGTGCAAAATGGACGAAAATTTGCGACCCTGATTTTGCATCAGTTGTCAGCAGGTTTGATTCGGTAGCAATTGTTATTTGGTGACTTCCGGTTATGAAAAAACAACCTGCGTTTTTTCGGAGATGCTCCGTGTACCATCTGAGATCCGACATGGCATTATCTCGTGTCAGCTAGTGAGCGATTAATCTAAGTGAAATCAATTGACTGTTGAATTAATCTTAAACAGTAAATTCCCAACGGCTATTCTCGACGATAGCAGACTACTGGCAGTTTTTCGACGCTTCTTTTGCATGAGGTCTTCGGCTCCTTCAAGTTGGTAGGGCTACGATAGGTGCAATCTATTTAATGACTCGAATATTACATGCGCTTTGGAATCATCTAAAAAATTGGAAGACCTCAATTAATGTCGATCATGATGTAGGCACACAAGCCTACATCAGCAATGAAAAAACAATTTTAATATGATAGATGTCAGCAATTATTTTCTTTCATGGCCGGTAGCAACTGATCAACGTCCATGATAAATTAAATTTACGTGTCAAATATCATCAGGCGGTAATCAGTTTTGCTTAACTGATTCCTAGAAGCATCGTCTGAAAAACACGGTGCTTATAGCCTATATGTACCTACATGGCTCAACCGCGATATCATCTGGTGGCTGACAGAGCTGCTAAAATGTTTGGGAGCTCCCTGTACTGTAGAGACAATTTTTGATCGAGATATTAACACTTTTACACTTTTTTGAGAGATTTACACTTTTACATATAGGCCTGCATCAGATAGCCTAAAATCGAAATTTCCAATTTTATGTTAGGCCTATTTGTTACAGAAAATTACAGCTACACTTAAAAGGTTGAATTTCAGCCGTTGCAAAATACTATTTTAGAGAAATATCTGGGTTGTAATGCTGCAAAGCCATAATTCGTAATAATACTCTCGAATAAAAACCCTACCAGGTCGGTTAGAAATTTTTCAGTAGGCTAGAAAAGAATCAGTAACAAGCATGATCTCCTGCGGCACTAACAGCAGCTGCACAACGCCTTCTTATGCTGAGTACAAGTCGTCTCATGAAAGCCTGTGGGATGCGGTTCTAAGCTTCCTCAAGCATATTGAGCTTGATGACTTTACATGCTCGAGCTTATTGAGAGTTGTCAGTGGATGTTGAAGAGCGCGAACATGCCTGCCGAGGTGATCCCACACGTGCTCGAAGGGATTAATGTCAGGAAAATGGGGTGGCCAGGGATTCAACAGATTGATACTTGCGCAGTTCAGTAAGCCCTGAGTTGAACTCGCGCGATGAGCAGGTCCATGTTGCTCCATGAAAGGAAGATGAGGTTGCAGAATTTCTACAACATACCGGAACGATGTTAAGTAGCCTTGAATGCGGATGAGTGGAGTGCGGTAGTTCGTCGACATTGCTCCCCACATCATGACGCTTCCTCGCCCGATGTTTGCGGATTCTTGAACGCAGCAAGCCTAGAATCGTTTCCCTCTTCGTCGATAGACACGAACCCTTACATCATGCCGCTCCAAAAGGAATCCATATTCATCCGAAAGGACAATGGATTGCTTTTGAATGAAATTCCAACGAAAATGCGATCGTACCGCTCCCTGATGTGATGGGATGATAAGCGCCATCATTGGGAAAGTCGTTAAGCGGGTATATTTGCTTCCCGCAGAAGTCTTAGGACGGTCATGTTGCTGATTCGTCTTCCTTCACGTCCCCGGAAGTTGTCAGCAGTTGCTTGAGGCTGTTCAGAAGCGCTCACGTAGATGTAGCAGTCGAATGCATCGATCTTCCCTGTGGATCTCCCAGTCAGTGGTCTGTCTCTCGTATTCCCTGTAAATCTCTTGCTGTTGCCCTACACACGCTAAAGTGGCGTGCACATTAGGGATTTCACCAGCCAGCAGTCAAAAGGCCAATCGCTTGGTTTCGTACGTCTTCTTTCAATCGTGGCATCTTCCAATCGATGCAGTGAACTGCTTTCTAAATACCTGCTGTCTGAGAGAGCTCGATTATCACAGTTCAATTCACTTCGTCATAATACAGACCGTGAAATCATGAAGTCGTTATTTAGGAAAAGACAATTGTTGCGAGACGTCTTGTGAGCTGTATTCACCACGACCATCTCACAAAGCTTGTAGGGACTACATGAACGCAGACATACACCTTTTGTCAAATTGAACGCTTTCAATATTGTAAAAATTTCTAAAACCTGCCTGGTAGGCTTCTTTTGTTAGAGAGTGTACAATCGAATGAGAATGGAGCTGGTGTTTACATCAATAATCTAGAAAAGTCGGAACTTGACAGTTCATCGGAAATCCTAGATTTAGTCCCGTACCCATTCTGACCTCCTCCTCCAGAGGCCTCTTGACAATTTTTCACAATAGAGCGAATGGAGGAAATATTTCTATGATAGCGATAAGGAACGAACCGAGTGGATTTCTATGTTGATAGAGCTGAACTTTGCTACCAGTTTGCAACTTGAAAACGTTTCAATTTCTATGGATATGTTTTGAAATCTGATTTGAATTTGAATGTAAATAGCGTAATTCGCATCCCATGAAATCATGTTCTACCCTTTCTTCGGTATGGGACGACGACGCGATCTCGACAAAGCCGAAAAAGGCGCAATCAATTCACTAATAGACGAAGAATTTAGTCAATCGTACATCGCTGTAAAGTTGACGATCAACATCGACAGTCAGTCGCTTTGTGAACAAGACTCGGAAATCGAAAAAAATTCTGGAAGATAGAAGAAATCAACTGTGACGATCGAATTTTGAGACGACTGTGCCTATCCAAACGTCACACATCTTCCAAATATCATTCCCGAGAGTGGCAGGAATCGACTGGAGTGATCGCAACACCTTCAATAATCCGAACTCGTCTGATCTCATTTGGACTGGCATCTCGAAGAATGGTCAAAAATATCTACTGACTCGAAAACAGCGGATCGCAAGGATTGCCTGATGTAGATAGGGCTCAGAAGAACTGGACCCTAGAACAATGGAGTCGAGTTTTCCTCCCCGGTGAATCTAAAATTCAGCTCACTTCTCATCATAGAAAAACACGAGTGCGGAGATATTCTCAGGAAGCTGTTTCCTCGTTCAGTCACCTGTCCACTGTGAAGCATGCGCCCAGCATAATGAGATGACCAGGATTCAGCGCCCGAGGAATCGGATACTTGCATCTCTGCGAGAGAACGGTGAACTCAAATGAATATGTGAAGATCCACAGGACTAGAGTCTTCAAGCGGATAGAGACATCATTTTCCACAACACTTAGGTTTTTTGCTAAGCCGCGTTGGTTGACTAATTGTTCAATGTCTTTCCCTTTCACAGTTTTTGTTTCATTACCAATCATTGTCCAAAATCCATTTGTTGACTAATTTAAGCTGCAAGCCCAATTCTTTTTTACTTTTTCAATTTCACTCTTTGTTTTGGTTTTCTAGCGATTATGCAGGTTCCAGTTTTTGACACGATAGGCAGACCAACGATCTTCAATTAATTTCTTTGTCAGGGGTGTCATCCAACTTTATCTTCGTTGGTTAAACTAAACATATCTTATGGATAGTATTATCCATGCAACTTTTACCAAAGTGTGAAACCAAGACCATTGCTAATCTATTTATACATCAGTAACTTGTCGCAAACTTGACCAATCCGTGAGATACAGTTAAATCTTGAAGAAAAGATTGCCTTAAGTCGTACATTGCATGATAACTGATATTTTTTAACACGAGAAGTTGAAAATCAGGCAAAGCTGTTACTTTATATGGTCCCAGTTTCCGAGAGGAACATCGTATTTCACATGGTCGATGAGGTAACGGTAGCCTATAGGCCTATATAGGGGAGTTCGTATGAAATGAGAATGTGGTCAAGCATATTGTTATTACGTGTGGGCTTTCTACTAAGTGCAGCAAGTTTAGTTCATCACATAGAAACTTCACATCCAATGAATTCAGATCATCCGTTCATATCACATTATAGTCTGGGTTTCGCGATAAAAATGCTTCCACGATATTAGATAATTTGTCGGCAATTTCTTTTAAAAATCTTATGACAACATTAGGAGGAACGTATCGGCTACACATACTACGAGAAACCTTAATGTAACAATTTCGATAGCGGTGCATTCGACAGTATCCTCCTTCATCAAACATATGACATCATATGAAAAACTAGAATGTAAATAGATAGCAGCACCACCGCCTTTTCTAGTAAGACGATCGGAACGAATGCAGGAGTATGCATTCAATGAAATAAGTAATGAATCGATTGATGAATTCAACCATGTCTCTGTCAGACAGACAATTGTTGGTTTCTTTGCTTCAACGAATATCTTCAAGTAATCGATTTTATGGAAAAAGGATCGGGTATTTGAAAGTGTGACAGAAGGAAATTTCTGACTAGGGTCTAAAACGCAGGCCGAAACTACTGATTCTGGCCATGACTATCGATATTTGTGACTCTATTATGGCGAATGATAACATTTTCTCCTTTTCCTTTCCTCTCAATTCCCTTCCTCTTTCTTTCATTGTATAATCTTTGTTGATATAGATCAGGGGTACGCAACCTGCGGCCGTAGCAAAGGCAAAGTGCGGCCGTGACAATGAGAAGTAAATGAAAGAGAAGTGTAAGCAGAGAAGTGTGAATGAGAAGTGTATTGCAAATATTTCTGGAGTTCAAAGCAATCGAAAAACAATCGTCACTATAGCAGCATACTTGTCACGTTGTGACTGTCGAACACCTTTATGCCCATGCTGCTTGGAAAAATGCGCGCTCGCAGGCGCGATGAGGGTGTTCAAGCAGTTCGATAAGTCATGAATGGAATATTTTAGGGAAGTTGCATTCATGTGCATTCATGGCTAGAGTCATCAGCTAAAAGAAACAAAAGGGACAATTGTAGATTGCTCGAATTGTTCGCGCGCGTCAGCTTCAAGTCCATGACCTGAATAAGGATGCCTGCTAGATCAGTTTCTGCAGCCGTAGTGTTGTGTGCTCGTGTGAAACAACGGATTGAATCGAAAGATATTGTAATTTCTTTACGAGATATTGTATTTCTACCTATTCAGATTTTGTGCATTTTCATAAATGCTAAAATTTCAGTTGTGTTTTTATATCACATTTATCATTAAATTTAAAGCTCACGTTTTGTGTTGCGAAAGAACTGTATGATTGGCAATAATAAGATATTTCATTTCTTCAATAATAGCGCAAGGTGGGCAGGCTTATATACAAGGTTCTAGAAATGCTTAGACCCACATGCGAGTGAATGCCCAGAATAGACCGACTCCGTGATGAATGAATGAATGAATTTTGTATGGCCCGTGATTCCTTTATGAATGATTACAGCAGCTTAGTAAAGTGTTTTCTCTTTCGGTTGCCCATACAAAAACATGCTTTCAACTTTCCAAGTGCTAATAACACCTTAAACTTACAATATTTTCGGGTCAAAAATGACAGTCGGTCGTATGTGGGTTAACTTACTAACTCATTTACGAAGTTTATGCAATTTTCACTGCGTCATTCATCAGGGAAAGCTAATTTGAGTGGTGGAATATAAAAGGTTTTGCTAAAAGGGATTGTTTGCACACATTAAGTGCGACCGTGATTCTTTCGGCCTTCGAAACGGCGGCCGAAAAATGTAAAAGGTTGCGCATCCCTGATATAGATCTTGGTTAAGTGATTCGAAATTGATTATCGAAGTGTTTTGGCATTGCGCAAAAGCTTTTGACGATTTTCTTCATTGCATTTGAGACGAATAAGTCTACTTTAAGTCCACCTGATATATTCTACTTTGAGAGGGCTATCCAAGTCCTGTGTCTGAGATCAAAATTTCTTTCCAATCTATTATTATTTCTTCCATGGTGTTTTTGTCTGTACTTAGTCTGTCCTGTGGATTTTCTTCAGGTGTCTCTGGCACTCCTGATATAATGAAGAACTTTCTCCTGTCTTTCCAATTCTATTGGGAACTTCATCAAGGATTTCATCGTTATCACTGTGCTTTAGCATAGGCCTATACAGTTCACCTTGCAGAGCACAGCACTGTTCATGTAGCATCTCAAATTGTCTTGCTAGTTCAGTTAATTGAGGAAGCAAATGTTGGAGCGACTCTTCAATTTGTTTTGGAACAAGTGAAACAGTATGTGTCACATCTACAGCAGATTTTGGGGTGGATTCTTTGATTTAACTTGGTTAACTGCATCTCGCAAATCAATCGAAAGTTGTTCTTCGCTAAGTTTATTGTACTGACCTGCTGTTATGTACCTTACGTCATCAAAATTCATCTGCTTTGATGGAGCTACTTTCGACATTATGCTTGGATAAAGACTTTATGTCAAACAGGTTCCGTATGTCTGTCACGTGATGACAAATCGATTATCCCGAAAAATTCGACAAGATTGGCCAAATGAAATTGAAAACAGCGGATTTCATACAGTTGACGGTCCCAACTGTTCAACACTGCTTGCTTCAGCAAGCTGAATAGATCAACACACTGGAAAAATGACAGGACGATGCGACGATCAGGTGATAATTACCAAAATAGAACTAATGTTTCACTAATTGAACAATGGACACTGCGAAATTCCAACTTTCCAGATGCGGAAATGACTCTCGATGGCAAGAGTGAAATTCACGAAGTAAGAATTGATTGCGAAACCCATCAACAGCATGATTAATTTCATAATGGCGGTTTCATGTCAGAAGCAAGGCTTTTCATCGATATATGACTAATAGGAGCAAAAACCAATTTCATCACAATTACCAGATGAGTAATATAGCAGTCCCACGATCATGTAGGAATAACTGACACCATCATGTTGACATCTTTTAATTTTTAATGAGAGGGCAGAGCAAATTCCAGTACTACCCACCGGCACCGTAGCGTTTTTGCCTTCCAGTGAAAGAAAAAGAACTGAGTCACTTGACATTTCATTTGAGCTGATCGTTGAACCTAACAGCTGGTCCCTCCGACCCTGCCCGAAATTAGATTATTTCTATTAAGTTAGTTTCAGCATGTTATGGCTGCTTTGACAAAAATTTTTGGTAAGTTGCCCTGTCGGAGGCCACGATCTCCCTGACAATAAGCCTAACAATTCCAACATAGAATCACTTACAGGTAACCATGACCGTTTACTCATGGGTCGCGATGGCTTTTATGTTTGGAAGATGTTGATCCTTGATTTCCGATAGCAAAATTTGTTTAGCAAGAAGGCAGTGCAAACATAATATCAACTAGCGCTTTCATTCAACGATATAGTTCCATTATACTGTTAACTTTTTCTTCCCTAGCACGCACGCGCAGTGAATACGAGCATGTAGCAGACAACTTAAATAGAGGTCCAACACGCATTCAAATCTTTTAAAAGACTACAGGTGCCTATTAGGCCTACAGTTTCCAAAGCACTGTTTACAGTTGTCGCTGTTGTCGATGGCGTTCAATTAGAGGGGCGGTATTTTTTATCCATGTGTCGGCGTGGTGGTTCAGTAGTGATGTTTCTCATTCTGAGATCATGAAGGCGTTCCAATAGGAGTTTGGCGGACCTCGTGACAAAATACTACTTGTGCCCTTCAAACAGAAATTCTGAATTCCCTTTCCAGTCCGAATAGTAGAACTTTTTCAAATCAAATTTAGAACTTTGTAAGCCGCACGATCACTATCAGAATCACTCAATGATACTTTAGGTTGTGAAAGGATGCTAACAATAGTAAGATATATATACGCAGCTGATGAGTGAAAAGCGTGACAACTAATTTCGTCATGATTGTTGCGAAAAGTTAAATCTTACATATTAAAACGCTCACGTTGTTATTCAAGTGGTAACAACCAGAAAAGCTGAATTACACTAATTTTTATTTTGTAGCAAAGCAACATGTTCCACAATTTTTGGAAGAGGCATTGTCAAGTCCATCAGCAGAGGTGAACTTTTATTATGGTTCCTGAAGAAAAAAACAATCATTAGAACTCTATGGTAATAGCAACCATATAGCAAATCATCGAATTGCTAATTGAACAAGCATTGCCTCTCCATGACTGTCATGATACGGAGGATCGGTACAATACTAATAGTATTCTATTTCATTCTGTGTTGCTATCATGATCAGTCAATGCCGTAGTAATTTCTTCAAAACTACAAAAAATTTGCATGTATCACACTCGATAGCAATTAATGCTTAACTGTGCTCATCGAGTTCATTTAATAAAATCGAAGCTGTATGCAAATTGGGGATTTAATGAATGTTGAGTTGATAATCTACTCTATGACTCTGCCTACTATACTTACTCTATGATGCATGGCAATGTAGCACACACCAAATGGCTTCCAAACAAAGATATCGCCTCGAAACATAGAACTGACATCAGTCCTGCGCTTTGGGCTGATCGTAGTGGCACTGATGAATGTAAGTCATAGAGTAGGGATGCTCTATTGTATGGTGTAAGTTGTGTGTTGGAAAAACACGTTGTTCATCTTCAAGAGCGACTTATGTGGCCAGATTGACGAATCTGGTAGGTTTGGGAACCAAGAAGTTATCGAGTTTTTATTATAGAAAAATTATTTTTAAGTGCGCAGTATAGCATACTGACTACAAATAATCTGAGTCCTCCCATCCCGAGAAACAAAGACAATCCGCGGATTTCCGTTTCTAGTCCGCAAGATCCGCGGACTAGAAACGGAATTCCGCGGATTGTCTTTGTTTGTCGGGATGCGATAGCTTAATTGTGGAGTTTTTTTTTACCAGTAATTCGTCATGCCTCCCATAAGCAATTCTACAGTGAGAAGTTAATAACTACCTATATGCTACTGTGAATGAATTGACGATGTCCCTGCTATAATTGTAAACAGTAACAAATTCATCAGTTGACTATCAATACGTATATAATTTACAAATAACACTGCATGTACAAAGATACTCAGAAATATGCATTTTTAAGGTAACAACAAGAATGTTTCTAGGGTTTCCAAAGTCTCAACAATCCGTCTTCTGCGAATGTAGCAAGAAGATTCTGATGTGGATGATGGCTGACACCGATTACATCACGCTCATGAGCTGTTAATGTTCTCTCAAGTTTTCCAGATGAAACTGAGAAGCAATACAAAACACCGTCCTCGCCAACACAATATATCCATTCTCCTCGCGGTGACACAGTGGCACACATGAAATCGCCACCTTCTCTCTTACCACTGGAGAAACTTCTGACGATTTGACCCTGAAAGATAATGAAAAGACGAATGAATTTACAAGACACAGAAATAAACTGAATAAAATCAATATAAAAATTCTCTGATAACAGCGATATAGAGGAGTCATAACGTAATAATCCAACAAAGCATGCAGAGGCTAGGATCGTGGGCTGCACACCAATTGCAGAATGGCAAACTTCAGAATGGAAAAGAACTTCATTGAATACCAGCGGTTTCAATGTAAATTTGCCGGCGCAAGTTTACGGAATTAATTCGAAGTCCATGCAATTAGCGGTCTGCGTCCATTTCACGAACACAACACACATCACATCGTGTTTGCATTCGTGTTTTTGTAATTCGAGTGGTGATTTATTTTCGTGTTGAGAATGAATCATGATTCCAGCCAAAGAAAAGCTGTCTGTAATCAAGGTGTGCAGACGTCAAATCATTCAATTAAAGCTCGAGCACCAATGCGATAGCAATGAATCCTTCCCACAGAAAAATCTCACATAATTTCATTAACTTTTTCTCCTATAATGGGATTACTGAACTATTTTCCACAATAAGTTCTGAAATCTCCTACAATTTCATGAGCAAGGGCGTCATTAATGAATTTTCAGGAGCATCTTATAGGAAAATTACAGGAGGGTCTTCTTAAACAATTTGTCTTGCGAGAAATGCATCTAAATTCTAAAGTACACATGCATTATTCAATACAAAACAAAATTACACAGGAGACAACATCGGATTGAAGAAACTACAACAAAATAGTAGAAAGTTCAGTGGATACTGCTTAAGCGATAAGCCAAGCATCTCATTAATTCAGGTTTAGGCCTGCAAATTTAGCCATAAGGCAAATCAAAAATGAATAATTTTTGATTTTTAATTGCCATCATTTAAATAATCAAAATTTAGTGGCCAACAAGCGGCGCCGCTAAGATAGTTGTACACATCCGCACGTATAAAAAATAAAGTAAACGAAGACTTCGCTCAAAAGAAGTATCTTCTAACTTGAGACCATTGAGGCGGATATATTCGTTAATTCAAGCTGACCACAAGTCATTCATCAGGCAATGAGTCGCTTAGAGGCAATTATTCAAATGCCGAATCATCGATAAAGTACAGTATTTCCTGCATCAGCTTGTTCTTGCAGTCGTAGAACACAGGGAGGTAAAAAATTAAGACATGAAATCATTATTAAGTCAGCAACATGGCTAAAAACATTTTGCAATCTTTGACAAAGTCGCACTGTTCGACCAATCTCTATGATGAGCTCTCTGATAAATGGTGAGTAATTTTATCATGACAGTTCAACTATGTTTTGTGAACTGTCTGGAAGCAGGGCTTGCATGATCCAAAACCGACTTACGTGCTTGGGCTGCGTTTTTGATCCAGCGATTGAGCTGAGCCTCTTGGTCTGAGGACACTATCCTATGAGCGACTTGTAAAATATTACGTTATTCGATTCTCATTCCGCGAGTAAATTTTTTCATAATTTAGCACTCATATTTGGTCAACAAAATTAGTTACAGCATTTCTTTGCGACGAGAATGGAATAAAAATCCAGGCTGATAAGCAAGTGTAAGCCAGACATTGACTATTAAAGCGATGAAACGAGATGAATCAAAGAGAGAGGATCATAATTGACTGTGAATTGTAAACTGTAATGGACGACTGTGACACATACTAGAGCTAGACATTTTGAAGTGCGGTTCCCGGGAATGAGCAGAATATGACCGACGTTCCCTGCGTGCCGCATGAGGCGACTGAAAGGGACCTTTTGCCACTGCAGCTCTAGTTTTGACAGTTTGATGTATTATTCTCATTGCCTTTCCTCAGTGGCTATACTAGGTTGATGTTGCGGGGGATCCTGACAACCGAATCTTAGCTGTCGAGATATGCAACAAAGCTCTTTGAGCTTCCTCCCCTGTGGCACATATGGGAAGGTGTGCGGGTGGGACCATTGGGGTTGCTGCCTCACCCAGTCAATGCTATTCACACTGTGTGAACAGATTTGTCTTGGGTATGGTATCCCGGTGATATTGGAATATACATCTTCTCCCAGGGGCACTTCTCGCCAGCGGTGGGCATTTATTTGCTTACTGGATGTGTCGATTCGCATTGTCTTGATGCGATGCCTCCTATCCACTGGACGGAGCCGAGCAAAACAACAATAACGACATTTTGATACATGCACTGATTGAGTTGAACTTATGATTTTGAATATCCTCGAATGACACTGTGAGCCTATGCTGTCCGAGCCTTATTTCTTAATTATTTGAAGGTCAGTACAGGGAATATCAAACTCGTTTTATATAATGATTCAGCTGTTTCCGCTGATTTTTTACCGCACTTTTCAAGAATTTGTTCCGCTATATGGCAATGTTTACTTCAATGCTCAAACTCATACGTTAGCAATTCGTTATCACACAACAGCACCCGATCGTTAATTGATTCTTACGCGGGAATTATGAGATGTCTTTGACTGACATAGAAAGGTATTTAAAAAAGTCTTGACAACCTTGACTCAAATCAGATCACCAGGGGAGTATCGAAATGTGAACAATGTTGAAATTGCCATCGCTGCTTCCCTTTTGATTACGCTAGATTGAGAAAAAGCACGCAACATGATCATCGAAAAATTCTACTAAGGGCCACCACCAGCAAGTACACTTTTAGACTGGATCGAGCGGTTTCTGGAGATTTCTGTTTTACCTGGACCTCATGCCAGAGTCCAATTATTTAAGAAGTTGTGACAGCTTCATGATCCGAACACGTAACAGCGAAAAGGGGTTCAACAGTGCATATTGTCACTATCGTGTGCGAACTGAAATTATTTTTAGGGACGCACTATTACGCTCATGGAAAGTGAAACGGGTCAAAGAACTGTACGAGAACGACTGTCAGCAAAAAACTTTTTTCGACTATAGGAAGAAATACTCAGGATTGAATCTAAAAATATCCCACATTGACTGCCGACAATTTATGTACTACTAAACTTGCACAAATATTTATAAAAACACTCAAGGTGATATATTCAATGCAGGCTCAGCGGTGACCAGAAGTCGTCTCTATTCAGAGGTGCACTTCGAATACTTTCTGAAAATTTGAAGTTAATCGTTTAAGGTAAAGGTGCCAAAGAAATAAAAATTACCAATGTCATGACAAGGTAACAAATGACTGGTTAAGAGAAATTAGTTGCATGCTGCAGTTGGGCGTAAAGTAGCAATAATGTAAGTGCGCTGTTGGAGGGAGTCCGTGGAAATTTTCGCATGAAGCATGCGCTAAAATGGATTTGTTCATAAAATCGTGTGCAACGTTTTTGTTATTCTTCATGCAATTGCTAAAAAATATTTATAGGTAGTTTTATGTAAAGTTCCGACCTTTTTCCATCATAAGTTTCGAAAAAAATAGCGAATCACATAAGCAGCATGGAATTGCAAAAAATATGAATAATACAAAAATAATTAACGGAATATTACAAGAAGGGTGAAGCTATGGATTCCGTGGAACCAAAATCCCGACCAAAAACACAGTTGGTCTTTTGGGTATTTGATAGCTATCCTAGGTATTTAAAACCTTATCTGGAAGTGATCGAAACGTCTCGATTACAAGCTACACGTTTTTCAAGTTTCAATGTGAACGTGCGTGGTGTGGTCACTGAGATATAACTACCAATTTTAGCGTTGTCTATTTTTAGAATAGTTACCTACAAGCACTATCGCCTATAAATTTCCGCTTTAAATTCAAACTATGGTAGATTTCTTTATCAGATTCGAACTCGATTCAAATTTGAAATGGCACAACAATTTTGCCAAAATCTGTATGTCAAGACACTAATTGAGCATGAAAATGGAGATTGACAGGCTTGCCGTTGGGATGGATTTCCAGCCCAATCCCAATGAGAATTTCCATTGGGATCCCAATAGAAATCCAAAAAGCCTGCTTTAGAGCTAAAAACGTACGCAATTTGACCCCAAGCTGCATCGGGCTTACCGCTTAGGTCTACCAAATGTGATACCTTTTGAATTGACGAAGTCCACGGTCGTAGGCCTAGGACTAGACTGGCCTTAATAGTAATAGGGGCTTTAATTGATTATAAACAATAATGTATAATAGGCGTACTGTATGGCTATATTTTGCACCGAGACTGCCTTCACCCAAGAGCTTATAGGGGTCTACGTGTATAGCCAATATGTATGCATGAACTACAAACAAACTTGGTATTAGTGAAGTCTATATCTGAAATGCGGTGTTAATAAACAACTCGCTACACGGACTCACATGTACAGTAGGCAACAGGCAGTAGACAGCGGCATATGCGGTTAAATAGGCTTGAATAGCTCACAATGTATAGCTTAATTACACAAGCGGCGAAGCGCATGACAACGTACAGGCGAATTGTATAAGCCTATACATACTATTACATAACTGCTGCCTTTTTAAGCAGCACTATTGTTAGCAACTGGGAAAGTTAAAGCCATAGAGTAGGGTTAAAGCTTAAAATTTGTGTAGATTACACTGAGAGCTCTCAATGCTCGAATTCGAGAGAGGCAAGGTCAGACTGGAGACACAGAAAAATGAACTGCTCCGTACAACCCGAAAGCATTTGTAACGTACTGACTAATGACAACGATTACATGCGTATTTTGTTGGGAGAGGGCTTATTGGAATCTATAGGGATTGGGGTGGATTTTTGGTAGCCCAATCCCAATAGCTATTGGGATCCCAATCCCAACGGCAATCCTGGATATTGACCGACAGATCGAATAATGAGAATAACAGTATGTAATCAAATATAATAGCGAGAAATTGGCGATTATGTTAAATCAAATTCCCATTAATCACCTGCATGTTGAGGATAGAGACAGAGTTGGACCTGTTGGACACGACGAATTGATCAGATTGTCTAGGGAGAAGATGGATGGATTGGACGGCAGCTGATGAGGCCAGGGTGTTGACTGTCTGTTGACACTCCCCTGAGCGGACACTCCAAACCTTGACACATCCGTCTGATGAAGCCGATATCACATGATGTCCATCAGCTGTGAAACCTGCATCATTGACGAATCCAGAGTGACCTGAAATTCAAGAGAAAAATAACAAATTTCTAATCAAAGAAAGGGTTGTTAAGGCATTCAGTTCAAAATGTTAGAGGAATACGAGTAAATTGATTGAAAGTAGAGAACAGACAACGCTCCGCAAAAGTCTGACCATCCAAGTCCACGACGTGGAGTAGTGACGTTAAAGTAGAAACTTCATGTTCCGGTCCTCAATAAAGAAGAAAACAGCTCCTCACCAGAAAGCGCCCTTCAATTTTTCTTTATTTAAGAATCATTGATGATCACTGTTGCAAACGGCTCAAATGCAAAATAAACACGCAGGCCAATAATTTTTACGCAGTTTACTTGACATCGAGAATCAATCGATATCATATGGGACTGATTTATGGATTTCATTTTTACTTGTCTGATATAAGTCGGGCTTTTATGATTTTACAGTGAAACCAAAAAAGATCAACTGCTCCTAAACACAACTCTACGTGCATTTTCTTCCTTTTCGGATTTCTGTTTTGCCTTATATGAAGCTGCTGCATCAAATTCTGCAAATATATAGGGTCCATGAAGAGGGAATTATTCACATGTATTTGAACTGGCCTTCATGTACCCACTCAAAACAACACAGGAATCAATTGACATTTCCTGCAATCGATTCCGTTTCTTTGTGAGCAAGTCGCTAAGTTCACTAAACATGCGCTCAACGGCAGCGTTGCCACAAGGGACAGTCATAGCCCCAAGGGTGATCCGGCACAATGTCGGATATTTCTCATCGTTTGCACTGCTGCTGTCCTTGATATCACTTACATCCAACCAATATATACTTGAGAACATCCTTTCTATGATGCGACTGGTCTATTTGAGAAGCCAAAACATCAACAGAGTAAGACTTCCATTCTGCTTCAAGTTTGCTGATATCATTATAAGTCAGCCTCATTGCACGGCCGATTGATGAAACAGCTTCAAATGAATTTCCGATAAGAATGCTGAATGAATTTGAAACCACGCAAAATACTATTAGATATAGGTATCATGGCCATTTGAAAATGCATGGCCAACTTAAGATAAAAAGAACGCACACCAACAAAACAGGCTTCTTTCTCCTCAGCATTAAAACCACTTAAAATTTTCTTGGATCCTTCACTCTTTCTCAACTGGAAGAGTATTCATGAAGAACTCTTCCAAAGCAAGATGTTGTTCTATAAGATGCGAAACGGTACTTCTATTCTTTCCCCCACATTTCTGTTGTTGACACCCGGAAGTGCTGCATCGTCAACGATCTTCTCTTGCTCCTACCTCTTCTCACTGACGTGGCATAGCGTTGAGTGTGTAAAACTCCTCTCACCTGACTGGTAGAACATTTACATCCTCAGAATTAGACAACTGCTGGTCATTTGTCTGTAGACAACAATCACACGAAGTTCATGATCACAGTTGTACCTTGTATTCTAACTGACTATCCAAGGGACCAATCCTTCATCTCAAGGTTCAAGTAAGACTTCTCAGTCGTGTTGCAGTGTCGCTCAGTGACAGATCAAGTCTACTCTAAACCCAATGTGACTAACTTTGGAGAAATTTTATGATTTTGGAAAACTTGAAAAATGTGAGGGGGGAAGAATAGAAGTACCCGCGAAACGACCGGAAGAAGTTGAAGCCATCGTGTTTCAACTCTTCGCAATGGTCGATGAGCTTCAAGGTCTAGAATTTTTTGGACAAATTTGTATTTGTCCAACGCGATGCGTAGTTGAAACAACTAATAACAAAACGTTCGACATAATTGGCAATTGGGATTAAACAAAAACACACTTGACTGGGCGCCAATTTCCAGATTAGAATATAATCAATTTGCAATAATATTACAATTTCATTTTTAAAAGTGTGTATCTTTAGAAAAATACGCACCAGCTTTACACAAATCGCAAAATACGCAGTGTATTTTTTAAAGTGCACAATATTGATATAATTACGTAAAAATAGCATTAAGTTGGTTCTTTGTTGTATAATTTGCTAGAAAGAGGAAAGGAAAGAATATTTTCATCAATATTCATTTTTAAAAATTGTTGAATGAAAGGCTTAGCAAAAATGACAAAACATGGTCATTGTCTTTCCCGAGGAAGATATATCTCTCTTTTCTTCTTTTTCCACCTTCTGTATACATTTTTTTAGAAATACTGTCATGTTTTACATGGCATGTACTGTAACGCAAGGATATAACATATTTCCTCTAATAAACGATGCACTCTAATAAAAGCCGCAGCTGAGAGGTCAACGAACGAACCAGCCTGCCAACAGATTTGTTGATTACTTTGACAAAGTTACTTTTTGTTTGTTTGCGGGCAGTTTAGGCATTGTACGATCTTGAGAGTGGCATCATTAGAATCCCGTTGCAAATTGTTGCGTTATGATGCCAGCTTTGTCTGACAACGTTTACCCAAAAACATCGAATCGAAATGCTGCAAAAGGTTACATCGGGCTTTCACGGACTTAAGCAGATCTATCTACATTTAACTGTAGGATAAGTTGACTGACATACGAGAATGTAATAGTGCATTGCGTGCGCAGAATTCTATAAAGCTGCGGAACTTTTCTACTCAAATTACCTTTAAATTCTTTCAACATCTTCCCTGATTTCATGCCATGAATACGAATTGTTGTATCAAAGCTTGTCGTAAGAACGTGGGTATTGTCCTTGCTGAATTGTAGGGAAGTTATGCCTTTGGTATGAACGCGCTCCAATCGCTTCAAGCACTGTCCTGTCTGAATCTTCCATATCTTCACTTTTCCATCTTGTCCTCCACTAGCAAGGATTTCAGAATCTCTGGAGAACGTCAGACACAGGACTGCTTCATCCATCATCATGAAATTGTCCTGAAAGATAAGAGGCAAGATAGAAGCTCTCAAACTTAAATCCAAACTCTTGCTTATGTAAGATTAAACTAAATTTTAAGAACAGAGGGTGCACGGAGAAAATGTGAAGTTCAGACGATATGTCAGCACTAGACGCATCTCCTAAAATCTCAAAGCTTGGTACTAAATACATGGAAGTACATAATTCATTTTTCGTAACGGCGTTACCCATTCTATTTCTGTTCACAAAAAAATGCATGGACTGACCTCGAAAACTTGTCTCGACAATCGATGACATTAAAAAAAAAATTACAAAATTTATTTTTCGAGATTTTGTTACTTTCTATAGCTGACTTCATCTCAAAGAAAATTAAAGTTGCGTCTAAATGTGAGCTATAAAAATGTAGATATTGTGGATGATGTTAGTTGAGGTCAGCAAATACTTTAAACGCTGCCTTACAATACATGGATATTTGTTCCTAGGGTGTATGCAGTTTCCCTAAAGTGGAAGCAGTTCTTACCTGAGCTTGATACTTGAGATCCTTTCGAATTTTCCCCGTGATGAAGTTCCACACTTCAATGAAGCCGTCGACGGAGCCTGTGACAAGATACTGTCCGTCTGGAGAGAATTTTGCGGCTTCCACATGAGATTTGCTGCCTAGTTTGATCACAGTACTCAATTGAGTCGGGCATTTCTCTTCTTCCTGCAAATGGATTATGTGAATATCATAATCTTCAATAGAAATTACGTTAGCATTGCATGACGTACCTGTTCTCTCACTGCTGCCTTGCCACGGAACACATCGATGGCCGTTCCAGGGGGCAACAAACCTTGATGCTGTTGCCATTTCAAGGCCTGTCCGAGCAATGCCAAGAGCCTGGATGGGGGCACTACTGACACTTCTCCGGACAGAGATTGGGCAATGGCTGCACGCTTTCTTTCCTTAGATGATCCATCGATATAAGCCTACAATGAAACACACAGAATTGCCGTGAGACTGGGAGTGGGAGTTTTAGATAGTGTGGTGTAGTAATGGATTTTTATCTAGTGGGAATTCCTAGATGTGGGATTTCTGAGTCACACTTATGACCTGAAACTCAACATTCCCCAAAAACGCCATAAGCTCAAGGAAAAATTTATGTTATCGCTAGCTATATTACAGCATTCCGTCACTATAACCAACGTCATTCGTCGTGACACTGTTGACGGAAAATCCTTGCAATGTGTTTTGGCTCAGTGGTGGCTTTATGGATCGAATGGTGGCAATTATACACAAAAAATCTGCGCTCGAGGTTGATTCTTTGGTCATTTCCAACCCTATTTGATGGAAAATAATTATAGCAATGATTAAGATGATCCCACGCACCCAGTTCTTACCGTTCCATTTCAAATCCTACGATTCTCTCAAAACCTTTCGAGACCTGTAGCCTGCCAAGTCCGACGCCACCTTGATGTACATTGTCTCTTTCCCTCTTTCAATCAGAGTATAGACACCAGCATTCTACTGAGACTGCAATTTTACACATGACAACTGATTTGCTAAGTTCATTATATTAAGGTGAAATTTATCCATTCGCATCCCTCGACTTGACTGCGGCATTCGACACTGTCGATCACCACATACTTCTCCAGTATCCTAACATCACTTTTGGAATCACTGGTTCAGCGGTGAGAAGGCTCACTTCATTTTTTTAAGAACCGTACAATTATGATTCGTAATCAGTTATGTGCTTCTTCTTCAGTTATAGCAGGCGTTGCCCAGGGATCAAACCTTGGGCCCCTTCTCTTCACGCTATACACGGCAGATTAGATTCAAATAATTGATGAGAGAAACATGAATGTCCATCAGCTTGCTGATGATACTAGCGAGCATATTTTTGGATCCTGCAGGCCGATTGATTCAGCAATTTTTGTTTCATGAGTTTCTTCCATCATTGATTGTGTGAATTCTTGGTTGAACTTCAATCAGCTCAGCTTGAGCGCTAAAAAATCTGAGATGATGCGGTGTTCAACAGCAAGACGCAAGAAATCGCTCCCTATCTCGACGATTCTTATCTGTGGTGATCCATTTATTCTAGTGAACTCTGATTGTTGTTTAGGTGCTCAACTCAACTTTACTGCTCATGTCTCAAGGTCAATCTCATCCTGTTTCGCAATACCAAGACAAATCCGAGTCATCCGATCACTCCTTTCAGAATCCTTAACAGCCACCTAGGTTGTCTCCCTTTCTTTCAGTAGCCTTCACTGTTGTTTAACAGGCCTAGCGGGTTTGCTGCACAACAACCTCAGAACACGATCAACGCATCAACTCGTGTTGCATTTTCAGCTTCTCGTTTGTTATATCTCTCTTCTACTTGGTGAACTCATATGGCTTCCAGTGAATAAATGCGTGGATTTTAGGTGTACTTTACTCGTGTTTCCGCACTCCCTAATCGCACGGACATTATCTCATCTTCATTTGCCACTATTACCGACTGTTCTACATCTTGCTTTCCAGATCAGTCTCAAAAGTATGGAGCAGTCTTCCATCTAGCGCTCAAAGATGCACTTATTTGCATGTATGCAAGCTCGCACGTGATTTTATGCATTTTCTTGCTAAGTTCTTGTATCATAATTAAAAGCATTTGCTATTTCTTACGTAAACATGCGTACAAATGAATCGAGACAATCAGGGTTACGTTAGAACGTTTGCAAAATGTTAGCATCTACAGACATGCATGAGTAGGCTATACGAAGGCAAGTAATTGGCAACTAAGTAAGCTTATTAAAAGAATTGTCATAACTTGGATGCAAATCAGACATGAATTGTCAATATATTTTTCTGCCCACAATAGGAATATCGCATCATTCGGTCTAGAAACGGAAACTACAACATTTACAACATAAATCTCCTACCATGTGAACATGTTTGATGCCATGTAAAATAGTGCTTTCCTCCAGTGTGCAGGAATTCCCAGAGGATTCTCAAAGAATTTCTCATCTGCGGTTTGTGACAATTAGGGGAGCAAAACATCGCGTCCTATGACAGCTATCTTCCATTCAGCATTTTATCAGTACTTGCCACCGTTACAATGTTCAATTCGGCCTATCCTAACAAATTCGAAATGGTCTCTCTTAAGGCTGATCAGTGACCAGTCATCATTTCAATTCATCACATCGTATAATTCATATCATGGCGCAAATTTTCGACCGTTCACTCCATATTTGATATCAACTACGCTCTCCAAATAAGTAAATAGTAATCATCCTATTCGAATTACAGCGAATATCTAAAGCCACAAACGTGACATTTGCACTGCTTTGCAAGGTGACAATATAGTAGATTTTTCAATAACTGATGCGCCAAATACGCAAAAGCGGAAATTTAATAGGCATCTGCCAAATCAATGAAATTCGGAAGAACTCTGAAATTCTAATTCCTTACCAATTTTAAATTTAATTGCATTTGGGAGCGAATCGCGAGATTCAATGAATATTTTGGTCAATTTGCGGAAAGTTGGACACCTGGGACAGCTACCTTTATTGAAGTTAAAAAGGAAAGTTTGACAAGCGCTGTAAATTAGATGATATTCTAAACAACTTTCCAATCATACAATAAACGTTTAATCTCATGAGCAATCAATTAATCATAATTGAGAATAATGAATCTTAATGCGGTAAATTAACTAAGAGTGGAATTTCAGTCATGGAGTCATTGAGTTATCATTAATTGGTTAAAGATCGATTGATTTTTGTTGCTATCAACTACGGATAATTCCATCTGGATGTTAGGGTAAAGCTGTAACTTGTAAGAAAGCGATTATACTATTTATTCAGGATTATCCATATTACTATACATTATAAAAGTGATCTGCTCTAGAATTATGTATACAGTATTCCATTGCAATTCGTCAGTCGATGCGCAAGCAAGGCAAGTTCACACATGCACATTAACTACAAATTGAAAGAAAAAATCACTGGTATTCCTTGGCACCCAACAGTGCGCGAATTTCTGCATCCAAAATTCATGCACGAAGTTTTCCTAAAAAATTCACGACCCAACCTATAAAGCAACAATTCGATTCCGATTTATCTAACTTCGACAGAAAGGGCAGATCTCAGACAATAACTGCATGAAGGAGTTTTTCTCATCCAAAGTTTTCGATGGGTGTGTTTCGAAAGACCCAAGTGCAACATGGTTGCAAAATTTTGATGTCATAATTCAGTACAAAGACATGAACCTCCGATTTTCATGAAAACGCCTTTATACCCTTATAAATGATTACCATGGCAACGGTTCATCTTCAAAAATTTCGGAGAATCAGATAACCCTTTTTCGCTAAAATTTTTGCCGTCAGATTCCAAAAAAATCACAAAAAAGGGATCCTCTGAATTCAAGTGGCTTCAGTTTTGGATTCCAACCCTTTTCTTAAAAGGGACACACGGTATTATATTATTTATTGGTATGTGCACCCATATGCATTTCAAAGGAGTCATAGGTGACATTTATAGCAATTTCGAGTGGGCCTAATCTAAGATAGGCCTACATTTCGCATGCTATTTTTACTTTTGAAATTTGTATTACTCTAGGTTTTCATAGGCCAATTTATACAGCTGCACATATAATTTTACATTTACATAAAGTGCATTGCACAACTTAGCAAGATTTCATGCTAAGTTAGGAATGTAGTATCATGCTGTGTAAATTAGGCCAACTGGTACCGTATGCCTACTCACCAAAACTTCAGAAAATCGAAAAGATAGAAAAGCACAAAAGATTGTCACTACAATAAAATCTGGAAGCCAAATGTGTAGCTCAATTACCAATTCAGCAACTTAAGTATGCCTATCTTATCCCCTTCCAGCAAAAACTTGTGTTAACTGGGTAATTGCGCTTATTTTCAAATATTGTCTAATACTACTATATGAAATATTGTTCAAAGTTGCATTCTAGTTATTAAACAAACAGCTTCATATACTGGTGTCACCATAACTACCGTTGAGTAGGTGTCTCAAAGTAAATCTAATAGATATCCAGGACTGATTTGTTTTTTGGTGGACGTGATTTTCTTCAAGAATTTGTTACTGAAAAAAAAATTACACCAAGTTAATTTTTCAAGAATCACACTAGATATCGGTCAAGAAACTGTTGACATGAATGCCCTAGATCCTAAATATTGCGAGGGCGGAAAAGCTTTGGCGTCGGGCATTTGTTCGGATGACAGATAGAAAAAACCTGAAATTAAATTTTTCGGCAGATCGGGCATAAAACAAAACAGAAAATCTTATCTTACTTCTCGAGGATCGAAGTATGATTTGGCCAGGAGATTTTCCAAATGGATGTAGCGATCCGGTTGATTTTGTTTCATCATCATCATTGGATCCGTCTGACGAAGTAAAGATCTAGCAGCACCTAGCTCCCTCAATTCAATCAGTTCTATAACAATCTAAAACGAGAGATGCGTTCATCAAACTGGAATCGAAGCTGTCATTTGTGTGTTCTTACCTGCTCATATAAATCAATCAGCTTTGTATCAGGAAGCTTCAAATTTTGAACTACCTGTAGAACTGTATCCCAATGTCCAGCTGTGATTTCACCCATGAAGCTCTCAACTGAATCAACAGTATTGAGAGAAATTCCACTTTCCTCCTGCAAACAGATGAGATCATTACTACCGGATCGATCAGATAGTTTCAGGACTGAGTCTGATCGGAGTTTCATATGGGATTCGTACAAGATCTCAGTCTCAATTATCGAGAGCAGTTAAGTTCGTCAATATGCGCGAATTTTCGATAATGCGAATTCACTCAAATTCGCTTATTTACGCATGTAGGGTACATGGCCAACTGCCATATGCAACAAATCAGAAATTCATCTTTTGAGAAGGCAAATCTTAAATTGTTTGCTGGATTTGCACAGACTGGACATCATGAAATTCAACTCAAGTTCAACGAAATTATTCGAGAGTCGATACATGAATTGCCTAAGAAGAATGTGAAGATCTTCGCACAAGAAAAGTCATTGGACGAAAATGAAAGTGGTGCGTCCTTTCAATTGAATGGAACTTCTTTTCTATTTCACTCAAGGGATCCTGCAGTATAGATTCAATCGAGGTACATGATTGAGTTTCAGGTTTCCTCACTTTATTATTCTTCACAGATTGAGTCTGTTCCTTGAATTTTGCTAACATTTCTTGTGCATGCTCTCCTAGCCATGATCACGAAATTTCAACGGATGTGTCTCGCTGATTGTGAGCACCGCAAAACTTCATCTTCCGGATATAGCTTTGTGGATAGCTTTTAATAACGTTCCAATTTGCCATGACAATTTCGTGCATCCATATTTGAAAGCGCTATGAAGTTTACTTAGTCGACATTAACCAACACTGATGTATTGTGCTAAATCGAAATTCTCGGTAATATGATCACTCAGTTTATTAGAGACGACCAACAATAAGTTTTTCGGTAGTTTTCAAAACATCATCCAGCAATTGAGGCTGAGCAATGACTCAAGAAAACAAGATATTTAGATTAAGATATAGAGTGTCTACGCTTCTTCCGCTGGTCCACGTACGAAAACGCAGATCAATTTGTTTTGTTTGGTGATGTTGGTGACTCGTTCCTTTTAGTTTGTGAAACATGACATCACATCAATGAGCAACTTCGAAGAGATTATCAATAATCTTAACTACTATTTTCAAGAGGTTTCAGGAGTCTTTGCGAACCCCATCTATAGGTGCTTAAAGGCGCTGTGCGGTCTAATTTTCAACTTTGTCTCAAAGGCGTCTTCATTGCATGACTGGTCAATCTTGGTAACTTAGACGCACCTCGGATGCCTCAGTTAACCGAAATCTACTTCGTGACGAATCAGTTATGCATAAGAACAGCGCACAGGGAGAAAATGAACAGGAAGCAATGCAGATGTACTTCATTGACAAGAATTCACTTGTTTATGTTATCTGAACACGCAAAATCTAAAAAAAACAATGTTCCGCATACAGGTGTACTAACAAAACGGACGATCCTATAGATCTATGCCACAGCTACTGACATCAAGATACCCTATCACACAATATAGTGTTATTCAAGCTGATCTTGAAAGTCAATTACAATGACTTCGGCAGACATCGATCTATTGCAAATTTCGTACGGCTCAATTTTTGACCTGTCATTATCGTGGGAATCTTCAACATAAAACAAAATAGTTATCAATTAAAAGCAAAGTCATTACCTGAAGAATTTGTAGAGTCCTCATCAAGCTGCTTTCTTTCAGATATTGCTCAATCAGACGAACGACGCTAAAAGAAGAAAATATAAATGCGTAAATGCACACTAAGAAATTTTCTCAAAGACAGAATAATGGCAATATATCGCTTCAGTGATATCTCATCGCAGATAGATAGGATGAAACTTGCAAATCTACGTTTCTATTTAGAAATGTTATCTCCTATTTATGGAAGCAGGCATTATTTCGACAGTTCACATTTCACGACAGGATTGAACATTGAGTACTGGAATTAAACCCGCTTCGCTACATATGCCTTCCTTAACAAAATCGCTTGACTTCAGCCCCGATTAGTAGATTTTCATTTGATCTAATCATTGCCTAGGGACACACACAAGATTCCCTATTTTCTCAAGATACTAAGCTTACTTTCTTGTACAGGAAATTTCGTGAATACTGGTTTCAATTTTCAAAAGTTCAGGCTTGTTATGGGTCACCACTTAATTTTTGTAAAAGATGTGACGTGAATCCAGTTATGTTCCGCAACAGTCAAATTCAAGATTCTCCCAGAGGTAACAGCGATTAACTTATTTGACCAACCGGTTTCGATAAGTGGTTAACCGGCGATACGTAGAATGTTGACGAATGATCGGACCTTCTCTCTAAAGCCAGGGATGTGGAAGCGGAAGCGAATGCCCGACGATCGCTTCCGCTTACGAAAGTATCATGGTCCTAATGACTGACGCAATTCGCGTGTCAGGACAAGGCACTTCTGACTTTTGACCTTTATTCTTGATATGAGTTAAGTAATAGTTGTCATATTTAGTGCTTAACCTATTACACCTAATTACAAATTGGTACCTGTATTACTTAATGTAGTTCCAATTTTCTCATTACGATGAAAGCGATGGTGCATTATTTCATAATACTGGCATTCGAAATCAGAAGACCTCAATATCATCTCATCAATGACAACTTTACACAAGAATGAGAATTGGTGTGTCTTGAGGCAATTTCATTGTAGCATTCTCAATCATCTCTTGGTCGTTTAATTTTTTTTACTACACACGTGTTGGGACAATATGGCGTTTTTAATTCACAATTTCCCAAGGGTCAAAATTTTCAGTAAATTTGAAAAATATTTGAAAAATATTTGACTTTTTGCCAAGTCAAAATAACGCATACAAGTCAGCTACGGTTTACGACAGAAACTTCGTGAAGACTGCGAAGTGTTAACGTCAGATTCTATAACTCGCAAAAAAGCGAATATGAAGAAGAAGGGACTCGAAATAGGGAAGTGCGTATACAATGTCTGGTCTCCAATAATTGGAAGCGGAAGCGAATAAAAATCAATCGATTCCGCAGCCCTGGCTAAAACATACATAATAATCGAACTTTGATTGAAAATAATCAGTGGGAGTTGTGAATAAACATGGATGGATTTATCAATTCCTAAAAAAGTCAGCAAGCTGTGCTTAGAGCCCAATCATGATCGTATTAACTGGTTATCGACCCCCAGTTTCTTAATATCTCGCTGAAGGTACTGTAAAAACATTGACAAAATGATCGAGTAATTTATTGATTAATGAATACTGCAGCTTAAGATAACAAGTCAAATAATTACGTGCTTGCAATATCAGACCATAGGCGCAGAGTCCTACGAAAGTAAACTATGCCTATTAGAGTGAAGCAGGCCTAGTCTATCAAGCTTCCGACACATCCAACGTCGAGGGGAAAGAAAAGCGCTCGAACTGGCAGGAGCTCTGGTTCCTTCAGAACTGAGAACATGTCAATCATATTAAGTGTGATCATTTTTTTGACAGATGAAACTCAGTTTGTGTTCTCGAGCCATTCCTTTTCACTCGATGGCTCGACTTGATAGGCTACTCGTTATATCGTATTAACTTTCAGTGACCCTTCACGACGAAAATTGTTACGTGCTTTCCTGCTCGCTATACTTGTGCATGCAGAGAACGAAGAAAATTACTTTTTCTGTCGACTATAAGGTATCAAGATGAATTGCTTGGTGGTCCATGACATCCCACATTCTGTGGCTACCATAAGCATAATTGCAATCAACTGCTACAACACTATATTTCAGCCAACAGCTTTTGCCTTTCAAGATGGTTAACCACACTAAATTTCCAATGGCAAAATCTCAATGGGTACTCAGTCATGATTTATTCAGAAGAAAAAACAAATTTTCACAATAAGAGCTCAAATTCTGCAAAAACATAATTCGGGATAAAAAATGTATTTGTATACGCCACATGCCTTTCTACGATGTTGTCAATAATATATACTCGAAAATAGATTTTCAGGTTGGAAAATATAGCGCACAGGAGGTGGCCCATAGCCCTCTCTATGGCCGATTACACTGCGCTCTCCCCGACATACATAATGCAACAACAAAACCACGTCAAGTCGCTTAATTTTCAAATTACGGTTCAGAAATGACGAAACAAGTTGGACAGTCTAAACTGAATGGATGTATTGTATATACAAAAAGTTCCGGAAACCGAAGCCAGAGCGCGTATAACGTGGTCATCTTCCATTCGATTCAGCTGACCTTTTGTATGCAAAAGCACCCATAAGTTTTTGTCTGCGAAGCTTTATATCTGAATATTGAGTGCTCCCAGAGTAAAATGATTGTAAGCTCAAATCCTGTGTGTTTCGAATAGTGAAATTTAAGATATCGGACATATTGACATGCAATTTTCATCCATCAATCGTGATCACAGAAAGTTGTTCAGCATGACTCAATAAACATAGAACATCAAAGATTGATAACACGACGTACAGACTTATTAAAATTAGTAACTGGATTGGAATCGTACCTAGAATCATTCCTAGATTAAAGTTGGAAGTTGTGCAAAACACAAGAGGTGAAGTTTGCCGATACTCCCAGGACGAATGCTGATACTTTTGAAGATGTCTGTGTTACAAGAAGAACGATTTGATGATCTTCTTGACTTTAAAGAACTCAGAAACGTAATTGCAACAATGAGAAAAAGTAAAACCTAATTTAGAACCGATCGGAAATAGTGAGGTGATTGCCACGGAATCTTTCTTCAGTTCAGTGAGCTATGCAGTGATTCTCATCGGCACAAAAATTCTTTTCGACGTCTTGCTGTCACATTTTCATTAGAGAAGTAGTTCCATCACGGCTAATCATGATAATAAGGTATCATCATGGCTTTTGTAGTAATGAACTGGGATGTGATTAACCAAATGAAAAACATCAGGAAACCAATTTTTGAAGGGGGCCCAGTGTAAACAATTATCACTACATTAACAGTAGAACCATTACTTTGGGACGTTGGAACCATTACTTTGCAATATTGGTAGTATTTTGTACAGGGCTGCGGAATCGATTGATTTTTATTCGCTTCCGCTTCCAATTATTGGGGACCAGACATTGTATACGCACTTCCCTATTTCGAGTCCCTTCTTCTTCATATTCGCTTTTTTGCGAGTTATAGAATCTGACGTTAACACTTCGCAGTCTTCACGAAGTTTCTGTCGTAAACCGTAGCTGACTTGTATGCGTTATTTTGACTTGGCAAAAAGTCAAATATTTTTCAAATATTTTTCAAATTTACTGAAAATTTTGACCCTTGGGAAATTGTGAATTAAAAACGCCATATTGTCCCAACACGTGTGTAGTAAAAAAAATTAAACGACCAAGAGATGATTGAGAATGCTACAATGAAATTGCCTCAAGACACACCAATTCTCATTCTTGTGTAAAGTTGTCATTGATGAGATGATATTGAGGTCTTCTGATTTCGAATGCCAGTATTATGAAATAATGCACCATCGCTTTCATCGTAATGAGAAAATTGGAACTACATTAAGTAATACAGGTACCAATTTGTAATTAGGTGTAATAGGTTAAGCACTAAATATGACAACTATTACTTAACTCATATCAAGAATAAAGGTCAAAAGTCAGAAGTGCCTTGTCCTGACACGCGAATTGCGTCAGTCATTAGGACCATGATACTTTCGTAAGCGGAAGCGATCGTCGGGCATTCGCTTCCGCTTCCAATAAAAAAAGATCGTTTCCGGTTCCACAACCCTGATTTTGTAAATGATTTTTGGCATTATTATATCAGTGTCGGTCTTCAGTTGAGTGTATGATTTTAAAGTTGGATGTTCCTCAGTTCACTGAGGCAGTCCCCGAATTTTCGGCATTCGTCCCTTTGTGTTTTTTTGTGAGAAACTTCCCCCTTCGTGTTTTTCATAACCTCCAACTTCAATCCAAGAATGATTCTAGGGTAGTTTCCTATCCAGATGCTAGTATCATAGACTTCTAAATAACTATGATAGCTCAGGACGCCGAACTAGGGTAAGTGTAGTAAACGTTTTAGAGGCTGATTCTTTGAATCTATATATCTTAACTGTAAATCCCAGAGTAAAATTCCATGGTTATTTGTATCTCTATAGTGTATGGAATCACGATCACATTTTGAATTCTGTCAGTAGCTTGGCTAGCATTCTACGAGTAACCAGCTTCCTTGTAAATAATCTGAAGAAGTATTAGTCTACTCCTTTCCAAAGGCCCACACGATGAAGAATATAAGTGACTGAATTCTTTGCCTAACATTGTTTACGTAAATTCCCATGTCGGCATCTGCTCAAAACACTGGCCATCGAACTATTTGTTTATTTTATGATAAGAAATAAATGCATGTGCAAAAATTACGTCAAATCTGCATTACAAAAAAGTGAAAATAAGAAAATAAGAAGCTATAAACCGATGCCAAGGCTGCTCCGTCTTGCATCCCCATGCCACAAATGCGCCGACGAGTTCCGCGAATTCGCATACTCACGGCGCTTAGGATAGCAAATTGGGTTGGAAGTGTAACCTATGCAGTAACGATAGAAAATGGTTTCTGCCATTTTGTTGGCAAGGTAGCAGGGCAGTCGCTTTTGGCATGCCGAATATTCTCGATGTAACACTGGCGATCTGATTCATCCTTCGCGAAAATCAAAGGATTGTCACGACCAATTGAGTCGCAATCTTTGCTTCCCAATTTTGCACCATCGTTGCTTCGCCAAATCTGTAACGCATCCAGTGAGTTCCGTAGCATATTCCTGACTAGCTGGAGGCATCTGAAGAAAAAGATTGCCTACCAACATCGTAGAAAGGTTATCATGTTTTACTTTGGATCCACTGGAAAGCCTGATCAACCAAGAGGTTTTGAAAAATTCAACGGAGTGCAAGGATCCTGTTCATTATCATTCAATAAATTTCGCATCGATTTTCGTGGTGGAAATTCGATCGTGAAGACTTCTGATGATAGCGAGAAGCATGCGCGAACTATTTTGACCATCATGTTAAATGAAAATGATGATGTCTCGGGAATGTTTTCTCCTTTGTTTTAAATCCATTTGTACTTCAACAGGTGAATATTTGCGTCACCAACTGATCTTGCATTCAGCATCACATATGAATGTGGTGTAACAGTGATGATGCTACTGTAAATCGCAAGTGTCATCAAAACATGCTTGATAACACATGTATTGTAATGATTTATTTGATATTAAAGCTAATTGCTCTTTAATATTCTTCACCTTCTATTCTCTGCAAAATTATTAGGTATGTACAAAATGAGATCCACAATAATGAATCATCTTCCCAAAATATAAAGAATAACCAGGCATATTCATTCCGCCCTCCAAACTTTCAGCCTCTAAAAAAATTTGCACATGATGCATATTTCGGCGTCCTCAGTAAATTGCAGATATCTAGACGTCCATGCTAATACTAATAAGACTATGCGTGGTGCTATCAATCTTTGATGTTCTATGTTTATTGAATCATGCTGAACACCTTTCTGTGATCACGCAAATTGGAAACTTGCATATCAATATGTCCGATATCTTGAATTTCACTACTCGAAGAGCACAAATTAAGCTTACAAAAAGTCAACTGAATCGAATGCTGAATATCCTAGCCTTGTTCCTTAGAACAAGATATAGTCTTCGAACGAATCATCTAAGCATTGGATAAGAGACTAAAGTATTTCCTGACAAGTTAATCCCCCTTAATTTCAGATCGGCTGATATGAACTTTTGCTAAATTGTTGGTTAGTGTCTAAATGTCTCATGTAGAATAAATGCCGCATATAGGTATAGATGTGCAAACCTACATATGTAAAGTAGGCCTATATGTATCGGTATATGCACCGTCGTAGATTGTGCTAAACATCATCAGTGACCGTGCAATTAGTAGCCTACTAGCAGAACCTTATACCTCAGGAGATCGCAAAAGTGCAACACCTCTCCGACAAATGGCCGTGGCGCGCTCCAATTTGGAATCAAGAAATAAGCGCACTCCCAGTTGTTCCAAATAGTTTACTCCCAGTAAAGATTCCTGTTGGGCCTGTATGGCCTACGGCTACGCACCATCGTTGCACACAGTCAAGAATACGTGGCTCTGTGTTGACAAGATATCTCAATTTCATTGAATAATATCCATGATGACAACTGGATAGCCCGAAAATATACCTGATTATGACTATGTGAATTCAGATGTAGGCTGCCCTTTCAGGTTCCTTACGGGTTGGATCCGAGTACAAAAAAAACATGGAAATCATGAATTTTAAACTTTGGTGTGAGACAGGAAATTGTGGTAGCTTGTAGGTGAAAGTAGTAGTCCATAGTGCTCAATTACCCACCTAGATACTCATTTGTCAGATAGAACTACTTTTTTTAATCTCAAAAGGATTGAATCCCCGCCTCAAAAATCCCCATCACTGTGAATATTTCTCATTCAAAACTAAAAATGGTAGAAAGTGAAGAAGAAACGGGCTAACAACAAGCATGTCTGTCAAAGAAGATACAGTGCACTTTGGATTTAAGCGGGACGCTTTGAGAGCAAGTCTTCTATCCCACTTCAGCGGAGTAACTAGTTTCGAGCTCATTTCAGCTCAAATAATTGCAATCAACGCTGAATTTTTGTTTTTTATTGATGCTAATGGTTGTACACAGGTTTACAGGCTCCTGCTACCCTACCGTCTTCAGGTTAGAGGTAGAATCTGTGTAACCATATTGCAGGAATGTGGCCATTCTGCATATCTCCAATATGAAAAACAATCCATTTCATGAAATTGTTAAAAATTAACTTAAGTTGCAAGAAAAAGGAACAATATTTGACGCTCATTGGTCAACAGAAAAAAAGAAATCAGGCCAACAATCATCAATCTAGGTTAAGAAAAAAGGAATGTAATGTCATCGCAGAAGCCTTGGTGCCCTAAACCTACTTCACGGCGGGCGTTGGCTCAATGACACACTGCGCTATGAATTGGAACATGAATGAAATCTTGGGAAATCTCTACAAGTAGATGGAAAGTAATTACCTGCAAAAAAAGATGCATTACACTGTTTCTGAGTAGTAACAGATAAAATTATGCTAAAGCAAAAATGTCCATTTCTTTATCCAATGCGACTTTGTCTATGAGAAGAAAATGATCATTCTGAAAAGTTGCACTACAACAGTGCACAAGAACAACAAGTAGCAAGAGCACCAATACGGCTTTGGTTGAAACAAAAACGACATCACTTGATGCAGTATCTAGTTCAAATCCAGTCAAAAAATAGCTAAATTGTTAAACATGCAAATAATTTCTCCCGTTTGCAGAGTGACTTACGAAAACACTCCTTCTTAATCGGATCGCTCTACGTGTTGGAAATGGTTCCTGACATTTTTCCCGCGTAGCCAAAGTGCACTGTAATGATTTTTAAATTATTGGTGCAGATGTATACATTGTTGCCATCATCAATAGCGTCAAGTATCTGAAGACAGTGCATTCCTAATGAAGAATTCGCATCACTTACTCGGCTGATTCAATTTCAATAGACATGGTACACGTCAATTAGTATTGATATCCTAATAGCGCGTGAATTGATAATGAAAGTATTTCGGAGTTGTGATAAAGCTCATTGATATACAATACTGTGCTTTAAAACAAAAGTTTTTTTACTACATGTCACATTTGATGCAGTTTTTAGAAGTTGATGCCTGTGAGCAATTTGCAGGCCTCTCTTACAGGGAGCTGTAAGTGAAATGGCAGGATGGCAATATCACGCTTCACATGAAGTAGCTACTGGCATGGGTATGGATGCTGTGTCTATGTGCACCACTGACCAGTCATTGAAAGCTGTTATGTAATTTTGAAATGAATATGAAACAGAGATCGCACACTGAGTTACAATTGAAAGTGGTCAGTGCACTGGTTGTAGCAATATCTCAAGAATTCACTGATAAAAATTCTAATTACTATGGATCAACATTGAGGCAACCATGTGGAGGCAAATACCTGCATGGACAATACCATAGAGTAAATACATTAGGTAGAGTGGTATCTCCGCATTTATTAAACCCCCAATGTGCATACCAAAGTGCTTTAGCCCACTCTGAGATCGGCGATTCCCAACACGACTTTTAAGTCCCACTCTGAGATATCTAGGTAATGACAAGTTTTTACTTTCACACGTCCGTACTTTATTCATGAAAAGCATGAGTTTATATACTGACACAGAACATGAACTTTCAGTTCACCTTTATTCACAATTAGTGTAGAGAAACAAAATAACACACAACAGTAGTTAATGCACCAAATGAAACGTAGAATATGAGCTTGTTTGAGTTGAGACCAGATTCGGTTTGGCCCAGCTGACACTCATAATCTGAGCACCGTTGAGAACGTGGGAAGAGGTAATAAGCAGGAACAGTAGACAGGGATAGCGGCTTTTTGCACAAAGATATTTAATATTATAAAGGGCTAGATAGGAAAAAGACGTGTTTTTACCTTGTGTGCAACGAAACCAGTGAAAATCAGCTGATATTGCATGAATTTGAAAATATTTGTAAGCAAGCAACAAATATTCCTTTTCATTATCTCTTTTTAGTAATTACAGAACCAAAACGCATTTTAACAATAAATCAAGGAATTTTTATACATATCTGAAAACAGCGTCCAAATTGCAACAAATAATAGTCTATTCTACTTTTTCAGATGTCTTGAAAAACTCAGGTGTAAGAGCACCCAATTGTCTTTGGAGCACCCTGTTGAAACAATTCTTTCAATTAGACTTCATTGCATTATTTTTTGTGAGTTGATTATTAAATCTGAAGACCGCATGTTATATAGGAATAGTACAAATAAAAACCAAATGTTTCATTCTTAGATAAAAGCAGAGTGAAGTTCACCTAAAATTCACCTAATCATACATTACTAAATGACTTTTCTGAACAGAAAAATGAGCCGCGTCTATACTTTTGATCATGCAGATTGTTTCTTTGTAATAAGTACGAAGCCTGGCTATGGTTGTACTACATGTACATCGTTGCTGTGCCCACCGTTACCCGGCCACGCCAAACGCGATTGGTTGGCAATAATCTAGCGTGCAAATGTAATTTTGCGGTAAGAGATTACCTGATACAACAGAAAAAATATATATGAATTATCAGAAAATTTGATATAAAATTGGCTTAAGCAAATAAAAACAAACAACACATATTGCACATGTTGTACAATTCACATTCACAACAGCTTTGACATTAACAGACATCCGATGATCGATTCCACTTGGACCTGAAATGCCCTCTGTTTACTGTTTGCAATACCTGGATCCATGTTGTAGTTTCACCCTGGTGAATAACTCGAAGAGCGTTGTTGACATGGTTGAGGCCTATTAATAGCCAATTGCTCAGTGTAATATTCGGATTCTCGCATGAATTTGTTAATAGTCATGAATTCTACAGAGGTAGTTGAGTGTTCATCAACACCCTATCAGTCTTCATCTGAACAATTTTTCTTCCAAATTGATAGTACTGCATTAAATTGCTGTATCACCGCTCTCATCTTTAACAGTTTTTTCAGACTGAACGAATATTCTTGAAACTTATCATGCAGTATCAGTGAATTATGCTTTACATCATGTGCCATTTCCAAGACTTTTTGTCGCATTGCACACCGTACAGCCTACAAAACAGCAATTTCGCCCCATTGTCGTAATGCTTTTTTTGTCACGATAAGGACCGTACTAAAATGGGTTCAAATTTAGGCATCTATTTCTCATCTAGGCCTTTTAAACAATTAAATATCTTTGGTGCATACACTTTCGATTTTATTAAATGAACTCAAAGGAGATACAGTCGGAATTGTTTCCAAATGTGAGATATGCGCATTAATGCTGTTTTGAAGAAATTACAACGGAATTGACTGATCATGATCTGTGGCGGTCAGAAGGGGGGTATGCCGGGATGCACCCCCCACCAGCCCAAAGTATTGTGATATAGAATATGAACATTCAATTTATCAATTTAACATCAGTATATTCTACATTTTAGCTTCCAAGCAAATCAACAATTTGGCAATGTATCTGCACTGAAATAGTACAAAAGTCGGACGGCGAAACGAACTCTATCTCGCTACATCAATTCCGCTTATATCACTCACTGATTTAGAGCTTATCAACTTAGAGACATGTAAAACTAAGGAATGTAGCGGCCTCCGCAATAGGTTTGTTTATCCTAGGCAGCTCAGATGTTGATGACCCGCTGCGATATTGCGTATCCTACATGATGCACTTGAATTAACAGATGCTCTGTCCATCAGCTCTGTGATGCAAGAAAGTTGACCAAGTGCTTTCAAATTCGTGCGACCCACATGTGTGGTGGTTTGCTATTTGGAACGACTATGACATGTATCTGTCATTCGATTCGTTCTCAATAGTTCTTAAATGTTGGTGCCGATGGATCACTTAACACATTTCAGGATAGAGCTTCTATCGTTCTTAATTAACGGATTTCGTTATCCTAACTCTCTGAGATTTTCTGCATTTTGATTTAGATTCCCGGTAAGTAAAATTCAACATGAAATGATTGATGTCTTCACACTCAAGGTCGGTGGTACAATCGGTATAGGGTATTCCCTTCAGCGGCTCCAGAAGCCCGGTCGCTGCGTTGTAACCTGACAGCAGGTACAACTAACTTCGACGTGAGAGACCTCGGCCCCGGACTTATGTCTGGGTGTTTCTCTTTAGTGGGAATGCGGAAGAATTCCGCTAATGAAGCAGTCGAAGGAAAAATAACTCATGGGCTTAGTGTACCCCGATGCGGCCAACAGAGATGATTTCCCTTAAAGACGGCTGGCCACCACTTACTGTATGTTCAATTAGACATTTTAGTATTCCTCCCCTACCTCGGTCGGATGACCTGTCTGGGTGTAGTGTCGATAAAGTAACAACTTTGACAGTCTAAGAAGCTAGCAGGCACCCTGATCGGATCGATCGTCTGAGATGGACCGGCCTGAGAGTGGAGACGGAAGTTTAAAGTTACTTTCGATTCGCCAGCAGCTCCGATCATGAGATGGTGGCACGTCTCATCTTGGAAGTAGCTTTAAGGTAGGATAAAATATGATGAATAAGTCATGTGTTTGAATTTGCGAACAAAGAGATTACTGTATTTAAAGATCCATCACTTAATTATTTTACAATATTCATGCGAGGCAATATTTATAATGAAAGCATGTCATGTCTGTGAGTGCATCGGTTTCTTTTTAAGTTAATTTCCATGAATTCTTTAATGCCACATTTCCGTCTATTTTTCTGTCATGTAGTACAATTAACATAATTAATTGATCATATCAAGTTTATCTTTTTCACAGCTGGTCTCAATATGTCTGAAGTACCTAAAAAGAAAATCCGTTTGATTTCCGACTTTTTCACGAAACAGACAATCTAATTCCTTCAACAAGTCTTGCGAACGTGACAACATCGACTGATGCAGCTTCTGCCAATAGTGATACTCAGCTTGATGTTCATTCACCATCTGAACTAAGACGCTGCTCAGACAATGACATTGGCCGCGCTTTTTCAGACGGAAAGCGAGATTCAACTCTGGTGTCTAGATTGGATAACTTAACGAAAAAAATTCTAATGACTGACCATTGGATGCCGAATAAAGATTTTGAGTTTCCATTCACTCAGAAGGGTGGCAAGCGTCCACAAAAGGTTTATCTTGAAATCCAACATATAAACGGAAAATATGAATGCTTCAAATATTCGCAAGATTTGTAGGGCTTATTGTGCGTCCCATGTGTCATGTTTGGAGGGGAGAACAGCACAAATGACAGGGGAAAATTAACTGAACCTAGTCAGGTCGTGTCGTGCCCTCCAAGCAAATACAGTCATCTCACTGGAGCTGGAGGATATCTTACTCACCACCTATCAACCGAATATCACAAGGCATAACAAGAATTTGCTGACCTTTTCCTGCAGTCATCGAGTAGGCCTATGATGGATGTACATTCGCAGATAAATGCCTAACACAAAAAGAATGTGGAAGACTTACGAAATCGGTTAATTTTCATAATTAAAACGATTGTTTTGTGAGGCAAGCTAGGTTTAGCACTCCGCGGGCATCGTGATCATGGACACCTGGATCTAAACAAAGAAGTTGAAAAAGAGGAGGGAAATTTCAGAGCATTGCTAGCATATAGAGTCGACGGAGGAGATCTGATTCTCAAAGAACATCTGGCGAAAGCAAAAAAAAACGCGACATATATATCAAAAAGAACACAAAATGAATTAACAGAAATTTGTGGAAATGCGATATTTGCATCAATCAAAAAGGATATCGATGCATCACAGTACTTTTCTGTGATTGCTGACGAAACCACCGACTCAGAGAACAACTATGCCTAAGCGTGCGATTTGTCGGGAAGGAAAGTGAGACCTACAAAATCATGGAAGAATTGATTGAGTTCAAAAGTGTTGCTGATCTATCTGCAGTTAGTCTTGCTTCCGAAATCGTCGCAAGTTTGAAGAGCTACAACCTTGATCTAAATTACCTCGTAGGACAAGGTTATGATGGAGCATCAACCATGGCCGGTCATGTGAACGGGATTCAAAGTCAAATACAGAGAATGTTTTCCTACTGCTGTTTACGTTCATTGCAGTAGCCATGTTTTGAATTTAGTCCTTAACTCCTCGTGTGCGGTTCCGGAAATTCGAGACATGTTCTCAGCGGTGCGTGATGTGACGAACTTCATAAATGATTCAGTATAAAGGAGAGACGTTCTTCGAGATGCTTTGGTGGATGCTGGCAGCTCTATAGAATGCTTGAAAAGTTTTTGTATTTGAAACGCTTCATTCAGCGGCATGATGCACTAATTGTATTCTGGAACGTCTATGTGCAGATAATTGAATGCCTCAAAGGACTCCAGTCCTCAAATGACCGAAAAACTGCTGATGCCTCGAGATCCCATTTGCGCTCGATAACCGAACCAACATTTATCGTAGCTCTATCTTGTGCCAAAAAGGTTATGGCTGTAACTGCGTCTGTGTCTCGCTACCTTCAGACGATCAACCAAGACTTGCACAATGAAGTGGAAAACTTGGATTTCGTCGTGTCAACAATTAAAGCCTGGCGTTCGGACAACTCAAATTTTGATGAATGGTTGGATGAATCACATGGACCATACAAAGCATCGCAAAAGTTAGCGAACTCAATAGGAGTAACATTTAGTGTTCCACGCCTTGCATCTCGGCAAGCTCACAGAAACAATGTTCCTGCCAAGGATGTAGAACAATACTTCCGAAGAACTATTTGTTTTCCAAATCTAGATACCATACTTGAATCTTTTCGGACGCGTTTCTCTGCCCACTTCATTCTCGTGTCAAAGATGACTGTCTTAATTCCATCCAGTTCGTCTTCGACCTCGTCATGGAATGATCTACTCCCAATCTTCCGGATGTATCAAAAATTGCTTGGTTCTCCGAATGAGGAGGAAGTGAGTATGCGTACAATATGGGGGATATTTCAAAGTGCAGGTTAAACGAAAATATGATAAAATTTAAACCACTTGCAGTATCATGTACAATTGATTAATCGCTCATTAATATTCAAGAAACTATATATCATCAAGAAGTGACTGAAATCTATAATATTATGTGCCTAAATATACCTAAGTACTTGTGTTAATGCTGGAAGTAGCCTATGCCTCTAAGGCTGAACAAATACATGTAAAGTATGCAACATATATGCACAATGCATGCTTCTACAATTTATGATGTACAATTAACATCATTACAATATGAATAGATGCAGAGTGAATTTTGTCAGTCTTCCGATGTGCGATTCTACTTTCTTGTCTTAACAGCATCTTAAATCTATTTCAAACTGCACTTGCTTTTGTACCTCTTTTCAGGATGCCCAATATCAAGAAGATGCTACAGATATTTTGCACGATTCCAGTGACGACATGTTCTGCAGAAAGAGCCTTCAGTGCCATGAAGTTGGTGAAAGACTATTTGCAAACCAGAATGACTGACGAACGTTTGACGGGACTTGCTATGATGTACATTCATCCAGAGGTTAAGATCGACCTTGAACATGTGATAGACGTGTTCGCCAATAAAAATAAAAGGCGAACTGATTTTATTCTGTAATGACTTACTTGTTTTTTTATTTTTCGTAAATATGTGTTGACTCTAAATATTGACTCATCGTGCTCACAGACTAAATAAATTAAAGAAATGCTGAAGGATTAACTATGGTTAATCATGATTTATCAGCAAGGCAGCAAATATTTTCACTATATGACAAAGGCTATGCGCACATATAGTATAAGTACAAATGATGGCATCTCATTTAAATGAACATGTAATGTTCTGTCTTATCTTTATAGAGTTACCGTCTATCTTTGCACGGTTCGTTACTTCGTTCGTAATATCTTAGCACCCAATCTAAAGTACTGAAAATCAGCCAAATTGTAATCAGCCGTATAATATCTAAGATCGGATGCGAGCGAGTGGTGTGTTGCTTTTTGCTCGCAGATTACTTTTTTATAATCGCGCGCGCGAACGTGCACAAGCCTTTGGAGGCAAACAAGATTCAATATCATAGGCCGCTCGCCACAAAGAAATGTTTTGGCGAGAAGGAAATACATTGCGACGCGAGAGCGATGTCTCTCTAAAATGTACATCTTTTACCAGTGATTTATGAGTCACCAAAACCAGAGAAAATGAGATAATCATCACTACAGAAACTTGAAAGGAGAGTGAATTTAACGACATCAAAAATGCGTTTACACAGTTACAATGTTGATACCCATGATCACTACAGTAGCCCCATGCAAGTGATGGAGTCAGCGGAAAGTTTTAGCTGTCAAGTATTCTGCTTGTCTGCGATCGGAGTGAATAAGGTGGGATGTGGAATGTCACTTTCTTCTTGTTACGACAGTTTGTACGAGTAGATCGCTGGAGAGTTGACTTGTCCACAGTGGGAGGCTCCGGGCTGCCAGAAATAACGAGATGAGATAAGGGAAATTGAAGACTTAACTCCTGGATGAGACAAATTATGCAACGCATTGAATACTGCTGAGCGATAAGTGGGAGGAACGAATGGACGAGGTGTCGATAAATCAGTATTACAGAAAATAGGAGTGTTGTCAAATAGGTGAAAAACATGAAGTTTGTCCTTGAATTTGTGAACATCATCACAGTTATTTTGGGCGTTGGCTATTTCGTTTAGATCGGGATGGTCAATTGAAACAGAGTTTAAGCTTCTAGACAAAGCGTCAGCTACTATATTGTCTTTTCCTCGAATATGTGTCATGGAGGAGACAAATTCTGAAATAAGAAGCAGCTGTCGTCTCTGTCTATCAGACTTTGCTTCATTAGGAGAATAAAATGCTGACACAAGCGGTTTGTGGTCAACTAGTAAGTGCACTTGTTTACCTTCTATCAAATGTCTAAAATGTAAAACAGATTGATATCGCCAATAAAAATAAAAGGCGAACTGATTTTATTCTGTAATGACTTACTTGTTTTTTTATTTTTCGTAAATATGTGTTGACTCTAAATATTGACTCATCGTGCTCACAGACTAAATAAATTAAAGAAATGCTGAAGGATTAACTATGGTTAATCATGATTTATCAGCAAAGCAGCAAATATTTTCACTATATGACAAAGGCTATGCGCACATATAGTATAAGTACAAATGATGGCATCTCATTTAAATGAACATGTAATGTTCTGTCTTATCTTTATAGAGTTACCGTCTATCTTTGCACGGTTCGTTACTTCGTTCGTAATATCTTAGCACCCAATCTAAAGTACTGAAAATCAGCCAAATTGTAATCAGCCGTATAATATCTAAGATCGGATGCGAGCGAGTGGTGTGTTGCTTTTTGCTCGCAGATTACTTTTTTATAATCGCGCGCGCGAACGTGCACAAGCCTTTGGAGGCAAACAAGATTCAATATCATAGGCCGCTCGCCACAAAGAAATGTTTTGGCGAGAAGGAAATACATTGCGACGCGAGAGCGATGTCTCTCTAAAATGTACATCTTTTACCAGTGATTTATGAGTCACCAAAACCAGAGAAAATGAGATAATCATCACTACAGAAACTTGAAAGGAGAGTGAATTTAACGACATCAAAAATGCGTTTACACAGTTACAATGTTGATACCCATGATCACTACAGTAGCCCCATGCAAGTGATGGAGTCAGCGGAAAGTTTTAGCTGTCAAGTATTCTGCTTGTCTGCGATCGGAGTGAATAAGGTGGGATGTGGAATGTCACTTTCTTCTTGTTACGACAGTTTGTACGAGTAGATCGCTGGAGAGTTGACTTGTCCACAGTGGGAGGCTCCGGGCTGCTGGTATTTTGCGGATTCGGGCTTTGCTTCGCATTCTTTGAACTGCATTTCGTAGGACTAGGTTGATCCGGATCAGGAGGTGATTCATCTGTAGCAGAGGTCGCACCGGTAGGCGTGTTTCTGGAATGAGTTGGCCTGTGAAAATTAGATTTAGTAGGAACAACAATGTTAGCCGGTTTTAACCTTTCTTTCGAAATAGCTGAGGTTCTGCCAGACGGATACTTCACCTTGACCGTACTAGGGCCTACGTCTAACACTGGGAAAGGTCCTTCATAAGGAGCTTCAAGTGGACGCCTAACCCTATCGACTCGCACCCAAACAAAATCGTCTACTTTTATGTTGAACTCGGTGGGGTTTTTGTTATGAACATGATGTCGACCGAGAGCGAGGGAGGAAAAATCAGTAGATTCTACACAAGTTGCGAATTTTTTGATGAAGTCAGAATGAGCTTCCGTGTCCTGTCTTACGTTGTTAAAGCACATGTGGGGAGCGAGAATGGGAGAACCGGTGACTGCGGTGAAAGGCGAGAAATCACTGTCGTTAGGAATAGAACGCAGGGATAATTCGACTACAGGTAAGCTTATTAACCATTCCTGCTTCCTGGCGATTAGGGCGCTTTTAAGGGTACGGTGGAACCGTTCCAGCATTCCGTTGCTTTGGGGATGGTAGGGTGATGTACGGAGGCGGTGAAAACCGATAACCTTCGATAGTTCGGCAAAAAGTGTACTTTCGAATTGGCGGCCTTGGTCCGTAACTAAGAACAATGGGACGCCAAATCTACTGACCCACGATGCCAGGAATGCACGTGCCACTGTTTCTGCAGTTATGTCAGCTACGGGACAGCATTCGAACCAACGGGTGGCACGGTCAATGAATGTTACGAGATAACGGGCAGGAGACGTAAAGGGCGAATCTATAGTATGTGATGGGGTTAAGGGACCGACAATGTCGACGTGGACGGTTTGAAATCTATCGACATTCGGATAATTAGACTGCTGATAGATTGGCCGATGGTGTCGAGTTACTTTCGCCGCTTGACAATTACTACAATGCTTGACCAATGATTTAATGTCGCGGCGCATATCGGGCCAGAAATAACGAGATGAGATAAGGGAAATTGAAGACTTAACTCCTGGATGAGACAAATTATGCAACGCATTGAATACTGCTGAGCGATAAGTGGGAGGAACGAATGGACGAGGTGTCGATAAATCAGTATTACAGAAAATAGGAGTGTTGTCAAATAGGTGAAAAACATGAAGTTTGTCCTTGAATTTGTGAACATCATCACAGTTATTTTGGGCGTTGGCTATTTCGTTTAGATCGGGATGGTCAATTGAAACAGAGTTCAAGCTTCTAGACAAAGCGTCAGCTACTATATTGTCTTTTCCTCGAATATGTGTCATGGAGGAGACAAATTCTGAAATAAGAAGCAGCTGTCGTCTCTGTCTATCAGACTTTGCTTCATTAGGAGAATAAAATGCTGACACAAGCGGTTTGTGGTCAACTAGTAAGTGCACTTGTTTACCTTCTATCAAATGTCTAAAATGTAAAACAGATTGATAAGCGGCAAGTAACTCACGGTCAAAAGCGGAATAGGATGTCTGAGGTTTTGTGAGTTTTTTAGAATAAAATGAGATAGGCCTCGTTTCATTATTCACAGTTTGATGGAGTGCGCCACCAACAGCGGTACTCGAAGCATCTGTGACTAATGTGAAATCAGTAGTATCAGGGTCAGGGTGATATAATGTTTCGCTTTCAGATAAGGCTTCTTTTATTTTACGAAAAGCATCTTCTGCTTTCGGGTTCCAATTAAGTTTGTGGTTACGTTGGTTAGTTGAACCAAGCAAGGTATAAAGTGGATGACAAATAGCTGAGAAATAGGGAATAAAATATCGGTAATAACTGATCATGCCCATAAATCTGCGGAGAGAAGCATAATCGACGGGCTTGGTAAAGTCCAGGATAGCCTGCACTTTTTGTGGTTTAGGTTGGGTACCATCTTTGCAAATGCGGTGGCCAAGGAATTCGATTTCGTTGGTCATGAATTCGCATTTATTTGCAGAAATTTTTAGACCTGATTCACTGAGTTTCTGGAAGACCTGAGAGAGATGGGCAATGTGTTCATCTTCGGTACGAGAAAATACAAGTATATCGTCAAGATAGGCAAATACGAAAGGCATTTCACGGAAAGTAGAATCAATCATTCGTTGAAACGTTTGCGCTGCGTTACGCAGGCCAAATGGCATATACAAATACTCTAATAACCCAAAAGAGGTTATAATGGCTGTCTTTTCAATGTCTTTGGATGACATCGGAATTTGGTGATAGGCCCTAACTAGGTCTAGTTTTGAGAAAACAGAACTACCGAATAGTTTAGCCTTCAACGAGTTTATATGGGGAATCGGATATCTGTCTGGTCTAGTTATGGAATTCAGACGGCGGAAATCGCCACACGGTCTCCAAGAGCCGTCAGCTTTGGCTACAAGATGTAGCGGTGATGCCCACGGGCTTTTGGAGGGGCGAATAATTCCCTGCTGCAAAAGGCAGTCGAATTCAGACTTAGCGGCGGCGAACTTTTCGCCGTTTAGCGGTCTAGCTTTCGCGAAGACAGGTAGGTCAGTAGTAGTTTCTATGACATGCTGAGTCTTAATAACGGGTTGTAAATCAGTACGGGTTGAGTTGTCATATAAGGAGGAAAACTGTTTTAGTAAATGTGAAATACGGGGTTCATGTACTATAGGCGATACTAGTGACAGGGAAGGACTATTCTCGTTAGAAATCGAACAGACAGAAAATAAGTTAGTTGTACTGTCAATGAGACGCGTATTACGGCAATCAACTAACAATGAAAAATGATATAAAAAATCCGCGCCTAAAAGGGGTTCACGAACGTTAGCGATTATAAAAATCCAATGGAAGGAACGTCTAAGCTTCTTGGACTGAATGTTAATAAAGCACTCGCCGTGCACCTGTAATGGAGTGCCGTCAACCGAGTTGAGGGACAAATGAGACGGGTGAACCGTAAGGTTAAAAAGTCGCACATGTGAAACAGGTAAAACGGACACGGCAGCTCCACTGTCTATCAAAAAATTTATAGTTCTACTAACGATAATGAAAGCGGCGGAAAAACACTTAGTAGGGGCAGGGCTGTTTGCCGCACAGACAGCCGCCCTATCTAGTTTGACCGGGGGGAGAACTATCTCTCGAAGAACGAGGAGAGGATCTAGGGGTATTTCTAGCAGAACGGGTAACGTTACAGTTAGATTTGTTGGGCCATCTGCACCAACTACGACAAGTGCGGGCTTTATCAGCAAAAAATATGTGAGCTCAGCAGACTTTAGGGCGCTGATCCTTAGAAAAGGGGAGGAGGTCTTTGCCGACCTGAGAGGAGGTATGAAATTCCCTCTGGCTATGAACCCGGTTAACAATGGCCGTATTGCTGTTCATACTAAAGCTACACAATTCGTCAGCCAACTTACCCAAATCTGCCAGTGGTGTTGACTTCTGAGTCGCAATAATTGGAGAGATGTTGGGTGGAAGGGCTTGCTGGAACTTGTGGCGGAGTAGGTCGTCTGCAACGCCGGCTTTGGATGCGAGTACTTGCATTTCCGATAGGTAGTGGGAAGGCTTGCCGGTCAACGGTTATTCACGTAGGAATTTGTCGAAAATTTCAGGCTTCGAAGCTTCGTGGAAGGCCAAGATTGTGGCTTTAAGTGTGTCGTAGTCTTTCGAAGAAATGTCAGAGGACGAGCATTGACCGACAACTTCGACTGGCAGGGCGCTCAATGCATGGAAAAACTTCGTGGAAGACACAGTTATGTTGGCTAAGGCGAACTGAGCCTCAAGGATAACGAACCATGCCGATGGATTTGAAGGTAGGAAGATCGGAGCTTTAACGCTGACTGCGTTAGTGGTTGCCCCGGCGGTAGCAGGATCCATATGTTCGGAGTCGGGCTCACCAATGTAATGTTCTGTCTTATCTTTATAGAGTTACCGTCTATCTTTGCACGGTTCGTTACTTCGTTCGTAATATCTTAGCACCCAATCTAAAGTACTGAAAATCAGCCAAATTGTAATCAGCCGTATAATATCTAAGATCGGATGCGAGCGAGTGGTGTGTTGCTTTTTGCTCGCAGATTACTTTTTTATAATCGCGCGCGCGAACGTGCACAAGCCTTTGGAGGCAAACAAGATTCAATATCATAGGCCGCTCGCCACAAAGAAATGTTTTGGCGAGAAGGAAATACATTGCGACGCGAGAGCGATGTCTCTCTAAAATGTACATCTTTTACCAGTGATTTATGAGTCACCAAAACCAGAGAAAATGAGATAATCATCACTACAGAAACTTGAAAGGAGAGTGAATTTAACGACATCAAAAATGCGTTTACACAGTTACAATGTTGATACCCATGATCACTACAAACATATACATGTACATGCAAATGTAATTTAAAACAGGCAATTCAAGTCATAGGGCCGAATATAACTTAAGACATTTGCTGATTATTTTGCATTTTATTCTGTTTGAGGATTGGAACAATTAAATTTCCCCCCACCAGAATTTTCTGTGACCGCCCCTGATCATGATAGCATAAAGCAGAAGGAAATGATATTATTTTGCAGATAGTCCGTGTCTGACAGCCTTGGTGAGGTAATGTTTGTTAAATTGGCAACTCGATGACCTGCGCTATTGCTTTCCTGCTGAACCTCAAGAGAATTCTCTTAAGCGTGATCAGGCAACAGCTGACACTGGCATAGCAAAATCACATAGGGATATGTAGGTAGAGAGAGTGTCGACCATAGAGTAGGGATATATAGGTAGAGTGTCGACTCAAAAAAGTATCTGTATACAGTGAAAATTTTTATATCAAAAGATTCAGTTTGTTGCGGAGATTACGTTCCTGTGGTCCAAAAAATTATTTGAGCAGTTTTGAAAAAAGTCAAAATTTGCCAATTTATATACTACCGAGATGACTCTCCTATATAAGTAGTATGAAACAAGTTGGATATCAAAAGCAATATTTTCTAATAAGCATCCTAACTAAGCGGAAATCAAGTTAATTATCAAGGGAATTTCATGAATTGTATTATAGTGGAAGTCGTCATGAAAAAGTCGCGATCTTATTCGTGCTTTCTTGGCTGAAATTTCAAGTTTCTAATTCAATTTTCATCTGCATGATTATATGATTTGATCACTAAATTCATGTTTCATTTCTTGAATCTGAATAGTGATGTGGACCCATTTACATCTTTCAAGGTGAATTGAAGTCATTGTCTTTGATTACGTGATTTTGCTCTACCAGTGGCAGGTTGCCTGTGAAATGATCACGCTTAAGAAAATACTCTTGAGGTTGAGCATGAAAGTATAGGAACCCATCGAATTGCTAGTTTAGCAAACATTAAATCTCCAAGGCTGTCTTGAGGATCTGTAAAATGCCATCATTCCTTCTGCATTGCAATCATGATCACTCAATTCCGTGGCAATTTTTTCAGAACTGCAAAAATTTGCACATCTCACATTTGCTGACAATACCCCGTGTATGTCCGTGAGTTCATTCAATAAAATCGAAAGTGTATACACATTGTGGATTTAATAAATGCGGAGTTACCACTCTACCTAATATGGCTACTCTATGGTGTCGACCCAAAAAAGTATATGTATAGAGTGAAAGCTTTTATATCACAAGATTCAGTTTTTTGAGGAGATCACGTTCCCGTGGTCCAAAAAATTATTTGAGTAGTTTTAAAAATGTCAAAATTTTGACAATTTATATAGGCCCACTACCGAGATGACTCCTCTATGTAGGTAGTATGCAACAAGTTGGATATCAAAAGGAATGAATATTTGCTAATAATCATCCCAGCTAACAGGAAATCAAGCTGATTATCAAGGAAATTTCTTGATCCGCATTATAATGGAAGTCTTCATGAAAAAATCGCGACATTATTCGTGCTTTCTTGGCTGGAATGTCAAGTTTTTAATTCAATTTTCACCGGCATGATTTTATGATTCACTAAATTCATGTTTCATTTCTTGAATCTGAATAGTGATGTGGAGCCACTTACATCTTTCAAAGTTAATTGAAATCATTGTCTTTGAATGCTTTAAAAATACCACAAACTGTCATCACATCGACGCCGTCGATATGATGATTTTCATCGTCGATATGATGATTTTCATCGTCGATGTGATGATGGAAACTTATGTCACCATTTAATATACACTGATTGACATGATATCCCTGGAAGATACTTGATGCACAAGCGACGCAAATGTATTCGTAAGTGTACCGACTGGAAAAGTAAAGCGCCGATTCCCTGTTTCCACATCTACACCTTGCAAACAGTTCCTATGCATCACCAATCGAGTAGAGGTTAAGTTTCCCCTTTTTGTCTTTCAATCAACGACTCACTTCTTTCAATGGAGAGAATGACAAAAGAAGGAACCGGATTATTGATCACAAGCTCCGGTACCGATTCTGAGGATTTTTTTGCTGATAATATAAAAGAGGCATCACGCATCAGATTGTGAGAACGGCAAAGCAAGATGAGGATAGCCGAAATCACAGGAGAGAGCAGCAACTGTCATGGCAGCTGGTTTTGATGATTTAACCATGCGAATGTGGAATTCGAGGTTTCAAGTACGGTCCCTGATTTACTTTAATACATTGTAGGCCAAATAAATGTAGGATCGATATTCTTTCAAAGGTCTCACATGGCCTATATCAAGCCTAGACCATAGGAATCTCATTGAGCATGCAAGTAGACCTAGACATAGATAGAGCTAATTTTATCAAATCTCCATTGAAATTTAGTAAATGACACAAGATAAGCTATAATAATTCCAGACACTGCGAATATCATTTTCATGCTGCACTCAATGTTATAGGCCTATTTTGGATACTGTCAATCACTTCAATAGCATTTTAATACTGTGGATTAAATACCATTGCTATGACACCCATATGAGGATCTCAATGATGTGATCGCAAAATAGTATAATAAGTTAGTAGTTCTATCTTAAATGGCAATATGAAGCATGATTATGAGCTTAAGCTTGCGCATTGTAGGTATATTGTTGACATATTGTTGATGAATGGTATTTGTGATTATTTCTTTCTTTTGCGTGTCTGTTGGGCCTACATGTACATGTACAATGCATGTCTTCCGTGTCTGTTATTGGAGAGGCCTAGACCCAGACCTTTCATGGAAGCACATGTCTCATCAAACACATTCATATCCAAGTCTCTATTGATTCCGTATCGTCATATTATTAAAAAAATCATTGACAATTTCGTCGGCAGAGATTTGATGAGTTTTATGCGTTGAATGTTTTTTAGGCCTATCAGGCTTATTACGACTCCACCTTATAAAGCAATCACATTAAAAGCGATCCATGGGACACAGGTTACAAAGACAAACCCTGAATCAAACCTAAAATCCAACCATATAGTAAACGAAAATTTCTCCTATACCAGCCTAAAATTAATTCTGTAAACTAACCGAAGGTCATTTCGACCAGAAAGGGTGCGAGGTAGCGGCACACACAAAAATATTCAAGTCAAGAAACGAGGCGCACGGCCTCCCACACGAAGCTTTTGGTATGAATAGGGCTATTTTTGATGTCTTCCGTTCCGTAATGCACCATTTCCTTCGTAGACTAGGAACTTCCGAATTATTACAGCTAACTTCCAACAAATGATGGATTCGTATTAAAAACGCCCATTAATTTCGAAAATGATGACACCGTTTGTCAGCTTGAATCATTTTAATATTCCACAATGACTTAAACAAGGAGCAAATGTCCAGCAAGGACGGAAAGAATTTTCCTTTCCCGGTTTGTGCACCCAGTTTACTGCTTTCTGTCCTAAAAAGTATATAATTAATCTGTTCCGCACACTGTTCGATCGCATTCGCAAAATATTCTCTCCTCAGTTTATTTCTGATGAGGAAGAATCATACTTGGAGGAGATTTTGATAAAGAGTGGTCATCCATTACACTATGCGGATACGAATGAGAAACCGATGACGGCCGAGAAGAAACGCATTTTCGTACGCCTTCCTTATACGGACCACAAACAAGGTACTCAACTCACATCTACAACAAAATTGTGAAGACAGTGGAAAGCACTTTTTATCAGTTCAAACTATCCGTAGTCTTCACGATATGTCGCCTATGTCCGAATGCACCCATAAAAGACCAGACTCCTTTGCCCTATCGACATAACATACAGTCCGTTTCAAAAAAAGTGGATCATCCTAAAATTTGACTAAATAAAACATAAGTATGATGCAGAAAGCATTTTTCATGTTATTTCATGTCACTAATATATTTAATATAATAATAATAATTTAATATAATTAAGGCGATGTTTAAGGGTGATCCATTTTTTATGGAACAATCTATAGTTTATAAATTTCTTTGTGGTTGCGGAGCAACCTACATTGGTATCTGAAATTGGATTTTGAAGGGCACAACCCGACCTCGATCGAACAGTGCTCCTTTCGAGCATCACGAAGCATATGCAAGAGTGCCCAAAACGTTTTTTAACTAATTGATGAAAAAATTAAATTGATTTAATTAAAACTAAATGATTTTACATCAGTTAAGCAGTGTCGGTCCTCGCATGAACTTTTTGTTGCCGAAGGGGTCACCATCAAATGGCCTGAACCTCAATTGTGTGTCCAAAAGAGAGAATGCTTTCTTCTACGATACAGTGACTCTCGCATGACTTTTCATTAATCATTTTTTTTGCTATTTTATGATCATCACGACCCCATCATCTATTCAAATTTTTTGGGGTTAATTTCTTATTTATTTGTTTTTATTTTTCTTGCATTATGATTTTTATCATTTTGTCACTGCGAATTGTAGCATATTTCATCAACCGTGTCATTGTTATTTTTGCAGAATGATTAATGTAGAATTATTTTGTCTGTTCGCATGACCGCATGCCTCAATGCCGCAGTCGGATCGATTTTCACCTAGTGGTCAGTCCACCATGTCATTCTATCACCAGTTTCGTGCTTTGCCTATGAATAAAGAAAGGACGAAGCGCAGGTGTCAAGACTTATGTATGCAATTTTGTCATTTCTTATAATTACGGACGGAAGCACTAATTCATTTTGTCAAATCTCAGCACCAAGAAAGATGCTTCAACTAGTGGCGGCATGAAAAATTGAAAACATAGTTGAAAGGAAGGGGACATTAATTCAGTTATGATCCATCAGAAATATGAAAACAGAAAAGCCAAACTCTCCAAATTATTACAAGTACATCGGCTTGATGCAGTTTGCAGTGTTGACCAACATACGCGGCTTTATAGAGTACAAAAACGCAGGCTGTAGCATCATGAGAGTTGTACCAAGCAATTTGCAGACCTTATTCAACTGTAACTGGCTCTAACTAATGATACATTGCTGGACAGAATCGGAGTGGGAAGATTAAGAAATAATGCTGTAGTTCCTGCTATGTTCTGTAACTTCCCTGTAGCCCACGATAAGAAAATGTCGAGGGCGTGAACAGCATAGGCATAAACATACAGTATAATCAAACATGCAGGTCAAATCGACACGACTGCAGTGCACAATATTGAACTAGCAATTCAAAAAATACGGGAAAGGCATTCCAATATCGGTTTCCATTGGCAAAGTAGCAAAAAAATACTAACTTTCTATTGAAGCGTCTGTTGCTACCAAAATGACAATTAAATTAATCTTGGGATTCCATGAACAAAATCCCATGAGGTCCCGGGATTCAGGATCCTGGGATTGCAATCAATCCCTGATTATCACGCTAATTGGCAAATGCTCTTATTAATGAGGGTGATCATTGAAGTAATAGCAACCCATCGAATTGCTGATTTTTATTGAAATTTTAATTAGATCTAATTTCTATTTTTTTTCGCAAAAAGTCATGGCAAAAGATCTTTGGGCAGTGACAAGTCTTCACACTGTCATGAAAAATAAAGAGTTGAGGACGCTTATCGATTCCTGATTATTGGGACCATAGAGTAAGTATATTAGGTAGAGGACCAACTCAGCATTAATTAAATCTCCGATGTGTTCATGCAGGTTAGATTTTGCTTTAATATCCAAACTGCATACACATTGGAGATTTAAAGAAGAACTCGAGGTGAGACCCGATACCAAATATGAGATAAGCAAACGTTTGCAGTTTTGAAGAAATTACCACGGAATTGACTGATTATGATATAGCAATGCAGAAGGAATATAGTATTTTAGAAATCCTCCGTGTCGTGACAACCTTGGAGAGGTAATGTTTGATAAAGGCCGGTTCATACTCGCGACGGATTCTGTCCGCAGCGCATCATTACTTCATGTTGATTACTTCCTGTCAGCTCACCTGCTATGATAACAGGTTTCCCCTCTCTAATTCTTGTCTGCTTGAGGAAATTCTAATTGAAGAAGTGAGAATATATCCAAATTTGTGGCGCATATCACTCAATACATAAGCAGATAAAAACGCTGCACAAAACCCGTGACAGGAAATTGCCGAAACTCTCGCAATTATGAATTATTACTCACAGCAGAGGAGTGCAAAAAGAAGTGGAAATATCTACGAGACAACTACCTGAAACAAAAGAAGAAAGATGTAAGAAAGAGTGGCAGTCCTGCAGTGATGCACCGTCGCCTTGCCCATCCTGAAGCTCAATCCAACAGTCTGTTGAGAGCAAAGTAAGTATATAAGGGAAGTATGGAATCAATGGTTGATTTGTGGCGACAGCTATGATATTACTTTTTCGTCAGCTCTTACAAGCAGTTTTATTTGATATCGCAATTGACAACAGAATAGTATTGAAATATTGAATGGAAGGGACTGAATAGCTATGTCAAAACTATGAAGTAGTGAAAAATTACTTAGTTATTCGTAGACATCTGGAAGACAAAAACATAGATGAAAATCCATTTCTATGGTTAAAATGCTAGATTCGATTTGGCATAGAAATTAATTGATTAATAAGGTACTTAATAGACGACTACAAACCACTCTATACGATTTAAGGGGGGAGACTTATGATTGCACTCATGTACTGTATACGAACGTGTTCACAAACTTTTGCCCACTGAACATCTGAAAATCTTTGTGTCGAATCTAGAAATACTTCATTTTCTTATTGATAGCCAGTTGTACATACATTCATTGATCAGTTTTAGATTTCCATTCATGAATGTATGTTGGAAACATGATGGACCTTACCTACATTATGTATAGGTTTTCCCGATCAAATATAACACCCTGTCAAACCAAATGTAACACTAGACAATCACTTTGTAGCATGTCAGACCAAATGTAGATTCAATGCAGCGCATCGATTGCAAATCTGATTGTTGGTAGATCAAATATAATCTGTCAGATCAAGTGTTGAATTCTATTCATTCTCTATCGTTCTATTGTGCACCATAGGTAGAACAAATATCAAACTAGTCTCTTTATAAGTGACAGATACAGACCAAATATGTTGTTATCATCGGATGCTATCAATGATGCGATATCAAAGAATTTCCGTCATTGACAAGCAGCGCTTGGTAGACGCTCATAGTCATGGCGAGGATTATGTTGCACTCGCCCGCCAACTTGGGATCAAGAGGTCCACAGCGTACGCCATCATTCGAAGAGCCAATGACAATTAAGGCATCGTCGCCTTTCCTCGAGGTGGAGCTCGTCCGCAACGGACTCGTGTGACACCTGCTCTGAGGGAGGCCGCAGTAGCCATTGTGGAGCAACATCCAGACTTCACTCTGGATCAGATAAACTCTGAATTACGCGTAGCTCTTCCGACACACGCGCCGATCGGAAGATCAACGCTTTCGAACATGCTGTATGAGGAGCTAATCGTAATGAAGAAATTAAAGGATGCGCCTGGTCAACGAAATTCGGAGGTGGCAAAGCAAAGACGTAAAGAATTTGCAGAATGGATCATGCAGCTGATGAACAAATAGCTCACCTTCATAGATGAAGCCGGCATCAATCTGTGGACGAGGAGAACCAGAGGACGCGCACGGGTAGGCGAGCGAGCTGTACGAGTAGTTGGTGGTACAAGAGGACGGAATTTCACTATGACACTTGCTGTTAGTGCTACTAACGGTCTAATTCACCATGATCTGATCAGTGGAGGAATGAATGGCGAACGGTTCAAAGAATTTCAGCGAGAAGTGGTAGAGCATTTTCCCGACGATGGAGTGGAGAAAGTCCTTATTTTCGACAACGCGCCTGCTCATCGAAGTGCTGGTGATGTCAGTCTTCCGCAGACAGTCACACTCGAGTGGCTTCCACCGTACTCACCCATGTTGAATATTGTGGAGAACTGCTTCTCTCAGTGGAAGGCCTCCGTAAAGCGAGGTTTAGCGGAAGTAACAGATCAGCTTCATGATCAAGCTCCTCAGGAGAGAGAAGCCACTTTATGTCAACTTGCGGAGCAGAGTGTGTCGGTCATCACCCCAGAGGAATGTGGCAGCTACTTTAGACATTTGCCAGCGTGTTTATTAAAGCAGAACATTTTGATGTAAATTTGATTTGATAATTTATGCACATGGATTATCAAGTTGTTCTCATATATGTTATCAATTCTTATTCTATTCTTAGGCATGAGTAAATTAATCGTTTTCACATCTTGTATGTTGCGGACATTCACCAGTATGACATTCAATTAATGGTTGATGTTCAAATGTGAAGTTAATTGCATTCTTCGTAGCATATCAATTCAATAAGATCTGTATGACACTATATGATTCTTTTATTATGTTTGATCTGTCATTGTTAAATTTGCTTTTGACTAATCATCATTATTACATTTGATAACAGCCTTATGCTACATTTGATTTGACAGGTTATATTTGATAACTGCCCTAATGTTACATTTGATTTGACAGGTTATATTTGATAACAGCCTTATGCTACATTTGATTTGACAGGTTATATTTGATAACTGCCCTAATGTTGACGTGTTACATTTGCTTTTATCTATATTACATTTGGTCAAAACAAGTGTTATATTTGATCGGGAAAACCGTACTATTTTAGCCCTATTTTTTTCATCTGAGTATGAAAGCATCCTATGTGAAATTTAATGATTTTTTTTGTTGACATCCCAACATCTCATTTTCTTCTCACATCAGAGTATTCCCTTGTATTTCCTTCTATGATCAATAGCAGTATTTGATGATCCGTGTTGAGATAACAATTTATGAAGAAATAGTCAAATTCTGAAATGTTGTCACTAAATTATTGATGCATCACGTAAATGACTGTTTTTGTTAGTGATGAAAATAATGAAAAATGATGAATGACGCTCCAGCCTTAAGCTGCAGATACTGTGTATTAAATTTAAATTATATTTTGAATTTTAAATTAGATATTCAAACACTTTGGTTGAGAGTCACCCGTCGCCAAAACATAACGTAAGCAAAACACTGCTCCCTATCAGTTATCATGCTGTTTGCACGATGCGCTACGAGTATAAATCCGCCTTTAGATGGCATCTCTTCACTGAAGTGTTATGTTGATGACCTATATTTCATAGTATTGAAGCTAGTAAAAAAAATTATATGGTCTAATGACTCTTAAAACAAAAATATTTTCCATTGTTGTCTTCATTTTTATTCCATTTAAGATGCCAGAACGTTTTTTTCAGAACGTGCTATTGACATGATTGATCTTCTGTTTGCCTATCGTTATTTGATATGTTTCTACACTTTAATGGAAGCATTATTGAAAACTTGAAATTTGATGAGATCATTATAATGAGCGATGAAGTGATAAGATAAATGCATTGTCTTATAATCGTCATAAGACTACGCTTCGACACTAATCGCTTTTATTCCACTGAAAAATCTTGAAATGCAAAGTTTTCGTGTAGAAGTCATCAAAAATACTAGCGATGTAGATTGTTGACGCATTGTTGAATCTCTCTGTAAGTACATGCAAACATAGATCTAGTAGGCCTACAACAAAGTTGCGTCATAAAAGTACGATTGAAGAATCGTCTTATGACGCCATATTTTCTTAAATTTTCCTTCCCTGTATGTTCTAGAATCGGTGATAGATCAGCAATCATTTTTCATCGAACACATCAAATAATTTGCGCGTCTTGAACATTCTTAATGTGTTTAACGATGAAAGTGAAATCGCTTGAAACATTGGGAAAATAGGCTTGCTTCCTTCTACATGCAACATATTCCTCTAGCGGCAAATGTGTCCATCACAACGGATGACTGTGATATATTTGTTGTACATGTACCATCAATCAGTCATGGCTCAATCATAGAAGAAGCTTCAAATTCAATAGGCCTAGGTTGATAGGCACATAATGTTCAGCACTATCATTGAGAGTCACATTAGGCTATGCTAATGATATCGTTATAAGCCTACATGTGACCTATGATTAAACGATTAACAATGTATAGTCATTAAAGCTCAAAAGTGCAATATTTTTTCCGGATTTTAAGACGTTTATATAATGTTGAAATCATGGCAAAGGACTTGGTTATGTGAATTTAAGGACTCTCGTGAAAGTGAAGTATTTTTTTTTGAGTAGGTCTATGGTTCCTTTTGGTGGCAAATCAATTGCTGGAGATGATAGTCAAGCAAAAGTTTCCACTGGAAATGCTCCATCTCAACGCCAATCATCTCCATTTTAAGGCATCACACACAGAAAAGAGTAATTGTATGAAGTAGATCACATTAAACACAATTTTTAACACAATGAATTACACACACTTTTAAAAAAATAGTACGTTGTCATGTTACTTGAACTAAGACACACGAATCTCATTATTCCAAATTTGTAGAAAAGTAATTACATTGTAGATTATTTGAGTATTCAACTTTGTTCAGACAAATAATTTACAATGGCACACGTGAGGTTCTTCATTATTGCTACATCAAAATTCAAAAGAATCGATCTCTCCCAATTTTACTCCCCAATCAAAAAATGACAACAAATTTCAGAAAAATTTGGCATTATACCTCCCGACGTTTCAAGTTTCAAGTTTCGAACTCTGTTTCTAGGCATGGCAAGGCACAATTACCAATTTTACCTGAAATTTATTATTATTTTTTGAGTAGCAGCTAAAATTGGGAGAAGTCAAATCTTTTGGATCTAGATTTAACAGAATTTGTTGAGTCAGAGCAGAAAAATGCAGCATGATTAAGGATACAGAAAAAGTACTTATTGTTCACAACCGCAATAATGTTGAATACCACGAAATAGTGTCGACATTTTTCTTTAAAACTGAAGAATTGCCAGATTCTTAATACTTTGAGAATGGACCTTGAACCATCTGAAAAAAGAGAAATAATTTGTTTCCATTTATCTAAAAAGTTGACAAATTAACAAAAAATGCACCTCACTGTCAGCATGTGTGCTGCGAATTTTAATGAAATCCTGAGGATAGAGACTGAAAAAATGGACGTTGGATAGGAAGATTTGACATTTTACACATTTGAGATAGCATGATATGATTCTTTTCAGGTGAATATGTGAATAACTGACAAATTTACAGTATACCAGATGGGCCTGAAGTGTGTAAAAAAATACACCCGAAGGTGCGAAGTGAGATCCAGAGTAGCAAGAATCTAGCCCAATCCACCCACCTTCAAACTAACAGCAACCCTGCACCAACCTCGGAGACCCTGATACGTTACAATTGATGCAGGCTCACAGGGACACTCTATTAAGCCGAGAAGAGACAATGCTGCCCTTCTGGGAAGGTCTCCGTCAAGCTCCTCAACCCCGACTCGTTTGCACCTTAGTCATGCTGACTTAACAAACGAACTCCAACAATCCTCCGTGCTCAGTTGCGCTGACTGGCGTCTCAGTTACATGCACATTGCCAATTACAGAGGTGTCTCCCAGTCACAAGCATTAGCTCGTCGGGGCCAGGAAACCAACAAGAACCAGCCCTGACTAAAAGTATCCAGCCCCCCCTGCCCGAACAACAACTAGAGGGGGATGACTACAACCATCCTTACCTCAGACACGGCTATCAAGAACGTACTCTCGCACTTGCGTGCTTCCAATGGGAATCTGCTGTGCGGTGGATGAACAATGTATAAGTATCAAGAAAATGAAAAGTTTTGCAGGCTGATTTAGTTGTCCCCATCGTAATACATGTTGCACGCCTCTTGAAAGTATCAAGATTTTATTGATCAAGGAACAAGGACAGTGGTCTGGCCTGTGTAATCTGATTCCAAAGCAGCGCAGAAAGAACAAAAATGCTTTCCTAGCGACTCAGACTGCGTGTGCGCTCCAACATGAGCAGAACAGTAACTGTGTGTGTGCTGAACCACTTCTTCCGAAATAGAATCTGAAGAAGAGACTGAGTGAAGCTGCATCCCGTCCAGGGGAGAGCAGCTGCAATTCGACGAGTTTTTCACCCATTTTCTTGACACGTTTCTCAACCAGTTCGAGAAGATTAAGATGTGCTTGTGAGCAATCGCTACTCCAAAGAAAGAGTTGGAATTTTACTCACTGATGCTATTTTCTAACATCTCAATACTATTGGTCAACACCTTCTACAAGTCGTGAGAGAAGAATACTCCCAGTTTCTGAAAGAAACAAGTAATTTGGTTCCCCATTCAGAGATATTGTATAGTCATAACCACCGACTTTGATGGGTGTTCTTTATTTGTTGCTCATTGGAATTGAAGAAAGTCGTGCCGTCAGCATACATCACTGCTCAGCACTGTACTACACTAGGTGAAATGCCACGCGTAATTCACGCGTATTTACGGAACACCCAAACATCCGTGGTTAAGGACATTCTAATGTTTTACGCGTGTACATACGGGCTTCACCAAGAGTCAGAAATCACTTGATCTGATGCTGTCAAAACATGGAGAATGTTTATGAAAACGCGCGGGCGAGCGTTTATAGTTTGCGCGTCGTCTACAGTTGCATGCGTTGCCGCTTGAACAACGGATGAGCCGCTAAGCATGTTCTGTCTTCCCTGAGCATGAAATTGAGGTCCTATCACATTGTTTGGCCTCTGATACATGCAGACACATGAGACGCAAAGTCTATGTAGCAGGACTGCCAACTATACTAACTTATATAACAGATGTTGCAGCAATGTCCCGCATAGCCACGGATGTTTAGGGTCATGTCCAATTACGCGTAGTTTATTTACTAAGTAGTGTACTAAGCTTAAGTCATTGATACACACGAAAAAGCTCTTCCATTGACAAACCTACTGAAAGTTTTCACCATCTAAGACAGCAGAAATCAGCTGGTTTTACTTGTTGGACTCTAGATAGAGGATATGCTGCTTGAGGAAAAGAACACTTGTCAGAAGCGTGCAACAGATTAAAAAATATGGAATTTTCTATTAAGAAATATTCAGTTACAGCTAAGATTCCATAAACGCAGACCAGTCGTATTTAAATATCGTATGTCAATTAGAGAAAAAAGGCTTTTGACTGATGGTAATAATTCTACAAAGTATACCTCAGTCGACATAACTTAATTCATTGCAAATTTTTGATCTCCCTAGACCAACCTTAACTGATAATCAGAAGTACGATGATTCAACACTTAATCCTTTAAATTGAATATGTTTTTGTATTTATCTATATGTCACAATTTTCTGAATGGAAAAAATATGAAAAGTGAGACATGGATCCGCAAAATAGATAATTCTTAAAGCTACCGCTGGCTATTATTTTCCTAAAGAGAATGTTCGAAGCCTAGCATGACAGTCTTATCTGATGACTTTTACAGCAAATCGTAAAATAGCTCTTCTTCCAATTCCTAGGAATATGAGCTGAATTTGTAAAGAGAGATTTAGATGACATTTAAATTAAAGAAAATTAAATTGACCTTTAGAAGCACAGATAATAATTTCCTATTGTCTTTCTAAAATCGAATGGAACCAATCAAATTTACCAGCAATAACTCTACAACATTAGGAGGATGCATGAAAGTGTATTGTGGCCAGTTTACACAGAAATGTGCTATGTTGACTTCATTGTCTTTGACTTCACTATCTTTCCCTATTCACCCATGATACAGACATTCCCAGATTTGATATTAAAATCATAGTCCTTGTTAGATGAGATCTCTGCAAGTTAAAAATCTGATTTTAGAAGTGCGGTTCGCCGAAATTTCTTTTAGAAAGACAATAACAAATTATTATCTGCTTGTCGAAAGATTAATTTTATTTTCTTTAAATAAAAAGCTCATCTTCTCTTGGCTAGTCAAATTTCAATGATTCACTATAGGCTGCATTCAAAAGTAGTTCATATGAAACGACCGCTACCAAGCGTTTTTCAGATCTGGCGACTACTTGAGAAAGTAAATATTTTAATTGCATATGATATTGTTACAAGACTGCATGAAAAGTATATTGCAAGGATATCATGACTTAATCTGCAGTAGCTCCTCAGAAAAATCTCTATGTGTACAAGTAATTGAAAGGAAAGTCTTTTTTGAACGGTACATTTATTACTATAGAAATGGAACAAAGCACGAAATTTTCAGGGTTCAAAATTATCTTGGAAGCAGTTTGACTTCGAAAAGAGTTATTTCTTAAGTACGGTACGTATGAAATTCTCAGCTGAGAGTTAATTTACTGCTCAAAATGAAACAACCGTTATCTTGGGTAGACCCATATAAGTTAAGCATATGTGCGGAAAAATGCATCAATTTCAAATTTCGACGAAAAATCAATTGCTGAATAGAATTATAATCAATCACTGCCATGAATGTCCGAAAATATATGAATCTATAAAAGGAGCAATTGGTGAGCTTGATTAGCGCTACTTACACAATTGGCACTTGCGATTGTTGACTTTTCGCAGTGTTCAGTTGTCTTTTCCAGTTGCAATAGTCTCGTAGTGTTCTTCTCTTGCTTCGATTCCGCCATTACCTCTGACATCACCTCTGCTGTCAGATACCTTGCTTTTCGCCCTGACAAAAAGAATTGAATTGTCTCATATTAAGACAGTGTTCCAAATATGAAAAATTAATTGATCATGGATCTAAAAAAAGGGTTAGAGCACTAGCACTAAATACAAATGGGAAATATTGAGCATTTAGCTACATAGGCATGAAGTCCGAACTGTTTGTCAATCATTCTTGGGATTTGACCGAGGAAATAGCATGCAGGATTTGTGAATCAAGGCTGAGGATACGAAGGCCGACTTTTTGCTCGCACGTGGACGAGGGTTTCTAGTGCAAGTGAAAGCGGCTGCTGAAAAGGCTGCCTCAGTATTTCCGCTCATAGCAGTTGGGAAGGTAGAGGCGGAAGCAGCTTTTAGAGCAGCACCGCAACAGTCCTGTTCAGGGACGGTGGAGGATTTTTATCTCAGGGGCAGAGACGACTGTTGTAGAAGCCGCCTCCACAGTTCTACTTTGGGAGTTGAAGGTGGAAGTTGGCTCTTTTCTCGGGGACAGAGATGCCTGTTAAAGAAACCCACAACCCTGATACCAATGTAAACGAGCAGAAAATTGGCTAGTCAAGGACAAAGCTATAGGCTCTCTGAGAAAAGTTTATCAACTGAACCTCCCCTCGATCGCCCTCGTCCATCCATCCACTGATTTGTAATAGCGATAACTTTATGAGTAGAATCAACACTTATGTAGACCTTTCAAGAATTATCATTTCTTAAGACTAGATATTTGCTAATCTGATACTCTACATTATGTCATTTTCGGAAACTTTCCAATACTCGACCACATTTTGGAAGGATCTAATTCAATTAAGAACGACATACTTAAAAAATTCGAAGAATCGTTGAAACGGAATAACAGAAGTTTACACAAATCCCTTACTTGAAAATCCTAGAATATGTTAGATTATTAAAAGGCAAGCTCGGATAATTACAATTCATACATGCCCTGATATAGACTAAAAAGTTGCATGCATGCATTTTTAAAGGCTGACCGAGGAAAAAGGAAAGAATTTAAACTAACAAATCATTTTCGTTTCTATAAACTAAAGACGATAGTGCACCATAAATTATGACGAAATGCTAACCAAAATTTCAATTGAAGATAAACACGAAGGTGGAGAAGCTTGATCATGCAGCTATGCAAGGAGTCATCGGAGACTAATCATGTGGCTGCATGAAGCAAGGTTTCGCTCCATAACCTCCAACTTGCACCATATGGCGATGCCAGGTCAATTAAGTCGATTGAAAGTTTAGGAAGGCCTCCTCATACCTTTAAGAAAACATAGCTAAAAATGAATGCAAACTAATTTTGGAATTTCACAATATGAGGATATCAGCAGTTCCTATGATGGAATGAATTTGGTAAGGTAAAAAACAACCAAACTTGTAGATGAGAAGCCTATTTCTTGAGAAGGATTTGATGCAGTAATTCACAAGTGGATTAACATTACAATCCCATTTCTTGAAAACATTGAAAATGCCCTTAGCTCTTGACATGTAGCGGATGTATTTGAAGAAATTCTAGCAAATCTGATAAGTTGTGCAGCAATTAGGTTGTTCAAGCCAGCAGTTTGTGGCACGGTGCTTTCCGAAAAAGTACATAGAACCATCGGAAAGTAAACTCGCGAACCGTGTATAGATTTTCATTGTGCAAGGGTCATTCCTCCTTGATCCTTCTGTCCAAATAGTCCACGCATTTGTAATTTCTTCCCCTTCTACTATAGCCAAGTGATCATTTGGATAGATTTCAGGAAAGATTTTATCGAAGTGCCTCTATCTAGTCGTCGAGATATCTAGTGTGGTGATTGACAAAAGTTTGGAGGAGTCAAATAATCTTGGCAGTAAGAAGACCCGTCACGTATTCTGAACTCCCGGTAAGCTATGAAGAGATCACCCAAGAGAGAAATGGAATTTCCACTCGTAGGAAAGCGTCGAACCTGCCGAAGGACAAGCCCTCCGAAAATGACAAAAGTGTTGGTCAGGTTGAAATCAATGGCAGCAAGGAATTGGATTTTGGACCATCAGTGATAACATCTGTACTTCTTTCTTGAGAAGATATTTCTGCAGTAATAATATCCAATGCAAATGAAGTTCTTGGAGTTGCTAAGGACTGAGGACCTGTTTCAAATGAAAGTTTGTATAGTGTGGAGAAGTCATAAACCTGTAGTAAGCTTCAATTGATATCTGATGTCCTGTGTAGAAAATCCTCCAGAGGAGTTAAAGTTCCAAAAAATCCAAAAAACCTGAGTTATTCATGATGGAGAGGCAAGAGCTACTGAATCTCTCCGGATTTATTACAATGTTATCCAAATCTTTGCACACACTGCTTGAGCCAACTATGCAACTGCCTTTATGCGGATTTTTGTGTAGCTTGGGTAGATCTCTAGATATTGATGGCCAGGACATCCAATCAGTAACGAACTTGTACTGGAATCAGCAGGCAGCAGTGAAGATAAAGTAGATGGAGCTTTAAGCGATTACACTACTGGAAATGGGTGTTCGACAGGGTTGTGTTCTGTCTCCTCGTCTCGTCTTGTTATACACAGAGATGATCATGAGAAACGTTAAAGAAATGGATGGTGTTAGAGTTGGAGAAGACAATATGAGTAATTTGCGATACGGTACTTTTTGCTGACACTGAGGAAAAGCTACAGGCTATCGTCGATAAAGTGACAAACGAAAGTGAAGCGAAACGACTCGACATCAATCGCAAGAAATCCTTTCTAATGGTGTTTTCAAAGAAGCGCAGCACTCCTCGCATCAATGTCCTCGTAAAAGGTGTGGTCCTGGAGTAGGTGTTTCACTTCACTTCCGGTACCTGGGCGGCAGCGGCACGTCGGATGCAAGATGTGACGAAGATATCAAGCGGCGGATTAGTATGGGAAAGACGGCATATAAGAAGATGGAGCGGGTGCTTGCTTCACGTAACATATGCGTGGAAACGAGAGTCTGACTACTTAGGCGTTACGTGTGGTCGGTACTTCTCTATGGATGTAAAGCATGGTCCATAAATCAGACGATGCAGGCAAGGTTGGAAGCGGCGGAGATGTGGTTCCTCAGGCGGATGCTGCTGATCCCTTGGATACAGACAGTTAACAACTAAGCCGTACTCGAATGCACATGTACATCAAGGCAACTGATGATGACCATCTTTACAAGGCAAATAGGTTCCTTGGTCATGTCCTTCGGAGGGAGAAATACGAAGATCTTGCTCTAACCGACAAAATCGAAGGAAGGAGAGAGCGCGGACGTCAACGATTGTCCTTCATGGGGTGGCTTGAGAGCGCGACGGGCAGGAGAGCCACGACCATCATAAGAATATGCAAGAGACGAGAAGAACACCTGATTGTCGCCAATGACAGCCTCTTGACACGCACTACTGATTGATTGATAGATTATGATTTATTAACTTGTTATTAGGTTGTTATTGAGCATTATTACGTTGAAAGCAAGTGCGGAAATCATGTTCAAACTCACTTTGCAATCCTGAAAATTCAATCGATATGAAATGTCACAACATCGTCAATTTAGCAATTCATCAACTAATTGAGATAGTATTCTTGAATACTTACACCAAGAAATATACTAGGATCGCAATAATCGCAGCGACCACCAGTAAAGAGAGAACGACAGCCACAGGTATTATCCAATCTGGCGATTCAGTGATTTTAGCCTGAAAATGTAAAGAGAAATTTACGATAGAAGTTATTACCATAAGCTTAATTATGACCAATTTTGTATGTTTTAAATGTTATAGATTAAAAATCTAATTTCTAAAACTCAAAAATTGCTGATCAAAAGAAGTATGCCTACACATTCTCATAAAGCAAACCTCACTTTGAAAACACGTACAACAACAAATCCGATATATTTACATTAGTCGGTATTCATGTTACACATCATATTAAAGGTTATTGAAAATACATTCTTAGTTTCAACAAATAACCGCAAAACTAATTTTGCATATCAAATGAAAAGGATTAGCACGATAGATCTTAATATATACACACATATTCTTCGGTAGGCTTACCCATAGACAAGTCAGTCACTAGACAAGTCAGTCCCTTGCCTAGGATCCATCAGAAATTACTTCTATTCAAGAGTGACGCTTTGCCTTACAAACAGTATGTCCTACACACACCAAACCGAACTTTCCGGAACTTAATATAAAGGATAGATCATGCAGCACGTCAAGTTCTTGCATGTAGACTATGCATCAAAACAAATGAACGATCGACTATGCCATCGAATAGAATGCACAAAACACACTACAACTACATTTGCGTCATTTCGATGGAAGAAAAATTGAATTTTATTTTGCCACATTTTCACATGTTATGGAAAATTCTTGATCAATCGCAAGCTTCTTTAATGTCACAAAGAGTCATCAGAACTTAGATAGGTTCACTTGTGACTAATTGCATTTCGATATATCCTACTCTTTGGAGTGTCTCTGTTTAATTGGATAGGCATGCCGAAATAAACGTCTTTTGCTTGGCGGTAACATTTGAGGTTTGACACATCATCGTGTTAATTGCATGTATGTTTAATTCAACCCAAATGCACCAACATTAAGAACGCTGGTACAAAGTAGTAGCCAAATCCGCCAAGTGCTTGAGACTTCAAGGCTGCTGCGTGTTATTCTACGCATGCCGCTTTATGCAGTTTTCAAAATAAATTCACAACTGGATGATGCTGCTTACTTTAAATGATGGTGGTAAAGATCGAGCAAGGGCAATGCTTGTAATGGTGACGTTGATTCCTGCCGCTAGCAGTCGATCATTTATTGATGACGTGAGATTATTCCTGTCGGACAGAAAAGAAGTCATCTCCATGCATGTATGAAGTTGTAGGTCCTATGCATCATACAAAAAAAAATAGAATGGTTTTTCAGAATATGAATCCTAGCTCTTAGTATTATAATTCAGCTAGAATTAGCCTTGTCCTACAAACGGTAAATTCTGGGAAAAAGCCCCTGGGGGTGAAGAATCATAATGATTGATCAAATTACTAATAGTAGGACGGCACTTTTAATCAGCGAATTAATTAATGAGAAAAGGCAATTAATAAGTCTTTGTGAAACACTATGAAAAAGTTATAATTAAACTTCCAAATATTACAGAAGATAAAGCATCATTATCAAGGGAATCATGTACGAAACGATAATAGTAGCAAACCCTTTATGGTTTATACCGCTTTATGCTTAATTAGCCATCGCTATCAGAGTGTCAAACCTATTATTACCAGTCTTTAGTTAATTAAGCTGTCTTCGGTTTAACTTCATGAATTGAAGTAATAGACCAATTAACATGCACGAGTATATAAACGCTTTTGCAGTATCGATGTGGTTTTAATCGTGCGGTACTCCAGTAATTGCTGCTTTTAGCTAGGGTTATTCATACTGTTCTCCAATTCCGGTAGTTACAGCCCACTACATCAACAACGGCAGTGAAAACAGTGATAAAAAATGACTTACAAAAAAGTTGCAGAAAAGGTCGACAAGATAAGAGTTGATGAAAGTGATGCTGAGCTGTATGTGGTAGCACGCTTTCTTCTGGAAGCAGCTAAATCATCACATAGGGGGTTGGATGCGTTTGGGTTAATGGCAAACCCGACTTCAATCTTAGTTGGAAGAAATTGAGCATCTACTAATTCGAAATTGCTGACGGTTATAAACAGAAGAAAACGTCTGATTCGCCTGTTGAGGAAAGTATCAAGATAAGGTTGAGATAATCAAATACGAGCGCAATTATGTACATACCTCTTCCATATTAATCCTCTGCGGCAGCAAGAATTAGCGTCGCCCTGACAATACTCATTCAGTCTGGCCACCACTATGCTTCTAAATTCTGGTTCTATTTCACTGAAAAACTGACAGAAAAGGGTTAAACAGAATATACGATTCATGTTCTCTGCTTAAAAAATGGAATACATATGTATTAATGCAATGTAGGTAATAATTGTTTTAAGTATATAATATTATTATGTGAACTGAAGTGAACAGGCCGAAAGCTGTCAAGCACAACAATAGGGGAACATTCCAAACTATGATGCGCATATACCATATGAAATCAAGAAGCATGCAAGAAGTATTCGAGGACGCCAAGCAAAGCTTAATTAATAGCAGTCAGTCATCGTCTGAAGAGATATCAAGATTGAAGGGACAAATACCGCATTAATAAGACATTCCAAACAAAACCAAAGAAAGAATAAATGCATTTCATGGGCCAAGAGACAATTGAAGAAATCCAAAATGAAAATAGAGAAAAATTCATGCAATGCTGCTAAGAAGTCTATCAAACAAGATCGCATCAGAATGTTGAGGCCTAGTGGTTGCAAAGCATGGAGAGGATAAAGAGGATGTTGAAATCCAAGCTGAATGGAATGAATAAAATCAAGACTATCAAGGCTAGCCAGAACATGCAATTCAGAATATACAGAAACAAAAGTTTGCTTGACAAAAGGCTACTCAGATTATAACTTATGCAGACCGCTCAGAGACAGTTTAGAAAAGCATTGAGATTGGGAAGTTAGATTGAAATTCGGTTGCTACTCAGCCAAGCAAATGCTAGACAATCATTTATTTTAATGTTTATTATGCTTTTGATTATTAAAGATTGATTTGATGGCAATTTTGACTTTATTTTTCACTTATTGTCACGGCTTTCATACAACGAATTAACTCCGGATTGAGACTGTCTTTGTGATGGGTCCCGCTAGGGGGTTTTGACCTGTAGGGAACGTTTCATCAGTCCTCTTGAAGATTGAATTTCTCATTTATCTTTTCATCAAATCTCCATTTCACAACTTCATTTCACTGGGGATCAATGAAATGTGTCACGTCTGGCATCACTCAGTATTTTGACAAGTTGATACAGTATGATGACTAGCAGACCTGATCGTCTTTATCCATTGGTAAGAAGGACCAGGTCCATGAGCGCTAGGATAGTAAATAACGTTAAATACCGGTACTAGGATAACTTGAAGCGACAATTCTGACAATCTTAGTTGGACGGATTTGACTCGTTTTGTACATCTTGAGTTGCGACTTGCTTGTTGTATTTTCCTTAGCGTATTTTCAGTAACAGTAGTTTCCCACTGTTCATACAATAATATGCATTGATTGCATTGTATGAATTAAGGATGTACTTCATATAGAGTAAAATCTTCTTAACCTAATGTGCATGTTTTTTGACCTATAGGTTAGCGTATGACGTTTTAATTAGAATTTTAGACTTCCAAAGAAGATAAGTTTTTGAACTTCTTGGAACCCTTTTGCTAACTATTTCCTGTTTACGAATTCGTCGATAGATGCTTGGATATTTTTCATCAGATAGATTTTAATTTAGAAACGGCAAAGTGCAAAATTATTGATGACAATTGATGGCTAATTTGAGAAACCTTTTAATCGAAAATTGTAATATAGAACACTTACATCTGCTTGTGTAATATTCCCAGACACATGCAAATCCAAAAAGGCAAAATGATTCCTTTCGACATCAGTAACTGGAATAAAATTAAAGTGGAGTAAATATCTAACAGCACATTCCTCATTTCCATTTGCAATCAAATCAACGGAGCATATGTCGCTAGTGTAACTAATATAAGTCAAATAATATAATGACTCCAATAATCTGAATTACTGTTAGTGACGTTTAGACAAACAAACTTTGTATTCTGGCAAATTATTTTTGAATAAAACAGTATGTCAATAAATGCTTGGCTAATTTTCAAATTCGTTAGAAAACATGCAAGAAGCAAACAAAGATAAACGAGTGCTCATGAATCAAAATACAAAATCAGTGCGTGGTCAATTTCAATTTAAAAAAGTGAAGGGAGAGGAGAATGAAAAAAAATTCTCGTGCGTCGTTAGTTTTTTGAAGGAATATACATAGAACGGGAGCTACTGACACCTTCTTCCTAAATTCGTGAGTAGTAACCCCGTGGCAGACGCAAGTGCAGTGCGGTGCAGTGATGAGTCATCGATGAGTCATCATGCTGACTCAGCCCCCCCCTCTGGAAGGAAGGAAGGAGTTTTCGGGTAAGGGAAGGAAGGTGATGTGTGAGGGAGTGAGTGTGGAAAGGGTGGATGTTGGTGGTTTTGGGATGAGAAAGGCTGGAATTCGGCATGAAGGAGACCTCGGATGAGAAAACGGAGGCCAGATTCGGAATTTTTGGTCGATTTTGAGTTAGGAAGGATGTTTCCAGCGACATTGGAGAGAAAAAGTTTTGAAGACGCCCCCGCCCTCCTGCCAACCTTCTAACTTCGGTTGTAGACATCGTACAAAGTCGTGCAATATCTCATTTGAAAGCTAAGAGTGAGAAAAAGCCAGTGGAAAGCTCAGTTTGGACTCATTTTCTTAGGTTTTGGGAGGAAAATGGCAAGAAACCGTCAGAGTTAGAAAAGGCAGGTGTTGGAGGTTTTGGGATGAGAAAGTCCATTTTTCGGACAGAAGGAGACCTCGGATGGCAAAACGGAGGGCAGATTCGGACTCTACGCGAAATGTTGGGTTAGGAAGGATGTTTCCAGCAACATTGGAGAGAAAAAGTTTTGAGGACGTCCCCCCCCCCTCCTGCCAAACTTCCAACTTCGGTTGTAGACATCGTACAAAGTCGTGCAATAGCTCATTTGAAAGCTAAAAGTAAGAAAAATGCAGTGGAAAGCTCGGTTTGGACTAATTTTCTTGGGTTTAGGGAGGAAAATGGCAAGAAACCGTCAGACTTGGAAAAGGCAGGTGTTGGAGGTTTTGGGATGAGAAAAGTCGTTTTTCGGGCAGAAGGAGACCTCGGACGGGAAAACAGAGACCAGATTTGGAATCAGCGTCACATTCTGCTTCGGCATGCTAAATTTGAAAGCCATCGGAGAGAAAAAATTTTTCACCATTTTTTCCAAAAAACGACTTAAGTTAGAATTTTTGCGATGGCTGCGGGCTGTAGAGGCAAAACGAAACATCGGATGGGAAAATGGAGGCCAGATTCGGATTCAGCGTCAAATTCTACTTGGAATTGGTGTATTTCCAGCTCCATCGGAGCACTAGAACCGGAGATAGACGGGTTTTTAGTGTTTGGATGATGGGTATTACGTCATCAGCTGATCGCCACACACTATATAAGTGGAAACTCGGCTTGTGGAAATCAGTTCTCCTCCCGACTGGGTTGGGGTAGGTGAACTCTGGAGCTCCGATGATAGCTTCGGACATTCCAAATTCCGGGTTTCTGTAAGAAACCGACTTAGAAAATTTCATTGCTGAAGTCAGCTAAAGCGTCAGACTTAGAGGTTCGCCAGGAGATGGCCTTCGTCTCCAGGCCATAAAAGACTCCAAAACTTTAAAGGCTTGTAACTTTGCTTCTACAAGTCCGTTTGACTTGAATCAAAAAATGTTCGGTTGCTATTGACCTGCCCTAAGTGATAGACTACTCATAAAATGTCATAAGTAGTGCTAAAAAGTTGAAAAATTTAAATTCATTAGTTTTGGAGGTTTTCTGGGGTGTTCGACCTTGCTGAAGTCAACTAGATGATTTTTAGTGAGCCAGTCTTCTCATGGACTAAGCAGCTTTTCACTGAAAGCGAGCAAGACACGGAGAGTTTTGCTGTAATATTCCACTGACAAGGTCTTCCTTCGGGACGGCGGACGATGCCGTAGTGATAAGTGTGGCAAGGGAGTATGTCATAGTTTAGACCGAAACCGCTGGGGCAACTCATGTCTCATGTTGGGCATTTGACACAGTTCTCAACGTAGCACTTTGAACGCCAATCGGTTCAGTCTTAGCTATCTTGTCATGGGTGGCCTCTAAACATCTCCATTGCAAAACGCTGGTGAATCAAGCTCTCTACGGCTTGCTATCAAGCTGCTCAAAGTCTGTCAATCTCTTACCAACTCTACAGGTTTTCATGTCTGAGCCAGTCTTCTCATGGTATAAGCGGCTTTTCACTGAAAGCGAGCAAGACACGGAGAGTTTTGCTGTAATATTCCATTGACAGGGTGTTCCTTCGGGACGGCGGACGATGCCGTAGTGATAAGTGTGGCAAGGGAGTGTGTCATAGTTTAGACCGAAACCGCTGGGGCAACTCATGTCTCATGTTGGGCATTTGACACAGCTCTCAACGTAGCACTCTGACCGCCAGGGCGACATTTAGCTATCTGCCACAGGTTACCTCATAAAATCTCCATTGAACTTGTCTCCCAACAGTTGGCCAAGCATGCGAGAATGAACCATCAGTTCTTCTTGTCTCTATCACGATGACGAAATGATGAAGGAATGAAGGGAGGACATTCATGCGCCACACGCAACACATCACAGACTTCTATCTTCGCTAGTGAACAAGCTCTTGTCAGTGTCGTACAAAAGTTTTACTGCAGCACAGGTTGATGTACAGTTAGAAACGTTTGATCATCAACATTGTATTCGTAAGTCTAGTCAGAAACTTTATCATGTTGTACAAAGGTTTTACTGCATCACAGGTTGATTTATAGTTAGGAAAGTTTGATCATGATGTTTTATGAAACACATGTCATAAATGTTGGCGTTAGTGTAGTCAACTAGTTTTACTACGACACATGTTTGTAAAAGTAAAGGTCAGAAAGTGTATTATGGTTTGCAAAAGGTTTATTGCAACACAGGTTGATGTATAGTTAGAAAGTTTGATCATCAACGTTGTATTCGTAAGTCTAGTCAGAAACTTTATCATGTTGTATAAAGGTTTTACTGCAGCACAGGTTGATGTATAGTTAGAAAGTTTGATCATGACGTTTATTCATAAGTCTAGTCAGAAACTTTATCATGTTGTACAAAGGTTTTACTGCATCACAGGTTGATTTATAGTTAGGAAAGTTTGATCATGATGTTTTACGAAACACATGTCATAAATGTTAGCGTTAGTGTAGTCAACTAGTTTTACTACGACACATGTTTGTAAAAGTAAAGGTCAGAAAGTGTATTATGGTTTGCAAAAGTTTTATTGCAGCACAGGTTGATGTATAGTTAGAAAGTTTGATCATTGAAGTTGTAATCGTAAGTCTAATCAGAAAGTGTATCATGTTGTACAAAGGTTTTACTGTAACACAGGTTGATGTATAGTTAGAAAGTTTGATCATGACGTTTATTCGTAAGTCTAGTCAGAAACTTCATCATGTTGTACAAAGGTTTTATTGCAACACAGGTTGATGTATAGTTAGAAAGTTTGATCATTAAAGTTGTATTCGTAAGTCTAATCAGAAAGTGTATCCTGTTGTACAAAGGTTTTACTGCAGTACAGGTTGATGTATAGTTAGAAAATTTGATCACGATGTTTTATTTGTAAGTCTAGTCAGAAAGTGTATCATGGTTTGCAAAGTTAGTGTAGTCATATAATTTTAATGTGACACCAGTTTGAGAAAGTAAAGTCTGATCATCGAAGTTGTATTCATGAGTGTCGTTAGAAAGTGTATCATGGTTTGTAAAAGTTTTACTGTAACACAGGTTGATGTATAGTTAGAAAGTTTGATCATGACGTTTTATGAAACACAAGTGTCATGAAAAGCAAGCGTTAGTGTAGTCAAATAATATTACCGCGACGCACGTTTGTGAAAATAAAGTTTGATCATTGACGTTGTATGAGTGACCAAACTCATCACAGCGCTAAAAAGTTTTATCGAAAAGGTTTTACTGCACAGTGTAGATTGTCTTGTAACTTACTTTCACAGCACTAGAAAGTTTTGTTGAAAAGGTTTTACTGCACAGTGTAGATTGTCTTGTAACTTACTTTCACAGTGTTAGAAAGTTTTATTGGAGACAGTTGCCAAATGTTTCCCTATTAGAAAATTCAAACTTCATGACTGTTAGATTAGCTTCATCAGGTTTACTAAAAGCAGTTTTCTACTGCAGTAAGACTGAGAGTTTAGAATGTTATATGAAAACAGTGTTCACCACAGTGCTAGAAAGTTTTACTGCACTGTGTAGATGGTTTCACATAAGGTCTTATAGGCAGCGTTGAATGTTTTATAAAACCAGAAATTGTCACACACGTTGAGTGTGTATTCCATGACATTGAATCGCATGGGTTGTAAAGTTCATAGGCTCCTCTATGGTTGGATTTAGGGTTTTATATCACATGTGTTAACCGTTCGTGTAAAATACGTGAAGCACATGTTCGCTTAAACGCAAATGTTGAAATAAGTTTTGTAAGAAGTCTTTGACAGGTTGTTGTGAAACTTAGCGAACTTTGAAAAAAGTTTTATGAAATGTTCTGCAGTCATACTCATTAGCGTACCAGCTTTACTAAATGTGTTGTTTGCCTTTATCAAATCGAATGTGTGTGTTTTGTAAATAAAGACAGACAGCGTGTTTGCACTCTGCATCGACAGCATACAAGTATAGACATAGCAACCTGTAACGTTGTTAGTCGAATGCATATGAGATAGGAAACATTGTGTGAGATAAAAATCAACCTGCTAGATGAAGTGAAACACAAAAGTGTCACAACTAGTTTACGGGAAATAAAGGAGAACTGTGACAACGTTTACACTCATCATCGACAGATGAACATACAAATCTGACATTCAAATGAAAGTCGTAAACATGAACTGCGGTGTAAGAAACTTTATGTCAACAACTTTATGTTGGCAAAACTTTCATAGATTGCAGACGTGTTGAAAGCTGATATAAAGACCTGTAGAAACGCATAAGTCTTAGTTCAACGACTCGACCCTTGAACTCACACAATGAATACGTCTGTGTAGAAAACTCACTTGTAGGAAACAGCATTTTCTGTGTGAATGCAGACGATGTAAACATGACATTTAACATGGCTTGCAATAGTCAACATGCTGCCATTCAAAATGTTTATCATAAAATCTATCAGTGAAAAAACCCCTCCTGTGCCCACACAGAATCATAAGTGCACTCTGACGCCTGGTTGTCTCGCTAGCCCCTCAGCAGATAGAGTAGAACACAAAGATGAATGACAGCGCAGCCGGTGGTCGATCGTCTGTCGCGCTAGCCCCTCAGCAGATGGAGTAGAACACAAAGATGTACGCGCTCTCTCTCTGGCGCCCGTCTGTCACATGAAACAGAGAGCTATCGCATCTGTCCCAGGATGCAGGAACGTATCGTAGCACCTGGCTGATTCCCACACAGCTCATTGCTATCGTACCGGAAGGGAGATTCATGCGATAAATGCATCTAAGTTTGTTGAGTGGTTGAGGGTAGCAGTCAATGAAAATTTGTCTTCCCCTTTCTTCCTCCAACCATAAAGTTAGAGCAATATGATTGCACGAATCGGACATTTGAAAGGCTGTATCATTCTCATATAAAGCAGAGTCTCTTGCATTTTACTATCATAATCATGTCTGAGAAGCCAACAGCGTGCGTGATACCTTTTCGTATCATACACTGCGGTGAAGAATTCCACAGTGATATCTATGGTGAGGATATCACTGTGGAATTCGTGAAGTACTATTCTTACTTCACCCTACAGGAAGATTTGAGTCGACGAGTGCGATAAGAGGCTGAGATGGAGGCAAGTGAGGCCGAGACGGTGGCAAGTGATGCCGAGACGGTGGGGAGCGAGGCCGAGATGGCAACCAGCGAGAGCGAGACGGTCGAAAGTGATAACATGGAAAGTGATAACATGGAAAGTGAGGACATGGAAAGTGTGGATGTCATTGTGATATCGGATGATGAAGTAAGAGTTTTACACATGCATACGAATGGCTGTCATCTGAGCTCGTTCATGTTTTCTTTCAGTGATGGAGTGAGTGATGGGCGTTCTTTAGTTCATAAAATCATCATGCACACATACAGCACACTGTTTCACCACATTTGCTCGTGAATTCATCATGAGTTCTTATAAGAACTTCCTTCTAATGCAGCTAAAGCGGTCCCAAGCCCGCCACATATCTTCGGATATGGAATGCAGAGGGGAAGGATATATGATGAATGGAATGAAATTGGAGGACACTCTTGCACCACATGCAGCCACAAACACATTTCTATCTTCATTAAGATGACATTCAATCACTTGAATTCTAATGTGACCTAATCCTTAGATCTCAGTACAGTCAATTCTCTAACGTACTTATTAAACCTATTATCTCTAACTTTACAAACACTGAAAGGATTCTAACATGATTTCAAACTTTACAAACATCAACTTTATTTCTAACTTTACAAACGGTGAAATGCTTGTGACACTATTTTATACTTTACCTATCTTGCAAACACTGAAATGATTCTGATATTATTCCTAACTTTACAAACAGTGACATGGTCTTGACTTTATTTTATACTTCGCCTATCTTACAAACACTGAAAGGATTCTAACATGATTTCAAACTTTACAAACATCAACTTTATTTTTAACGTTGCAAACAGTGAAATGAATCTGACTTCATTTATATTTCACCTATCTTACAAACAACGACATGGTTATAACTTTATTTCTAACTTTACAAACGTCAACTATATTTCTAACGTTAGAGGCAGTGAAGTGAATCTGACTTCATTTATATTATACCTATCTTACAAACAGGGACATGGTGATAACTTGATTTCTAACTTTACAATCATCAACTTTATTTCTAACTTTACAAACAGTAAAATGGTTGTAACTTTAATACTAAGTCAATCCACTCTATTGAAACTACAAGAAAACGACACAGTATGACCATGATATGTTATTGAAACCCACACAGCTTTTTTGTTATACTACCAATTCATTTCATGTCCTCTATCCTATACTCTCAAAACCTGCAACGACATTTATTCTATTACACCTGAAATCTATTGACATGTGATACATTACATTAAATCTTCGATATCAAATACTATCATGAAACAACTAGCAGTACCTGACTCTAAACATGCACTGATTCCCACATTTATGACATTAGTAATTTTTTCTATCATGTGTGACTACATGCTCATCAATATGAAAGGCTTGCAGTGACTTAACTCTTAATGTGTCCATGTCAAGCTTTTGGAAATAACTTTTCATGTACAGTTGACATACAATCAATTTCAACGGATGCTCCAGTCATAGCATGTTATTCCTGCTTTCGCACTCATGGTGTCATGCTGCATCAACAAGTTGCTTCTATCTAACTTTTACATGAATAAACCAAACGCCCTGATGCTATATGATGCTGTCTCGATATGCTATTGTTGTTTCTTTTAACTATGTCACTGATTCAAACAGTTAATTACACTACCTATTCATTAAACTTTGCAATCTCAATCTTTGCTTTCATCGAATATGAACCTCTAATTTACATACAACAACTATGATATGTATTCTATCTTATACACTCAACCAGTAGAGACATTCATTCTGTTACATCCATGAACATGATGTGATAAAATTCACATAATCTCAAAACCCTTTAACAGCGCTTGTCTTCAAACATATGCTGAATCACACACACACGCAGCTTGTTTGTTACACTACCAATTCATTTCAAAGTGGGCTAATCTTGCATCACTCATTTCATGTAACACAACTTTTCACTTTAATTATTCCCAGAATGTTACTGTAGTGGTCTCAACACAATCCCTACCATGTATTCTAACACTCTAATCAGTGTGCAATGACTGTTGTGAATTGTATCGCATTCACGTGCATGAGCCAGACTTGTAAATTCCTGTTACTCAGGTGTGAGAAGGTTATGAGAATCTGAGATGCTTCAGCGGTTCATTTCAATTTACACGAGTAACATTTGATGCTTTCATGTCTAGTAACATGTATGAGTTACTTCATCACTCTAGTTTAATGGAGATTTTGATTATTCATTCTTAGCTCGCTGAAGATGAGTGTTTGTATCACACTGTGAAGAGAGATTGCAAACTAATGAAGATAGCAATTTGATATCTGTATACGTTTGGCGTGTGAGTGGCCATCCTTTCATCCCTTTCATCAATTTTCAACCCATCCTCTGAGTTCAACGGGCTTGGAACCGTCAGAAAGTGAAAACACTTTCTGGCCTCATTATGGGTAGCCTCATGAAGGCTGTTTGGCACATTCACTAGCCTCATGAAGGCTGTTTGGGACATTCACTAGCCTCATGAAGGCTGTTTGGGACATTCACTAGCCTCATGAAGGCTGTTTGTGGCGTTCTCCGACTCCTTCTACTTTTGCTCGAAGATCTCTGTAAGAAAGAAAAATAGTTTAGAGTTGATTGAGAGGCAATGACGTTCGAGTAACTTACTAGGAATTTTCCTCTTCACTTTTCTCACTGAAAAATCACACAGTCGACCGTCTACCTCCATACTGATATGAATGCAGGTGACCCCACCTCCCTCATAGCACTCCTGTGTGGTGTTTAAATCATCTGTAACAGTAGGCATGTCACATACTTGGTTTCTGTAGATTGGCAGGTGTACCTCTACGTGTCTTCTCTTCATTTCCTTGTTGATGTCTTCAGCCTGACTAAGTCTCCTCTTCAGCTCATGATGTTCTTCTCTCATCCCTAGACAGTTCATCTCTATTACACCAAGTCTGGTAACCTCCTGCCTCTGATGATTCAACTCGGATACTACCTCCTCATAAGCCATCTCCTTCTCCTTCCATTCCCGCCTCTCTTTCATTAATGTTTCCTCTCTCTTCTGCAGCTGTAATACTTCCTCCTGTAAGACTTTCACCGTTCCCACTTTAATTTCTAGTTTGGCTATGTCCTGCACCATCTCTTTATTTTGTCTATTCATGGCCTCATAGCGATCTTTGAGCAGCATGTTTTGCTGTGATGCTTTCGCCTTCAACTCATCTCTATCTAGAGCTCTTGTTTGCTCGCGTATACCACCTTTCTTTGGCGTAGAAGTGTTAAGTGGCTCCTCTACACGTTCAGATGCGCGCTCAGATACATGTTCAGATTCCTGTTTACCACTCATGAAAACGGCTCTCACCTCCTGTACTTCCCCTTCCTCCTCACTGCTGCTTGTATCGCTGAGGAAATGATCGCTCCCATCATCATCCAAGACGACAATGTGTCTTACAGCCGCCCTCTCCTCCTGCTTTCGTCTATACAAGTCATCAAACCACTTTTTGAAGTGGCAGTTAGAAATAGACGCACTAGGATACTGGTCATGTCTTTTCCTAAATTCGACAAAGTCAGAGTCTGCTTCCACAGCATGATGGACACAGGTCTTTATTTCAAAGACCTTCTTATGCTCCCCAATGTGTTCCACCTGTCTCAAGTGCTTTTTCTATTCGGTCCCTCTGTATACTTTATCGCATGAACATCTTGTGACGCTGTAGCGCGAAGACTTTGATAAAACCATGTTCAAACTGCAAGATAAAAGTTGGTTATTTACTACAGTTCTCACAAGAAAGCACTGTTTATCAGAAACATGTTTGTAATAAATGGCATAGGACAGACAATGAAGGCCCTAACCTTAAGACCATAGTGTTAGAAAGTGTATCAGTGATGTCTGTAAGATCTGACTTTAAATCTCTAACTTAGAACGTCTGATAGCAAACGTCAGACGACTCACCGTTGAAAGGAGGAAACAGGAGTGACATTGGGTAGGGAGAAGCGCCTTACATACTTCTCTCTCACATAGACAGAATATGCCAATGTCCAAATTTGGTCATGTCTCCTTCAAACGATTTCATCTCACCATATTTGGAATCTCAACCGCTAATTTTCCTGACTGACGCAGGGAGTCAAGATTGCCATAAATGGACATTCTCGCTTCGTTGTGATGGAAGGGGAATGACGCTCGGCTCACGCTTTGTGATAGCGATCTCTTTATCCTGAGTGGCAAGTTTGTATGACCCTCAAGTGAACTGAATGTATCCGAAGATGAAAAGATTGAATAGTTCCTAGTGTGTGATAAAATACATGGAATGATAAACGTACAGATGCTCACAATGATACTTAGGGGCTTCACACCATTTGAATGTTTTCTTATATCATGCTCACTTTCGAAGGATGCTTGTAAAGTTCAATGCTGCATTCCCATGACATTTCAATTTTATGTGTTTGTGCAAGTTTATAAGCTTTCACTGGACTCGCATCGTCTTATAAAGTGTTCGTTTACGCAGCGCATGAAGCTATATCTCTCAATGACGTTGAACTCAATCTCTCACATACACGCACGCACACACATTGTCACTTAAACCATGACTGGAATACAGTTCTCACACATCAACTTTATTTCTGACGTTACAAATGCTGAAAGGATTCTAACATTATTTTATACGTCCCCTATCTTACACATACTGAAAGGATTCTAGCATGATTTCAAACTTAACAAACATCAACTTTATTTCTAACGTTACAAACAGTAAAATGCTTGTGACACTATTTTATACTTTACCTATCTTACTAACACTGAAATGATTCTGATATTATTCCTAACTTACAAACAGTGACATGGTCTTGACTTTATTTTATACTTCCCCTATCTTACAAACACTGAAAGGATTCTAACATGATTTCAAACTTTACAAACATCAACTTTATTTCTAACATTACAAACAGTGAAATGCTTGTGACACTATTTTATACTTTACCTATCTTGCAAACACTGAAATGATTCTGATATTATTCCAAACTTTACAAACAGTAAAATGGTTGTAACTTTATTACTAAGCCAATCCACTCTGTTTGAAGCCCAACTTTATCTGAAAAGAAAACGACACAGTATGACCATGATATGTTATTGAAACCCATACAGCTTTTTGTTACACTAACAATTCAATTCAATGTGAGCTAATCTTGTATCACTCATTTCATACGACATAACTTTCACTACTTCTTCCTACAATGTTACTACTATGTGTTCTAAACTTTATGAGTTCGCTTTCACTTCTATCTCACACCTTCTTCATCATCTAACCAAGTGAATGACATTGATGATACATTATCTGACTAAGCGCATTGAGTCACATTCTACACAAACAGATATTACTAACATGGATCATATAAAACGCCAAGTCTTGTCATAGGCTTGACTATGCTATGGACTTAGTGATTTATCTATGTAACTTACACTTTTAAAACGCTAAATCCTTAGATCTCAATACAGGGACACCTATCCTATGGATTTAGGAGTTTTGCTGTATAATTTAGTAAACTTATGTCTCTGTCAGCATACGACTTTTAAAATACAACACTGACTGATGAATGATGTTCATATATTCCTAGATTGGATAGCAAGAAACTTTCCTGCGTTGACTATTATATATTTTCCTCATCAACTCTTTACACACTTATGATTCCAACCACTAAGTTACATACAACGCTTCTATTGAACATGTATCAATAACCTTTCAGCTGACCACATCAAATGTAAGGTGTATAACATAATGAGCATGTAACTATCTCTCATCAACGATATGAAATCAGTCTTTTCACCATGAGAATTAAGTCTTGCCTTCAAAGTCATTTTATAAAGCAAACATATGCATCACGTATTCTACACTAAAAGAGATCGTTCATTTGTGTTATCCAAAGCCCTAGGTCCCTAAACCCAACGGTAGGTAACCCTACCCCTTAGATGATGGACTTTAGCAATTTAGCTATGTCATTCACCAATGGCTAAGTTAGTAAATGCATGTATCATTGATGCATGTTATATAAAACGCTAAATCTCTAAGTCCAACCGTGACTGTCAATGCCTGCATTACTATACAACATGTTGCTCTGATGATTCTTCCACCACCCTTACTATTTCCATTTGAGGGGTAGTGAAGAAATAAATTCATGACTTCAGGTCAAAACCTCTCTCTACACACGTTTATGTTTCACACCATGTAAAAGATCCTTGCTACTTATCATAGAGGCTTTAAAACTTTAAACATGATGATTTCTTGGCAGTTAGACCTTTGAAGATGTGTGTTGGACAAGTTTAACACTTGTCATGAAGTTGCGTTCTCATCAGATGAATTTAATAAGAGCTTCTTCATTTTCTAAGAAAGATAGAGATCCTTGAATGTAGTGTTTGTGTGTGGCACAGTCTGTAACTTTTCTTTGTTAATAGGGTAGCCTCCAACGAATTGGTGACCGGGCCCTCGGAAGGACCGATGGAATACTTCGATTACTCGAAGTATTCCGGACGCTGAATTCTCAGCAACGCCAGATATTCTAGCGCCATATCCCTAAATAAAGGGTTCTCCACAAGCTCATGTGGAATAAGATGGACGGGGCAGCGAATTGCTTCGCCTTTCTCTGCCTGCAAAGCAGCCAGGAGAAAGACTTTGCCCATCTTCACCCTGCTTCCACAGCGGAGCTCCAGGGTTCGACTCATGTCAAAGAAAGCGATATCGAAAGACATTGCTTCAAACGACTTGTAATTGATGAATGAGTGTGAACGTCCCCCTTATATTTCTCACACATTTTTGTAACTGGATAGCAAGACATTGAAGAATTGAACAAATCGGCAGTGTCCATGCTTTAACAGGAAATGGTGACTTGCGCGCGCGCGGAGTGTACAGTAGCGAATTGTCAACGTGAGAATCCTTTCAGCCGCCCACGATAATCTCTTCGACGTGATAGCAATGAGCTGTGTGGGAATCAGCCAGGTGCTACGATACGTTCCTGCATCCTGGGACAGATGCGATAGCTCTCTGTTTCATGTGACAGACGGGCGCCAGAGAGAGAGCGCGTACATCTTTGTGTTCTACTCCATCTGCTGAGGGGCTAGCGCGACAGACGATCGCCCACCGGCTGCGCTGTCATTCATCTTTGTGTTCTACTCTATCTGCTGAGGGGCTAGCGAGACAACCAGGCGTCAGAGTGCACTTATGATTCTGTGTGGGCACAGGAGGGGTTTTTTCACTGATAGATTTTATGATAAACATTTTGAATGGCAGCATGTTGACTATTGCAAGCCATGTTAAAATGTCATGTTTACATCGTCTGCATTCACACAAAAAATGCTGTTTCCTACAAATGAGTTTTCTACACAGACGTATTCATTGTGTGAGTTCAAGGGTCGAGTCGTTGAACTAAGACTTATGCGTTTCTACAGGTCTTTATATCAGCTTTCAACACGTCTGCAACCTATGAAAGTTTTGCCAACATAAAGTTGTTGACATAAAGTTTCTTACACCGCAGTTCATGTTTACGACTTTCATTTGAATGTCAGATTTGCATGTTCATCTGTCGATGATGAGTGTAAACGTTGTCACAGTTCTCCTTTATTTCCCGTAAACTAGTTGTGACACATTTGTGTTTCACTTCATCTAGCAGGTTGATTTTTATCTCACACAATGTTTCCTATCTCATATGCATTCGACTAACAACGTTACAGGTTGCTATGTCTATACTTGTATGCTGTCGATGCAGAGTGCAAACACGCTGTCTGTCTTTATTTACAAAACACACACATTCGATTTGATAAAGGCAAACAACACATTTAGTAAAGCTGGTACGCTAACGAGTGTGACTGCAGAAACATTTTATAAAACTTTTTTCAACGTTCGCTAAGTTTCACAACGACCTGTCAAAGACTTCTTACAAAACTTATTTCAACATTTGCATTTAAGCGAACATGTGCTTCACATATTCTACACGAATGGTTAACGGATGTAATATAAAACCCTAAATCCAACCGTAGAGGAGCCTAGCCTTGGATGATGAACTTTACGACTCACGCGATTTAATGTCATGGAATACATAATCAACGTGTATGACAACATCTGGTTTTATAAAACATTCAACACTTATTCCTATCCATCTCACTTTTATATCCAACATGTTAAACTTAGACTTGGTTTCAACCACTCAAGTCGTCAAAAACTTGCATGCGTTGTCTAATATTCAATTCATTCTGTACACAGATTCGCTTTTCTTCACATCCAAAGTTAATGAATACCTAACAGATGTATTCACTCTGAATTTACACTTCACCGTTTGTGAAAAGACTGTCACATAAAACATTTTACACACTGCAGTCCGGATCTCAACTAAGGATAAAAACTTTCTAGTGCTGTGGCGAACACTGTTTTCATATAACATTCTAAACTCTCATTGCAGTAGAAAACTGCTTTTAGTAAACCTGATGAAGCGAATCTAACAGCCATGAAGTTTGAATTTTCTAATAGGGAAACATTTGACAACTGTCTCCAATAAAACTTTCTAACACTGTGAAAGTAAGTTACAAGACAATCTACACTGTACAATCTACACTGACAATATAAAACCTTCTAAAACTCTCTAGTGCTCTGATGAGTTCGGTCAGTCATACAACGTCAATGATCAAACATTATTTTCACAGACGTGTGTCGTAGTAAAATTATTTGACTACACTAACACTTGCAATTCTTGACATTTGTGTTTCATAAAACATCATGATCAAATTTTCTAACTATACATCAACCTGTATTGCAATAAAACCTTTGTGCAACATGATAAAGTTTCTGACTAGACTTATGAATAAACGTCATGATCAAACTTTCTAACTATACATCAAACTGTGCTGCAGTAAAACCTTTATACAACATGATAAAGTTTCTGACTAGACTTACGAATACAATGTTGATGATCAAACTTTTCTAACTGTACATCAACCTGTGCTGCAGTAAAACTTTTGTACGACACTGACAAGAGCTTGTTCACTAGCGAAGAGAGAAGTCTGTGATGTGTTGCGTGTGGCGCATGAATGTCCTCCCTTCATTCCTTCATCATTTCGTCATCGTGATAGAGACAAGAAGAACTGATGGTTCATTCTCGCATGCTTGGCCAACTGTCGGGAGACAAGTGCAATGGAGATTTTATGAGGTAACCTGTGGCAGATAGCTAAATGTCGCCCTGGCGGTCAGAGTACAAAGTTGAGACGAAAAATTGCAAACATGACGCAGAGAGGTTTCACAAGGATTACCATTACCCACGTCCCGTGCAGTACTCCCCGGACTTCACCACTTTATCGAATTCACCCACAGGAAGTATCACACCGAAAATCTCCGTGACTTGCACCGTCCATGACTTGATCGCCAGACATGAAAACCGGTGGAGTTGGTAAGATGTTGGCAGACTTTGATCAGCTTGATAGCAAGCCGTAGAGAGCTTGATTCACCAGCGTTTTGCAATGGAGATGTTTAGAGGCCACCCATGACAAGATAGCTAAGACTGAACCGATTGGCGTTCAAAGTGCTACGTTGAGAACTGTGTCAAATGCCCAACATGAGACATGAGTTGCCCCAGCGGTTCCGGTCTAAACTATGACACATTCCCTTGCCACACTTATCACTACGGCATCGTCCGCCGTCCCGAAGGAAGACCTTGTCAGTGGAATATTACAGCAAAACTCTCCGTGTCTTGCTCGCTTTCAGTGAAAAGCTGCTTAGTCCATGAGAAGACTGGCTCACTAAAAATCATCTAGTTGACTTCAGCAAGGTCGAACACCCCAGAAAACCTCCAAAACTAATGAATTTAAATTTTTCAACTTTTTAGCACTACTTATGACATTTTATGAGTAGTCTATCACTTAGGGCAGGTCAATAGCAACCGAACATTTTTTGATTCAAGTCAAACGGACTTGTAGAAGCAAAGTTACAAGCCTTTAAAGTTTTGGAGTCTTTTATGGCCTGGAGACGAAGGCCATCTCCTGGCGAACCTCTAAGTCTGACGCTTTAGCTGACTTCAGCAATGAAATTTTCTAAGTCGGTTTCTTACAGAAACCCGGAATTTGGAATGTCCGAAGCTATCATCGGAGCTCCAGAGTTCACCTACCCCAACCCAGTCGGGAGGAGAACTGATTTCCACAAGCCGAGTTTCCACTTATATAGTGTGTGGCGATCAGCTGATGACGTAATACCCATCATTCAAACACTAAAAACCCATCTATCTCCGATTCCAGTGCTCCGATGGAGCTGGAAATTCTCCATTCCCATGTAGAATTTGACGCTGAATCCGAATCTGGCCTCCATTTTCCCATCCGATGTTTCGTTTTGCCTCTACAGCCCGCAGCCATCGCAAAAATTCTAAGTCGTTTTCTAGTCGTTTTTTGGAAAAAATGATGAAAAATTTTTTCTCTCCGATTGCTTTCAAATTTAGCATGCCGAAGCAGAACGTGACGCTGATTCCAAATCTGGTCTCTGTTTTCCCGTCCGAGGCTTGCTTCACCCGCTAGAGCGATTTTCATAAACATTCTAACTCTGTCGTTTTTCGCCAAGGTCCCAAATTTTCAATAACGTCTCACCTCTAAACGAAGGCAGATACGAACAAACCATGTTTTCCACTGCATTTGTCTCACTTTTAGCTTTCAAACGAGCTATTGCACGACTTTCTACGATGTCTACAACCAAAGTTAGAAGATCGCTGCCGAGAGGGGGGGGGTTCAGAACTTTTTCTCTCCGATTGAGTTGGGAAGAAGTTCCAAGCCCCAACTTTGACCAAAACGTCCGAATTTTCACTCCATTTTCCCATCCGAGCACTCCTTCATGTCGAAAAATGGACTTTCTCATCCCAAAACCTCCAAAACCTGCCTTTTCGAAGTCTGACGGTTTCTTGCCATTTTTCTCCCTAAACCCAAGAAAATTAGCCCAAACTGAGCTTTCCACTGCATTTTTCTTACTTTTAGCTTTCAAATGAGCTATTGCACGACTTTGTACGATGTCTACAACCGAAGTTGGAAGTTTGGCAGGAGGGGGGGGGGACGTCCTCAAAACTTTTTCTCTCCAATGTTGCTGGAAACATCCTTCCTAACCCAACATTTCGCGTAGAGTCCGAATCTGCACTCCGTTTTGCCATCCGAGGTCTCCTTCTGTCCGAAAAATGGACTTTCTCATCCCAAAACCTCCAACACCTGCCTTTTCTAACTCTGACGGTTTCCTGCCATTTTCCTCCCAAAACCCAAGAAAATGAGTCCAAACTGAGCTTTCCACTGGCTTTTTCTCACTCTTAGGTTTCAAATGAGCTATTGCGCGACTTTGTACGATGTCTACAACCAAAGTTGGAAGTTTGGCAGGAGGGGGGGTGGAGGGGGTGAGTCAGAACTTTTTCTCTCCGATTGAGTTGGGAAGAAGTTCCTAGACCCAACTTTGACCAAAACGTCCGAATTTGCACTCCATTTTCCCATCCGAGGCCTCCTTCCTGTCGAATTCCAGCCTTTCTCATCCCAAAACATCCAACACACGCCTTTTTCCAACTCTGACGGTTTTAGAGATTCCAACCCTTGCCTCACAGTTCCTCCTTCCTTCCTTCCAGAGGGGGGGGAGGGAACAAATTCCTCCTCTCGGACCCATCCTTCCATCACATCCTTGAGGCTCTCCCTCACCTTCCTTCCAGAGGGGGGGCTGAGTCAGCCTGATGACTCATCACTGCACCGCACTGTCCTTGATTTTGCCATGGAGTTACTACTTTCGTGTACAAAGGGCTTAATAGCATGGATTTGTAGATCTTGAAACGCTGAATACAAAAATACCTATAACCGAAAGCGACTAGCTGTGACACTCAAAGTCGCTTTCGGTTATAGGCAAGGTTGAAGGATTCCCATTGGAATTCAATGGCAAAATTCAAGAAATATCTGTGGATTGTGAAACACTTGGAAATTTTCGTGCATTTTCTTTTGCAGAAAATATACTTTTTATCAGAATGCCATGAAATTTGAAACATGATTGAGTTCAGAACATCAACTTCGATATAAAAGTTGAAGTGAGTCACATGATTCAGCATTTCATGTCTGAGAGCCTCTACAAAATGCGTAAAATCGCCAAAATTAAGTCAAAACATGAAATTTACTCACTAGCACAAGCACTAGGAGCACTTTCATCTTGCTGCAACTAAAGTTGCAAAATGTCAAGATAATTGTAAAAACTGCTTCATTATGATTCAAATTTTTTTCTCTTTCTGTCAAAGCATGATGTGGGGAGGTATTGCTCTACTTAAAGGTGTAGTTCGGTTAAATTTTCAACCTTGTCTCAATGGCTTCTTCTTTGCATAATAGTCAATCTAGCGAACTTTGACGCACTTCTGAATCCTCAATTATCCGTAATCATCAAATTTAGGTGACCGGATGACGTCACACTTGTCAGTGATCTGATGCGACACTGTTAGCATGCTAGGTGACGATTCAGCTAGGCGCAAGAGGATCAACGCACAGGGAGAAAATGAATTGTAGGAAATGCGAGATATAAAGTCATTAACAAGAAGTCACTTGTTTCTGTTCCTGAACACATGCAAAATCTCTAAAATGGCACAATACTGTGCATACATGTGCACAAACAAAACGCACGATCCTAAAATATCCTAATAGCACATATTCTGAACTCTTCAAATCAAATGATAAAATACAATATCTAAGATATAGAAAGTGTGATGTTGAAAGAATATTGCAAAATCAGACAGCCACTACTCCACTTGAGTAAGGAGACTGTACCCATGGCTGTACCATGCGCGAAAATGAGACGCAAATTAGTTAAAACTTTTTCTACCTAAAGGACGTACATGTTCTACAAAGACTGAATGAAAGTTGGGCCAAATTTGAGATGGTGCATATCAACTAATTCTCGAGTTCGTCTCGAGATTTCTTCGGATAAAATGGATAAGGATTTCGATTACTACTATGTGATGTATCACTCTTCAGAAAGTGAAGAGAGTCAAGCTGCTCCAGTTCGTCTCACGTTTGATGTTCCAGATAATCACCTTTTTGTGTTGATTTGCAGTACCAGCATACTTCTTGTAGTCATCCTATATCTATGATACAGCAAATGTACATTTCAGAATCTGACAGCAAATATACAGCGAGCAATTATTTGTTCTATTTTTCCTCTCGTAGGCGTGAGTGTTTTGAATCGTGATCAGCCACATGTGCTTCATTTTGCTATCATCGGATACATCCCAGAGATTTGCTTGCATACTACAAAGGTCCTCTATTAGCCAACCACAGCGAACCTCCTGTCTATTGCAAGGCGCTCTGCTTCTCAGTAAGCAGGAATCGGCAGCTGTGACGTCATCATGAACATTTGACATGAATTTCCAGGCAAACTAACGAACAGATGAGTGTGACAGTCACAGGAAATCGTCATAGTGATTGAAAACTTCAATATTCAAGAATAAAATTCGTTCCGGAAATTGACCAAACTACACCTTTGAAAAAAGTTCGTGAATGCATCCCTGAGTTCATGAACGTTGTTATAGACATCCACATGTGTTGCTTTCCATGACTTTCTTGTACTGCGTTTATTTCATTAATAAATCAAACAAGACAGATCATAAATATCAATTGCTATAACTAACTAGTCATCCACTTACTGCTGCTTGGACATGCAGTTGATGTACAAAATGCAGTTGTGTTTTCAGCTAGCGCGCGGGTAACTCCGTCCTTCATTAGACACTGACTACCGCCTCCAACAGGTGCTGGATTGGTGCAAGTTCGAGTAACGGTTCGTGTTCCAACTCCACAAGTCACAGAGCATTGTGTGACCGCACTGTATGATGTCCAGCTACCGTTAACTGAAATTATAATGGGATATTGAAATAGATGAATATAATTGCACAATTATAAAGTGATTATTTTTTGGTTATCAGTCGGAAAACAGATTAATTTAAGTTACATGAAGAAGTGCAATTTTTCTCAACCAAAAATGTACTAATGTTATAAAAATGCATGAATATATATGCAGTAATTCTTGATTTCTGGATGTCATCAGGGTGGGAACTCAAAATGGGAAGTGAGCTCGGGAAGCCGATTTCTGACATTTGTCTTTGGTATCCTATTGGATTTGATATTTTTTTTGACTTTGTTGATGCACAATCGAATTGATTGGTTTGCATTCATGCCCATCATAACGCTAATGTCACTTTGACATTGATGGCTAAGCTATGAGCTTCCATGGCACATTCTCTTCAAGAATGATTTTATTAAGGGACTTCAAAACCAACACACAAACAACAAATAATGAATAACGATTTCTGCGACACAATTTTCGCAGTATTTTATAGGCGAGATAAGTTATTGATGGCATGTCAAATTCCTTCTGTTGGCGTGATTCATTATTGCGATGCAGTTTGAAAAGCAACCACCCGCTGCATGCTTTGTATAATGAATAGGAAAATCCATATATGCAAATGTGAATATACATGCGCTTACTATTTACATCATCAACTGCATCTGGTTGGAGTTATGTACTTGGACTCATGAGCACGCGCATGACTTAAATCTGAAGAGTTTGCAGTTCGGGGCAGCAATCTAGATAATTGCACTTGTCATCTCAGAAAATCTGAAAGATCTCCAGCTAACCGTTATTTGGATGGTGGCACTGTATCTAAAGAAATTTCAACGCTAATTTTCTACGCTCTGAAAACCAGGGGCGCTGCACATACTTGTTGTCTTGAAGACTGTTTTTGTGTGAGATGTTCGTTGATGCGTGCATGAAGAAATCGCACATTATTTCATTGAATCTGCCACAGGTGATCAATGCCCCTGGCTTTTCGCGAAGTAAAAGTATGGAGACGATGCCTTTTTCCGACCTCGTGAAAAGCCAGAGACATTGAATTGTGGATTGAAACTTCAGCCGATAGATTCCAATTGACTGTCTATTGTTTATCTCCTCGTAATTTTCAAGTATGTAAAATAACGGATTCTGCATGTAAGATAACGGATAGGCACGATATCAATCCATATATGGGTTTATAATAATCATCATTTTCCCAATATTTAGTTATCTATGTTATCTTATCAGTGGGTCAAACTCATATTCTTTGTGCTTTATAATAATATCTTTGTGTAATATAAGAATAGCTTGTTTAATGCAAAAATATCCTAATTATGTGTCTTTCTACTTTCAAATGTAAAAGTCGTGGCAGAATGCAAGTTTTGTCTTCATATTATCATATATTATTATCTATTTATGTAGCTTGCATCGTACAGTGCTGCTTTCAAGTGCTAAAAGATCAGCCTATGTTCAGAAAAACATGTACATGTACAATAATTCAAAGTTTTTGGCCAATATCGCGTGGATATCAGCTATGACTTCTTTTAAAAGCGATATCTGAAGTATTAACATTGACGAGTAAATCACGACTTACCTGGACAAGTCGACCCTGAACATGCCACTTGTGCAGTTTCGTTTAGCGCTCGATTCACATTGTCCGATTTGAGGCACTGCAAACCGCCACCAGACGGTGAGGGGTTCGAACAGCTTCTAGTCCGCTGGCGAGTTCCGGTTTCACATGTGACTGAGCAACTAGTCGAGAAAGCCCAGGTTGTCCATTGTCCATTTACAACTGTGAAATGAAAATGGAATTAGATAGAATGATGTTGTAAGTAAGGTATAAAAATAATTCATTGCAGGTGAGCAAAATTCACGTGGCAATACAACAACCTGCAAAGCGGCAAAAATTGTGCGAACATCTCCACTGAGCTACAAACGTTGGACAAATTTATCAAACCTCAACAAATGTAACCACTACGAGATATTTTTCGCCCTGCTAGACGTCATCGGCATTCGGCATGAAAACCACAAGTCCACCAGACTATCTGCTGAGCGTGTATATTAGACAGAAAGCACGACTTAAAAACACGTCACACTGAACGATAACTATAAAGACAATTTGAAAAATAATCGCCCAGTACGTACAACGATAAGATCGTATCGTGCAGCTCGCTGCCAGAACAATTTCCTTGAACGATTAAAGAAAAGTAGAATATAATTTCTAGTGCCCGTCGGTTAACCGAAAACCGAACCGAAACAAAAGCAAACCAAAAAATTAGAGAACAAAAGATTAGACAGTTTCGGATTTCTACATATTCAGTTATTTGAATCAATTTTCCAACACATTTAATTGATGCAATAGATGACATTCTTTGACATTGGATTTGTATTTGCCTACCTTTATGAATGGCCCTAGAATTCTCTGTTTTAAGTGAATGAGCCACCACCATGCTAATTTTAGGTCACATAACCCAAACTGGCCTTCACGCTAGCATGCGCTTTACCTATTTTTGAAATTACTCTCTTATCTGTATAATTCAATACAAAAAGTCAGATCCTAAAACATCTTAAATCTCAATTTCTATTTGATTCGCATCAATTGAGCAGAAAAGCCGAAACAGAAACCGCAGCTTTTCAAAAACTGAACCGAATCCTACTGATCTCAAAATTTTGAAGGCCACCGAGCACTAGTGATTTTATTGCAAACACGAATTTCGATATCAAAATAATAATCAATGCCAACAAGTGATCAGGATGCATGCAAGTGTCATGACAGTACGCTTATTAATGACTGCGCAATTATAAGAAACCTGTTCTGCGACACCCTATTTTTTATCTTTTGATAGCGCCCCGCAGCAATAGGCATAATCACAATTTCTTCAATCTCAAATTTGTTATAGTAGTATCCTATATAGAGGCGTATTGAGCATGAATGCCAAGCTCACTTCTCGTATCCTCACTGGGACGTTTTCAGAATTAAAACTAAATGAAATTGGTGAAAGCAACGATTAAAACGTGAAATTATTTTTATAATACTTTCAATGCTACTTTTGTCACATTTCTCATCACGTCGAAGGCACATACATGATTAACCTCTATTCGTTTCTTCGATGAAATTCCTGTGAAGTTTACTTTCTTCCCATAGACTAATTCTTAGACAATCAATGAGGTAATTGTTAGTAGCCATTGTTTCTTTGTTTTCTTCTATTGCTACTCACTAGCAAAGGGTTCCTTAGATAACGGAGTTCATGGATATGTCACACACTGACCACGATTAAGACGTCTTTAAGATAGCGCTTCAAATGAAAAGTTATTCATTGTAGTGACGCCTCCGTTAGCAAAGTACACTGCCCAGTTTATTTTTTCATCCATTGTGGACAACGAACTTTAGCTATATTAAATGGAAGTAATCTGTATTAGTTTGAATACATAGTTCATTATTGCAATATTATATTGTGTAGTTTTCATCTACACACATATATAAAGCTTATTTCAAGCATATTTTGAAAAAGTATAAAGCATATTTCGCTGAGATAGAAAAGCATATAATCCGAGTCCTAGTAATAATACTGGTTACATGAAGACTACACATAGGGAAACGCTGTATTATCCCGCGTTGTTTGATCCCCACTGCAACCAAACTGCTAGAATTTTGATGGAAACTTACTAGGAGCAGTTGTAGATTCAGGTCCGGTAGATGCAGTTGAAGTGGACGGAGGACTGGTCGTCGTTGAACCTGAATGAGCGATGGAAGTTATTGCATTACAAGATATTTGAAGATCATTTTTTTTATTTATTAAGTTTTTATTTTGATTTCCCTGACTATCATAATATCAAATGACCACGTACACACTATTGCAAAGACACTAGGTTTTAAAGAAATAAGTAAGATCTTCGACGTTGCCACTTGTGTATGTGAAAAAGCGCTGGTCACATCGTTGTCCTTTATTTTCAATATTTTTGGAGATTTTTCTGGGATCCGTCGTTTTGTTTAAACTTACATTTTCATGAAAGCGGACGCGACCCTTATTTGAAAAAGTGGTGATCATCATAAGCTCTGAATAGTCATGTGGACGTAGGTCAATCAGTGTTTTGAGCAACTATAATTCTCAATTGGGCCTAACTTTAAACCGACTCATAATTTTACGCCGCTGATGAAACGGTCTCATTCTAGTATCCCATCTATATGTTCATTTGCTGTAGTAGACTGTCTGCATTTCTTCTTTCAACTGTTAAAATTTTCTAGGGGACATGGCTTAAGTGAGATTCACGTAGACCCGTACTAATGTGCTAGTGTACAGTGTTTTAGAATTTGTTGACTGCGGTGATTTTGATGCATAGACCTCGCACTGCACACCTATGAATATTTTTTTCAAAACAAAAAAGGCTATAACATAGAGTGTGTACAAGCACAGTGATCGATGCTACTTGTGAAATATCAGCCTGCTAATAGATATGGGTCATTCCACGACGATTCAACCAATTTTTGGAAAATTTTGTGGCACTAAGTCTCAGATTTTGCTGATTTTCGGATATATGTTAGCTATGCCACAGAAAACACCAATCCGAAATATTAGCTACCAATTTTAAATATAGCGGGATCTATAGCTATTTTTTGAAATATATATATTTTTCCAAATTTTTGAAATTCTCAAAATTTGAATTTCTGCGCCGCTCTAGCTTTTTTCTGCATGTTCGTTACTCAACCAAACTTTGCATGCAGCATTAGTTTGGTGTAAAGGAATTCCTGCATGCATTTCAACGGCTAACTGGCATGCAGAACGGAGCTACATGGCTCCATAGATGGTAAAGAAATAGGGTCCGCGAAAAAACACAAGAAATTTAAACTAATTTCACAACTTTCTGTATTCTTGTTACCCGTAATAACCATGACAATTGTGCTGCTGTATATCAGTGTGTTTCACATCTGTGATCTTGAGCGGTAACCAGAATACAAAGACACCAGGCATTCAAAAATCGTGTTTTTTCAAAAAATGCCAAAAACGGCTGTTTTCAAGTGGGCTAGCTTTTTTCTGTATGCCACTTTAAACTCCAAATTGATACTAAAACTCAGAAGCATGTTCAATTGCTTGTAGAAGAAATTTGATACTGTAACTGATAGTTAAAGTGGTATAAATTGGCCAATTTTGATTTTGAACATTTTTCAATATGTGATGTCTATATTATATGAGTAGTATCATAAAGCAGAATTTATAGCACAATAGCATTTGAAAACGTTAAGTTGGTGTGCGGTAAGAAATTGTTCCCTTTGATAGACATTGTACATGAAACTTTGATATTCTGCAATAGAGCAAAAGATGACTTTCGAAGTTCGAGTATTGTTGGACTAGACATGCTTCATCAATCGACATTGTACTTTTGAATTGTAAAGTTTGTGCGAAATGCTCAAGATCGAGGCCTCTAGAGTACAGCGGACAGACTGCCCAAACAGCGGACTGTCCCCTGAAATAGCAGACGTCTGGCAACCCTGGCTGGAGCAGCAACATGAATATCCTAAAATAGATGGCACACGTTCCCCAACTTCAACATTGAGCTCCTTGCATCATGTATTTAAACGAATTTATTAGAAAAAAATCGAGTAGGATCTTGCTTTCGGTTCCACCTCCTATAGTGTTCAACAAATCTCGATTTTGGTTCGATCTGACACCGTAAACCTACAAACAGTCTATTGCACATAACAATATCTCGTATATGATTGCTTCATGAAAAACATTTGTGAACATGTATACTCAGAATAGAAAGAAATTATAGGATTCTCAAGTCAATGTTCTCTACAATGAACACTGTAACTTGATACTGCTTCCTAGACTTAGGTAATAATCAGTAGAAGAGTAGGCGAGTGCTCACTGCGTTCACACAGTTCACTTTCAACGGTTTCTGAGAGAAAGCTTTGAAAAAAGAGACATTTTTTAAGTCAGTCACTGATTTAAAATGTGATTAGCCTACTACGCAAGTAGATATGGTCAGCACAATCGAGATAGATTTCGAGAGCTGGTGTTCCATTTGAAACACATGTAGACAAAGAGCATGCATGGGACATACTATAGAATTCTCAGGAGAGTCTGTGCAAAATGTGATATCAGAGGATTGACGAGAACTCACCGGAGGTAGGCTCGGCAGTTGTAGTGGTTACAGGTATTGTCGAAGTGGGAAGAGCAGTGGTAGTCGAATGCTCTGAAATATGAAATGTGTGTAGTGAGACGCATGCTTTTATTGACAATATCCCCGAACACATTATACAAAATCTGAAGCAATTTTGCAGCATGTTGAAATGATGCGCACATTTTTTTAGACGCATCTGAATCTTTGCAGAAATGGATAATTTCAGTTTTGTGGCTTCAAATGAATTTCTGATCAACTGCTGCGATTAAAATTAATAGTGATGCGCTTCTATTGACGTGCTGAAGGATAGTGTGCCTCATTCTATCTAGTTCCGCATTTGTGATTGATGTTCCATTCAGCGATTCTTCCTGAAAACTAGTTTACGTTGCATTCTTTGCATGTTAATTAAGTTTGACGATAGAAATAGCGTCGACGAAATTGTCGCCGCATGTCGAATACTCTGCTCCGGAACCAAAAACTGCGATGTTTGATGGGGAAGACCCTATTGCACCAAGTATTTCGGTCTATGGAGGACCTTCGTCAGTGGTTGAAACACGATATCCTGCATCATCCCACGTGCAACCAACATGTCTGAATTTTGATGGAAAGTTGCTAGGAGCAGTTGCAGATTCAGATCCGGTAGATGTATCTAAAGTGGGCGAAGGACTGGCCGTCGTTGAGTCCGAATGAGGGTCAAAGTTTTTATGTTAATTTCCCTGACTATCATAATATCAAATGACTACGTACACACTATTGCAAAGACACTAGGTTTTAAAGAAATAAGTAAGATCTTCGACGTTGCCACTTGTGTATGTGAAAAAGCGCAGTTCTCATCGTTGTCCTACGGCGGCATTGTAAGGATAGGAATCTTTTACAAATACTCTGCAAAATTATGCCACTATTTTCAATATTTTTGGAGATTTTTCTGGGATCCGTCGTTTTGTTTAAACTTACATTTTCATGACAGCGGATGATGTAAATTCGAAATTATCAATTTCTCATACCATTTCATTGCAGCAAATCGTGGTAGTTGTTATTTAAGCAAATGAATTCCAATATTTATGAGCATTTGGGATTGGATATACCGATCACCACAAATTATGACAGATGATAAAGATCAACTGCTGGTGCAGCAACATGAACATTATAAATAGATGGCACACGTTCCCTAACTTCAACATTGAGCTCCTTGCATCATGTATTTAAACGAATTTATTAGAAAAAAATCGAGTAGGATCTTGCTTTCGGTTCCACCTCCTATAGTGTTCAACAAATCTCGATTTTGGTTTGATCTGGCACCGTAAACCTACAAACAGTCTATTGCACATAACAATATCTCGTATATGATTGCTTCATGAAAAACATTTGTGAACATGTATACTCAGAATAGAAAGAAATTGTAGGATTCTCAAGTCAATGTTCTCTACAATGAACACTGTAACTTGATACTGCTTCCAAGACTTAGGTAATAATCAGTAGAAGAGTAGGCAAGTGCTCACTGCGTTCACACAGTTCACTTTCAACGGTTTCTGAGAGAAAGCTTTGAAAAAAGAGACATTTATTAAGTCAGTCACTGATTTGAAATGTGATTAGCCTACTACGCAAGTAGATATGGTCAGCACAATCGAGATAGATTTCGAGAGCTGGTGTTCCATTTGAAACACATGTAGACAAAGAGCATGCATGGGACATACTAAAGAATTCTCAGGAGAGGCTCTGCAAAATGTGATATCAGAGGATTGACGAGAACTCACCAGAGGTAGGCTCGGCAGTTGTAGTGGTTACAGGTATTGTCGAAGTGGGAAGAGCAGTGGTAGTCGAATGCTCTGAAATATGAAATGTGTGTAGTGAGACGCATGCTTTTAATGACAATATCCCCGAACACATTATACAAAATCTGAAGCAATTTTGCAGCATGTTGAAATGATGCGCACATTTTTTTAGACGCATCTGAATCTTTGCAGAAATGGATAATTTCAGTTTTGTGGCTTCAAATGAATTTCTGATCAACTGCTGCGATTAAAATTAATAGTGATGCGCTTCTATTGACGTGCTGAAGGATAGTGTGCCTCATTCTATCTAGTTCCGCATTTGTGATTGATGTTCCATTCAGCGATTCTTCCTGAAAACTAGTTTACGTTGCATTCTTTGCATGTTAATTAAGTTTGACGATAGAAATAGCGTCGACGAAATTGTCGCCGCATGTCGAATACTCTGCTCCGGAACCAAAAACTGCGATGTTTGATGGGGAAGACCCTATTGCACCAAGTATTTCGGTCTATGGATGACCTTCGTCAGTGGTTGAAACACGATATCCTGCATCATCCCACGTGCAACCAACATGTCTGAATTTTGATGGAAAGTTGCTAGGAGCAGTTGCAGATTCAGATCCGGTAGATGTATCTAAAGTGGGCGAAGGACTGGCCGTCGTTGAGTCCGAATGAGGGTCAAAGTTTTTATGTTAATTTCCCTGACTATCATAATATCAAATGACCACGTACACACTATTGCAAAGACACTAGGTTTTAAAGAAATAAGTAAGATCTTCGACGTTGCCACTTGTGTATGTGAAAAAGCGCAGTTCTCATCGTTGTCCTACGGCGGCATTGTAAGGATAGGAATCTTTTACAAATACTCTGCAAAATTATGCCACTATTTTCAATGTTTTTGGAGATTTTTCTGGGATCCGTCGTTTTGTTTAAACTTACATTTTCATGACAGCGGATGATGTAAATTCGAAATTATCAATTTCTCATATCATTTCATTGCAGCAAATCGTGGTAGTTGTTATTTAAGCAAATGAATTCCAATATTTATGAGCATTTGGGATTGGATATACCGATCACCACAAATTATGACAGATGATAAAGATCAACTGCTGGTGCAGCAACATGAACATTATAAATAGATGGCACACGTTCCCTAACTTCAACATTGAGCTCTTTGCATCATGTATTTAAACGAATTTATTAGAAAAAAATCGAGTAGGATCTTGCTTTCGGTTCCACCTCCTATAGTGTTCAACAAATCTCGATTTTGGTTTGATCTGACACCCTAAACCTACAAACAGTCTATTGCACATAACAATATCTCGTATATGATTGCTTCATGAAAAACATTTGTGAACATGTATACTCAAAATAGAAAGAAATTATAGGATTCTCAAGTCAATGTTCTCTACAATGAACACTGTAACTTGATACTGCTTCCTAGACTTAAGTAATAATCAGTAGAAGAGTAGGCAAGTGCTCACTGCGTTCACACAGTTCACTTTCAACGGTTTCTGAGAGAAAGCTTTGAAAAAAGAGACATTTTTTAAGTCAGTCACTGATTTAAAATGTGATTAGCCTACTACGCAAGTAGATATGGTCAGCACAATCGAGATAGATTTCGAGAGCTGGTGTTCCATTTGAAACACATGTAGACAAAGAGCATGCATGGGACATACTATAGAATTCTCAGGAGAGTCTGTGCAAAATGTGATATCAGAGGATTGACGAGAACTCACCGGAGGTAGGCTCGGCAGTTGTAGTGGTTACAGGTATTGTCGAAGTGGGAAGAGCAGTGGTAGTCGAATGCTCTGAAATATGAAATGTGTGTAGTGAGACGCATGCTTTTAATGACAATATCCCCGAACACATTATACAAAATCTGAAGCAATTTTGCAGCATGTTGAAATGATGCGCACATTTTTTTAGACGCATCTGAATCTTTGCAGAAATGGATAATTTCAGTTTTGTGGCTTCAAATGAATTTCTGATCAACTGCTGCGATTAAAATTAATAGTGATTCGCTTCTATTGACGTGCTGAAGGATAGTGTGCCTCATTCTATCTAGTTCCGCATTTGTGATTGATGTTCCATTCAGCGATTCTTCCTGAAAACTAGTTTACGTTGCATTCTTTGCATGTTAATTAAGTTTGACGATAGAAATAGCGTCGACGAAATTTTCGCCGCATGTCGAATACTCTGCTCCGGAACCAAAAACTGCTGTGTTTGATGGGGAAGACCCTATTGCACCAAGTATTTCGGTCTATGGAGGACCTTCGTCAGTGGTTGAAACACGATATCCTGCATCATCCCACGTGCAACCAACATGTCTGAATTTTGATGGAAAGTTGCTAGGAGCAGTTGCAGATTCAGATCCGGTAGATGTATCTAAAGTGGGCGAAGGACTGGCCGTCGTTGAGTCCGAATGAGGGTCAAAGTTTTTATGTTAATTTCCCTGACTATCATAATATCAAATGACCACGTACACACTATTGCAAAGACACTAGGTTTTAAAGAAATAAGTAAGATCTTCGACGTTGCCACTTGTGTATGTGAAAAAGCGCAGTTCTCATCGTTGTCCTACGGCGGCATTGTAAGGATAGGAATCTTTTACAAATACTCTGCAAAATTATGCCACTATTTTCAATATTTTTGGAGATTTTTCTGGGATCCGTCGTTTTGTTTAAACTTACATTTTCATGACAGCGGATGATGTAAATTCGAAATTATCAATTTCTCATATCATTTCATTGCAGCAAATCGTGGTAGTTGTTATTTAAGCAAATGAATTCCAATATTTATGAGCATTTGGGATTGGATATACCGATCACCACAAATTATGACAGATGATAAAGATCAACTGCTGGTGCAGCAACATGAACATTATAAATAGATGGCACACGTTCCCTAACTTCAACATTGAGCTCTTTGCATCATGTATTTAAACGAATTTATTAGAAAAAAATCGAGTAGGATCTTGCTTTCGGTTCCACCTCCTATAGTGTTCAACAAATCTCGATTTTGGTTCGATCTGGCACCGTAAACCTACAAACAGTCTATTGCACATTACAATATCTCGTATATGATTGCTTCATGAAAAACATTTGTGAACATGTATACTCAGAATAGAAAGAAATTGTAGGATTCTCAAGTCAATGTTCTCTACAATGAACACTGTAACTTGATACTGCTTCCAAGACTTAGGTAATAATCAGTAGAAGAGTAGGCGAGTGCTCACTGCGTTCACACAGTTCACTTTCAACGGTTTCTGAGAGAAAGCTTTGAAAAAAGAGACATTTATTAAGTCAGTCACTGATTTGAAATGTGATTAGCCTACTACGCAAGTAGATATGGTCAGCACAATCGAGATAGATTTCGAGAGCTGGTGTTCCATTTGAAACACATGTAGACAAAGAGCATGCATGGGACATACTAAAGAATTCTCAGGAGAGGCTCTGCAAAATGTGATATCAGAGGATTGACGAGAACTCACCAGAGGTAGGCTCGGCAGTTGTAGTGGTTACAGGTATTGTCGAAGTGGGAAGAGCAGTGGTAGTCGAATGCTCTGAAATATGAAATGTGTGTAGTGAGACGCATGCTTTTAATGACAATATCCCCGAACACATTATACAAAATCTGAAGCAATTTTGCAGCATGTTGAAATGATGCGCACATTTTTTTAGACGCATCTGAATCTTTGCAGAAATGGATAATTTCAGTTTTGTGGCTTCAAATGAATTTCTGATCAACTGCTGCGATTAAAATTAATAGTGATGCGCTTCTATTGACGTGCTGAAGGATAGTGTGCCTCATTCTATCTAGTTCCGCATTTGTGATTGATGTTCCATTCAGCGATTCTTCCTGAAAACTAGTTTACGTTGCATTCTTTGCATGTTAATTAAGTTTGACGATAGAAATAGCGTCGACGAAATTGTCGCCGCATGTCGAATACTCTGCTCCGGAACCAAAAACTGCTGTGTTTGATGGGGAAGACTCTATTGCACCAAGTATTTCGGTCTATGGAGGACCTTCGTCAGTGGTTGAAACACGATATCCTGCATCATCCCACGTGCAACCAACATGTCTGAATTTTGATGGAAAGTTGCTAGGAGCAGTTGCAGATTCAGATCCGGTAGATGTATCTAAAGTGGGCGAAGGACTGGCCGTCGTTGAGTCCGAATGAGGGTCAAAGTTTTTATGTTAATTTCCCTGACTATCATAATATCAAATGACCACGTACACACTATTGCAAAGACACTAGGTTTTAAAGAAATAAGTAAGATCTTCGACGTTGCCACTTGTGTATGTGAAAAAGCGCAGTTCTCATCGTTGTCCTACGGCGGCATTGTAAGGATAGGAATCTTTTACAAATACTCTGCAAAATTATGCCACTATTTTCAATGTTTTTGGAGATTTTTCTGGGATCCGTCGTTTTGTTTAAACTTACATTTTCATGACAGCGGATGATGTAAATTCGAAATTATCAATTTCTCATATCATTTCATTGCAGCAAATCGTGGTAGTTGTTATTTAAGCAAATGAATTCCAATATTTATGAGCATTTGGGATTGGATATACCGATCACCACAAATTATGACAGATGATAAAGATCAACTGCTGGTGCAGCAACATGAACATTATAAATAGATGGCACACGTTCCCTAACTTCAACATTGAGCTCTTTGCATCATGTATTTAAACGAATTTATTAGAAAAAAATCGAGTAGGATCTTGCTTTCGGTTCCACCTCCTATAGTGTTCAACAAATCTCGATTTTGGTTTGATCTGACACCCTAAACCTACAAACAGTCTATTGCACATAACAATATCTCGTATATGATTGCTTCATGAAAAACATTTGTGAACATGTATACTCAGAATAGAAAGAAATTGTAGGATTCTCAAGTCAATGTTCTCTACAATGAACACTGTAACTTGATACTGCTTCCAAGACTTAGGTAATAATCAGTAGAAGAGTAGGCGAGTGCTCACTGCGTTCACACAGTTCACTTTCAACGGTTTCTGAGAGAAAGCTTTGAAAAAAGAGACATTTATTAAGTCAGTCACTGATTTGAAATGTGATTAGCCTACTACGCAAGTAGATATGGTCAGCACAATCGAGATAGATTTCGAGAGCTGGTGTTCCATTTGAAACACATGTAGACAAAGAGCATGCATGGGACATACTATAGAATTCTCAGGAGAGTCTGTGCAAAATGTGATATCAGAGGATTGACGAGAACTCACCGGAGGTAGGCTCGGCAGTTGTAGTGGTTACAGGGATTGTCGAAGTGGGAAGAGCAGTGGTAGTCGAATGCTCTGAAATATGAAATGTGTGTAGTGAGACGCATGCTTTTAATGACAATATCCCCGAACACATTATACAAAATCTGAAGCAATTTTGCAGCATGTTGAAATGATGCGCACATTTTTTTAGACGCATCTGAATCTTTGCAGAAATGGATAATTTCAGTTTTGTGTCTTCAAATGAATTTCTGATCAACTGCTGCGATTAAAATTAATAGTGATGCGCTTCTATTGACGTGCTGAAGGATAGTGTGCCTCATTCTATCTAGTTCCGCATTTGTGATTGATGTTCCATTCAGCGATTCTTCCTGAAAACTAGTTTACGTTGCATTCTTTGCATGTTAATTAAGTTTGACGATAGAAATAGCGTCGACGAAATTGTCGCCGCATGTCGAATACTCTGCTCCGGAACCAAAAACTGCTGTGTTTGATGGGGAAGACTCTATTGCACCAAGTATTTCGGTCTATGGAGGACCTTCGTCAGTGGTTGAAACACGATATCCTGCATCATCCCACGTGCAACCAACATGTCTGAATTTTGATGGAAAGTTGCTAGGAGCAGTTGCAGATTCAGATCCGGTAGATGTATCTAAAGTGGGCGAAGGACTGGCCGTCGTTGAGTCCGAATGAGGGTCAAAGTTTTTATGTTAATTTCCCTGACTATCATAATATCAAATGACTACGTACACACTATTGCAAAGACACTAGGTTTTAAAGAAATAAGTAAGATCTTCGACGTTGCCACTTGTGTATGTGAAAAAGCGCAGTTCTCATCGTTGTCCTACGGCGGCATTGTAAGGATAGGAATCTTTTACAAATACTCTGCAAAATTATGCCACTATTTTCAATGTTTTTGGAGATTTTTCTGGGATCCGTCGTTTTGTTTAAACTTACATTTTCATGACAGCGGATGATGTAAATTCGAAATTATCAATTTCTCATATCATTTCATTGCAGCAAATCGTGGTAGTTGTTATTTAAGCAAATGAATTCCAATATTTATGAGCATTTGGGATTGGATATACCGATCACTACAAATTATGACAGATGATAAAGATCAACTGCTGGTGCAGCAACATGAACATTATAAATAGATGGCACACGTTCCCTAACTTCAACATTGAGCTCTTTGCATCATGTATTTAAACGAATTTATTAGAAAAAAATCGAGTAGGATCTTGCTTTCGGTTCCACCTCCTATAGTGTTCAACAAATCTCGATCTTGGTTCGATCTGGCACCGTAAACCTACAAACAGTCTATTGCACATTACAATATCTCGTATATGATTGCTTCATGAAAAGCATTTGTGAACATGTATACTCAGAATAGAAAGAAATTATAGGATTCTCAAGTCAATGTTCTCTACAATGAACACTGTAACTTGATACTGCTTCCTAGACTTAAGTAATAATCAGTAGAAGAGTAGGCGAGTGCTCACTGCGTTCACACAGTTCACTTTCAACGGTTTCTGAGAGAAAGCTTTGAAAAAAGAGACATTTATTAAGTCAGTCACTGATTTAAAATGTGATTAGCCTACTACGCAAGTAGATATGGTCAGCACAATCGAGATAGATTTCGAGAGCTGGTGTTCCATTTGAAACACATGTAGACAAAGAGCATGCATGGGGCATACTATAGAATTCTCAGGAGAGTCTGTGCAAAATGTGATATCAGAGGATTGACGAGAACTCACCGGAGGTAGGCTCGGCAGTTGTAGTGGTTACAGGTATTGTCGAAGTGGGAAGAGCAGTGGTAGTCGAATGCTCTGAAATATGAAATGTGTGTAGTGAGACGCATGCTTTTAATGACAATATCCCCGAACACATTATACAAAATCTGAAGCAATTTTGCAGCATGTTGAAATGATGCGCACATTTTTTTAGACGCATCTGAATCTTTGCAGAAATGGATAATTTCAGTTTTGTGTCTTCAAATGAATTTCTGATCAACTGCTGCGATTAAAATTAATAGTGATTCGCTTCTATTGACGTGCTGAAGGATAGTGTGCCTCATTCTATCTAGTTCCGCATTTGTGATTGATGTTCCATTCAGCGATTCTTCCTGAAAACTAGTTTACGTTGCATTCTTTGCATGTTAATTAAGTTTGACGATAGAAATAGCGTCGACGAAATTGTCGCCGCATGTCGAATACTCTGCTCCGGAACCAAAAACTGCTGTGTTTGATGGGGAAGACTCTATTGCACCAAGTATTTCGGTCTATGGAGGACCTTCGTCAGTGGTTGAAACACGATATCCTGCATCATCCCACGTGCAACCAACATGTCTGAATTTTGATGGAAAGTTGCTAGGAGCAGTTGCAGATTCAGATCCGGTAGATGTATCTAAAGTGGGCGAAGGACTGGCCGTCGTTGAGTCCGAATGAGGGTCAAAGTTTTTATGTTAATTTCCCTGACTATCATAATATCAAATGACCACGTACACACTATTGCAAAGACACTAGGTTTTAAAGAAATAAGTAAGATCTTCGACGTTGCCACTTGTGTATGTGAAAAAGCGCAGTTCTCATCGTTGTCCTACGGCGGCATTGTAAGGATAGGAATCTTTTACAAATACTCTGCAAAATTATGCCACTATTTTCAATATTTTTGGAGATTTTTCTGGGATCCGTCGTTTTGTTTAAACTTACATTTTCATGACAGCGGATGATGTAAATTCGAAATTATCAATTTCTCATATCATTTCATTGCAGCAAATCGTGGTAGTTGTTATTTAAGCAAATGAATTCCAATATTTATGAGCATTTGGGATTGGATATACCGATCACCACAAATTATGACAGATGATAAAGATCAACTGCTGGTGCAGCAACATGAACATTATAAATAGATGGCACACGTTCCCTAACTTCAACATTGAGCTCTTTGCATCATGTATTTAAACGAATTTATTAGAAAAAAATCGAGTAGGATCTTGCTTTCGGTTCCACCTCCTATAGTGTTCAACAAATCTCGATTTTGGTTTGATCTGACACCCTAAACCTACAAACAGTCTATTGCACATAACAATATCTCGTATATGATTGCTTCATGAAAAACATTTGTGAACATGTATACTCAGAATAGAAAGAAATTGTAGGATTCTCAAGTCAATGTTCTCTACAATGAACACATGAACACTGTAACTTGATACTGCTTCCAAGACTTAGGTAATAATCAGTAGAAGAGTAGGCGAGTGCTCACTGCGTTCACACAGTTCACTTTCAACGGTTTCTGAGAGAAAGCTTTGAAAAAAGAGACATTTATTCAGTCAGTCACTGATTTGAAATGTGATTAGCCTACTACGCAAGTAGATATGGTCAGCACAATCGAGATAGATTTCGAGAGCTGGTGTTCCATTTGAAACACATGTAGACAAAGAGCATGCATGGGACATACTAAAGAATTCTCAGGAGAGGCTCTGCAAAATGTGATATCAGAGGATTGACGAGAACTCACCAGAGGTAGGCTCGGCAGTTGTAGTGGTTACAGGTATTGTCGAAGTGGGAAGAGCAGTGGTAGTCGAATGCTCTGAAATATGAAATGTGTGTAGTGAGACGCATGCTTTTAATGACAATATCCCCGAACACATTATACAAAATCTGAAGCAATTTTGCAGCATGTTGAAATGATGCGCACATTTTTTTAGACGCATCTGAATCTTTGCAGAAATGGATAATTTCAGTTTTGTGGCTTCAAATGAATTTCTGATCAACTGCTGCGATTAAAATTAATAGTGATGCGCTTCTATTGACGTGCTGAAGGATAGTGGGCCTCATTCTATCTAGTTCCGCATTTGTGATTGATGTTCCATTCAGCGATTCTTCCTGAAAACTAGTTTACGTTGCATTCTTTGCATGTTAATTAAGTTTGACGATAGAAATAGCGTCGACGAAATTGTCGCCGCATGTCGAATACTCTGCTCCGGAACCAAAAACTGCGGTGTTTGATGGGGAAGACTCTATTGCACCAAGTATTTCGGTCTATGGAGGACCTTCGTCAGTGGTTGAAACACGATATCCTGCATCATCCCACGTGCAACCAACATGTCTGAATTTTGATGGAAAGTTGCTAGGAGCAGTTGCAGATTCAGATCCGGTAGATGTATCTAAAGTGGGCGAAGGACTGGCCGTCGTTGAGTCCGAATGAGGGTCAAAGTTTTTATGTTAATTTCCCTGACTATCATAATATCAAATGACCACGTACACACTATTGCAAAGACACTAGGTTTTAAAGAAATAAGTAAGATCTTCGACGTTGCCACTTGTGTATGTGAAAAAGCGCAGTTCTCATCGTTGTCCTACGGCGGCATTGTAAGGATAGGAATCTTTTACAAATACTCTGCAAAATTATGCCACTATTTTCAATATTTTTGGAGATTTTTCTGGGATCCGTCGTTTTGTTTAAACTTACATTTTCATGACAGCGGATGATGTAAATTCGAAATTATCAATTTCTCATATCATTTCATTGCAGCAAATCGTGGTAGTTGTTATTTAAGCAAATGAATTCCAATATTTATGAGCATTTGGGATTGGATATACCGATCACCACAAATTATGACAGATGATAAAGATCAACTGCTGGTGCAGCAACATGAACATCATAAATAGATGGCACACGTTCCCTAACTTCAACATTGAGCTCCTTGCATCATGTATTTAAACGAATTTATTAGAAAAAAATCGAGTAGGATCTTGCTTTCGGTTCCACCTCCTATAGTGTTCAACAAATCTCGATTTTGGTTTGATCTGGCACCGTAAACCTACAAACAGTCTATTGCACATTACAATATCTCGTATATGATTGCTTCATGAAAAACATTTGTGAACATGTATACTCAGAATAGAAAGAAATTATAGGATTCTCAAGTCAGCGTTCTCCACAATGAACATTGTAACTTGATACTGCTTCCATGACTTAAGTAATAATCAGTAGAAGAGTAGGCGAGTGCTCACTGCGTTCACACAGTTCACTCTCAACGGTTTCTGAGAGAAAGCTTTGAAAAAAGAGACATTTATTAAGTCAGTCAGTGATTTAAAATGTGATTAGCCTACTACGCAAATAGATATGGTCAGCACAATCGAGATAGATTTCGAGAGCTGGTGTTCCATTTGAAACACATGTAGACAAAGAGCATGCATGGGGCATACTATAGAATTCTCAGGAGAGGCTCTGCAAAATGTGATATCAGAGGATTGACGAGAACTCACCAGAGGTAGGCTCGGCAGTTGTAGTGGTTACAGGTATTGTCGAAGTGGGAAGAGCAGTGGTAGTCGAATGCTCTGAAATATGAAATGTGTGTAGTGAGACGCATGCTTTTAATGACAATATCCCCGAACACATTATACAAAATCTGAAGCAATTTTGCAGCATGTTGAAATGATGCGCGCATTTTTTTAGACGCATCTGAATCTTTGCAGAAATGGATAATTTCAGTTTTGTGGCTTCAAATGAATTTCTGATCAATTGCTGCGATTAAAATTAATAGTGATTCGCTTCTATTGACGTGCTGAAGGATAGTGTGCCTCATTCTATCTAGTTCCGCATTTGTGATTGATGTTCCATTCAGCGATTCTTCCTGAAAACTAGTTTACGTTGCATTCTTTGCATGTTAATTAAGTTTGACGATAGAAATAGCGTCGACGAAATTGTCGCCGCATGTCGAATACTCTGCTCCGGAACCAAAAACTGCGATGTTTGATGGGGAAGACCCTATTGCACCAAGTATTTCGGTCTATGGAGGACCTTCGTCAGTGGTTGAAACACGATATCCTGCATCATCCCACGTGCAACCAACATGTCTGAATTTTGATGGAAAGTTGCTAGGAGCAGTTGCAGATTCAGATCCGGTAGATGTATCTAAAGTGGGCGAAGGACTGGCCGTCGTTGAGTCCGAATGAGGGTCAAAGTTTTTATGTTAATTTCCCTGACTATCATAATATCAAATGACCACGTACACACTATTGCAAAGACACTAGGTTTTAAAGAAATAAGTAAGATCTTCGACGTTGCCACTTGTGTATGTGAAAAAGCGCAGTTCTCATCGTTGTCCTACGGCGGCATTGTAAGGATAGGAATCTTTTACAAATACTCTGCAAAATTATGCCACTATTTTCAATATTTTTGGAGATTTTTCTGGGATCCGTCGTTTTGTTTAAACTTACATTTTCATGACAGCGGATGATGTAAATTCGAAATTATCAATTTCTCATATCATTTCATTGCAGCAAATCGTGGTAGTTGTTATTTAAGCAAATGAATTCCAATATTTATGAGCATTTGGGATTGGATATACCGATCACCACAAATTATGACAGATGATAAAGATCAACTGCTGGTGCAGCAACATGAACATTATAAATAGATGGCACACGTTCCCTAACTTCAACATTGAGCTCTTTGCATCATGTATTTAAACGAATTTATTAGAAAAAAAATCGAGTAGGATCTTGCTTTCGGTTCCACCTCCTATAGTGTTCAACAAATCTCGATTTTGGTTTGATCTGGCACCGTAAACCTACAAACAGTCTATTGCACATTACAATATCTCGTATATGATTGCTTCATGAAAAACATTTGTGAACATGTATACTCAGAATAGAAAGAAATTATAGGATTCTCAAGTCAGCGTTCTCTACAATGAACATTGTAACTTGATACTGCTTCCATGACTTAAGTAATAATCAGTAGAAGAGTAGGCGAGTGCTGATTGCGTTCACACAGTTCACTCTCAACGGTTTCTGAGAGAAAGCTTTGAAAAAAGAGACATTTATTAAGTCAGTCAGTGATTTAAAATGTGATTAGCCTACCACGCAAATAGATATGGTCAGCACAATCGAGATAGATTTCGAGAGCTGGTGTTCCATTTGAAACACATGTAGACAAAGAGCATGCATGGGGCGTACTATAGAATTCTCAGGAGAGGCTCTGCAAAATGTGATATCAGAGGATTGACGAGAACTCACCAGAGGTAGGCTCGGCAGTTGTAGTGGTTACAGGTATTGTCGAAGTGGGAAGAGCAGTGGTAGTCGAATGCTCTGAAATATGAAATGTGTGTAGTGAGACGCATGCTTTTAATGACAATATCCCCGAACACATTATACAAAATCTGAAGCAATTTTGCAGCATGTTGAAATGATGCGCACATTTTTTTAGACGCATCTGAATCTTTGCAGAAATGGATAATTTCAGTTTTGTGGCTTCAAATGAATTTCTGATCAACTGCTGCGATTAAAATTAATAGTGATGCGCTTCTATTGACGTGCTGAAGGATAGTGTGCTTCATTCTATCTAGTTCCGCATTTGTGATTGATGTTCCATTCAGCGATTCTTCCTGAAAACTAGTTTACGTTGCATTCTTTGCATGTTAATTAAGTTTGACGATAGAAATAGCGTCGACGAAATTGTCGCCGCATGTCGAATACTCTGCTCCGGAACCAAAAACTGCTGTGTTTGATGGGGAAGACTCTATTGCACCAAGTATTTCGGTCTATGGAGGACCTTCGTCAGTGGTTGAAACACGATATCCTGCATCATCCCACGTGCAACCAACATGTCTGAATTTTGATGGAAAGTTGCTAGGAGCAGTTGCAGATTCAGATCCGGTAGATGTATCTAAAGTGGGCGAAGGACTGGCCGTCGTTGAGTCCGAATGAGGGTCAAAGTTTTTATGTTAATTTCCCTGACTATCATAATATCAAATGACCACGTACACACTATTGCAAAGACACTAGGTTTTAAAGAAATAAGTAAGATCTTCGACGTTGCCACTTGTGTATGTGAAAAAGCGCAGTTCTCATCGTTGTCCTACGGCGGCATTGTAAGGATAGGAATCTTTTACAAATACTCTGCAAAATTATGCCACTATTTTCAATATTTTTGGAGATTTTTCTGGGATCCGTCGTTTTGTTTAAACTTACATTTTCATGACAGCGGATGATGTAAATTCGAAATTATCAATTTCTCATGTCATTTCATTGCAGCAAATCGTGGTAGTTGTTATTTAAGCAAATGAATTCCAATATTTATGAGCATTTGGGATTGGATATACCGATCACCACAAATTATGACAGATGATAAAGATCAACTGCTGGTGCAGCAACATGAACATCATAAATAGATGGCACACGTTCCCTAACTTCAACATTGAGCTCCTTGCATCATGTATTTAAACGAATTTATTAGAAAAAAATCGAGTAGGATCTTGCTTTCGGTTCCACCTCCTATAGTGTTCAACAAATCTCGATTTTGGTTTGATCTGGCACCGTAAACCTACAAACAGTCTATTGCACATTGCAATATCTCGTATATGATTGCTTCATGAAAAACATTTGTGAACATGTATACTCAGAATAGAAAGAAATTATAGGATTCTCAAGTCAGCGTTCTCTACAATGAACATTGTAACTTGATACTGCTTCCATGACTTAAGTAATAATCAGTAGAAGAGTAGGCGAGTGCTGATTGCGTTCACACAGTTCACTCTCAACGGTTTCTGAGAGAAAGCTTTGAAAAAAGAGACATTTATTAAGTCAGTCAGTGATTTAAAATGTGATTAGCCTACTACGCAAATAGATATGGTCAGCACAATCGAGATAGATTTCGAGAGCTGGTGTTCCATTTGAAACACATGTAGACAAAGAGCATGCATGGGACATACTATAGAATTCTCAGGAGAGGCTCTGCAAAATGTGATATCAGAGCATTGACGAGAACTCACCAGAGGTAGGCTCGGCAGTTGTAGTGGTTACAGGTATTGTCGAAGTGGGAAGAGCAGTGGTAGTCGAATGCTCTGAAATATGAAATGTGTGTAGTGAGACGCATACTTTCAACGACAATATACCCGAACACATTATACAAAATCTGAAGTAATTCAAACACAGTTCACTGTCGACGATTTCCGAGAGAAAGCTTTGAAAAAAGAGACATTTATCAAGTCAGTCACTGATTTAAAATGTGATTAGCCTACTACGCAAATAGATATGGTCAGCACAATCGAGATAGATTTCGAGAGCTGGTGTTCCATTTGAAACACATGTAGACAAAGAGCATGCATGGGACATACTATAGAATTCTCAGGAGAGGCTCTGCAAAATGTGATATCAGAGGATTGACGAGAACTCACCAGAGGTAGGCTCGGCAGTTGTAGTGGTTACAGGGATTGTCGAAGTGGGAAGAGCAGTGGTAGTCGAATGCTCTGAAATATGAAATGTGTGTAGTGAGACGCATGCTTTTAATGACAATATCCCCGAACACATTATACAAAATCTGAAGCAATTTTGCAGCATGTTGAAATGATGCGCACATTTTTTTAGACGCATCTGAATCTTTGCAGAAATGGATAATTTCAGTTTTGTGGCTTCAAATGAATTTCTGATCAACTGCTGCGATTAAAATTAATAGTGATTCGCTTCTATTGACGTGCTGAAGGATAGTGTGCTTCATTCTATCTAGTTCCGCATTTGTGATTGATGTTCCATTCAGCGATTCTTCCTGAAAACCAGTTTACGTTGCATTCTTTGCATGTTAATTAAGTTTGACGATAGAAATAGCGTCGACGAAATTGTCGCCGCATGTCGAATACTCTGCTCCGGAACCAAAAACTGCTGTGTTTGATGGGGAAGACTCTATTGCACCAAGTATTTCGGTCTATGGAGGACCTTCGTCAGTGGTTGAAACACGATATCCTGCATCATCCCACGTGCAACCAACATGTCTGAATTTTGATGGAAAGTTGCTAGGAGCAGTTGCAGATTCAGATCCGGTAGATGTATCTAAAGTGGGCGAAGGACTGGCCGTCGTTGAGTCCGAATGAGGGTCAAAGTTTTTATGTTAATTTCCCTGACTATCATAATATCAAATGACCACGTACACACTATTGCAAAGACACTAGGTTTTAAAGAAATAAGTAAGATCTTCGACGTTGCCACTTGTGTATGTGAAAAAGCGCAGTTCTCATCGTTGTCCTACGGCGGCATTGTAAGGATAGGAATCTTTTACAAATACTCTGCAAAATTATGCCACTATTTTCAATATTTTTGGAGATTTTTCTGGGATCCGTCGTTTTGTTTAAACTTACATTTTCATGACAGCGGATGATGTAAATTCGAAATTATCAATTTCTCATGTCATTTCATTGCAGCAAATCGTGGTAGTTGTTATTTAAGCAAATGAATTCCAATATTTATGAGCATTTGGGATTGGATATACCGATCACCACAAATTATGACAGATGATAAAGATCAACTGCTGGTGCAGCAACATGAACATCATAAATAGATGGCACACGTTCCCTAACTTCAACATTGAGCTCCTTGCATCATGTATTTAAACGAATTTATTAGAAAAAAATCGAGTAGGATCTTGCTTTCGGTTCCACCTCCTATAGTGTTCAACAAATCTCGATTTTGGTTTGATCTGGCACCGTAAACCTACAAACAGTCTATTGCACATTGCAATATCTCGTATATGATTGCTTCATGAAAAACATTTGTGAACATGTATACTCAGAATAGAAAGAAATTATAGGATTCTCAAGTCAGCGTTCTCTACAATGAACATTGTAACTTGATACTGCTTCCATGACTTAAGTAATAATCAGTAGAAGAGTAGGCGAGTGCTGATTGCGTTCACACAGTTCACTCTCAACGGTTTCTGAGAGAAAGCTTTGAAAAAAGAGACATTTATTAAGTCAGTCAGTGATTTAAAATGTGATTAGCCTACTACGCAAATAGATATGGTCAGCACAATCGAGATAGATTTCGAGAGCTGGTGTTCCATTTGAAACACATGTAGACAAAGAGCATGCATGGGACATACTATAGAATTCTCAGGAGAGGCTCTGCAAAATGTGATATCAGAGGATTGACGAGAACTCACCAGAGGTAGGCTCGGCAGTTGTAGTGGTTACAGGTATTGTCGAAGTGGGAAGAGCAGTGGTAGTCGAATGCTCTGAAATATGAAATGTGTGTAGTGAGACGCATACTTTCAACGACAATATACCCGAACACATTATACAAAATCTGAAGTAATTCAAACACAGTTCACTGTCGACGATTTCCGAGAGAAAGCTTTGAAAAAAGAGACATTTATCAAGTCAGTCACTGATTTAAAATGTGATTAGCCTACTACGCAAATAGATATGGTCAGCACAATCGAGATAGATTTCGAGAGCTGGTGTTCAATTTGAAACACATGTAGACAAAGAGCATGCATGGGACATACTATAGAATTCTCAGGAGAGGCTCTGCAAAATGTGATATCAGAGGATTGACGAGAACTCACCAGAGGTAGGCTCGGCAGTTGTAGTGGTTACAGGGATTGTCGAAGTGGGAAGAGCAGTGGTAGTCGAATGCTCTGAAATATGAAATGTGTGTAGTGAGACGCATGCTTTTAATGACAATATCCCCGAACACATTATACAAAATCTGAAGCAATTTTGCAGCATGTTGAAATGATGCGCACATTTTTTTAGACGCATCTGAATCTTTGCAGAAATGGATAATTTCAGTTTTGTGGCTTCAAATGAATTTCTGATCAACTGCTGCGATTAAAATTAATAGTGATTCGCTTCTATTGACGTGCTGAAGGATAGTGTGCTTCATTCTATCTAGTTCCGCATTTGTGATTGATGTTCCATTCAGCGATTCTTCCTGAAAACCAGTTTACGTTGCATTCTTTGCATGTTAATTAAGTTTGACGATAGAAATAGCGTCGACGAAATTGTCGCCGCATGTCGAATACTCTGCTCCGGAACCAAAAACTGCGATGTTTGATGGGGAAGACTCTATTGCACCAAGTATTTCGGTCTATGGAGGACCTTCGTCAGTGGTTGAAACACGATATCCTGCATCATCCCACGTGCAACCAACATGTCTGAATTTTGATGGAAAGTTGCTAGGAGCAGTTGCAGATTCAGATCCGGTAGATGTATCTAAAGTGGGCGAAGGACTGGCCGTCGTTGAGTCCGAATGAGGGTCAAAGTTTTTATGTTAATTTCCCTGACTATCATAATATCAAATGACCACGTACACACTATTGCAAAGACACTAGGTTTTAAAGAAATAAGTAAGATCTTCGACGTTGCCACTTGTGTATGTGAAAAAGCGCAGTTCTCATCGTTGTCCTACGGCGGCATTGTAAGGATAGGAATCTTTTACAAATACTCTGCAAAATTATGCCACTATTTTCAATATTTTTGGAGATTTTTCTGGGATCCGTCGTTTTGTTTAAACTTACATTTTCATGACAGCGGATGATGTAAATTCGAAATTATCAATTTCTCATATCATTTCATTGCAGCAAATCGTGGTAGTTGTTATTTAAGCAAATGAATTCCAATATTTATGAGCATTTGGGATTGGATATACCGATCACCACAAATTATGACAGATGATAAAGATCAACTGCTGGTGCAGCAACATGAACATTATAAATAGATGGCACACGTTCCCTAACTTCAACATTGAGCTCCTTGCATCATGTATTTAAACGAATTTATTAGAAAAAAATCGAGTAGGATCTTGCTTTCGGTTCCACCTCCTATAGTGTTCAACAAATCTCGATTTTGGTTTGATCTGGCACCGTAAACCTACAAACAGTCTATTGCACATTACAATATCTCGTATATGATTGCTTCATGAAAAACATTTGTGAACATGTATACTCAGAATAGAAAGAAATTATAGGATTCTCAAGTCAGTGTTCTCTACCATGAACATTGTAACTTGATACTGCTTCCAAGACTTAAGTAATAATCAGTAGAAGAGTAGGCGAGTGCTCACTGCGTTCACACAGTTCACTCTCAACGGTTTCTGAGAGAAAGCTTTGAAAAAAGAGACATTTATTAAGTCAGTCAGTGATTTAAAATGTGATTAGCCTACTACGCAAATAGATATGGTCAGCACAATCGAGATAGATTTCGAGAGCTGGTGTTCCATTTGAAACACATGTAGACAAAGAGCATGCATGGGACATACTATAGAATTCTCAGGAGAGGCTCTGCAAAATGTGATATCAGAGGATTGACGAAAACTCACCAGAAGTAGTCTGGCCAGTTGTAGTGGTTACAGGTATTGTCGAAGTGGAAGGAGTAGATGTGGTCGATTCTGAAATACGAAATGTGTGTAGTGAGACGCATACCTTTAACAATAATGTGAATGTGTTGCACATACCAAGAAACATTATGCAAAATTGGAAGCATTTCAGTGGCATGATAGAATCATGCTCACAACTTGCTGACGAGCAGAAGGAACGAACCACCATGAATTTTCAGTGTCTTTCTTACTTCATTCCACGATTTGCCGCGTTGTGACGACTGATCACCGCGCCAAAGGTCATATAAGTTCACGAAATGATGCTAATCGGTATCATAAGATACGGAATCCACATTAGTGTGAGTTCTTTGATCTTTTTGTTATAATTAGGCTTAATGCAATTGGGATCATTGAATATCCTTCTCATATACAGTAGAAACCACAATTTTTTGCAATTATGTATTGGTCTGCTATGCAGGAAAATAATGCCGAAAGTGCAACGCATGGAATTAAAGTCGCTTCATCAATATTAGATTAATAGGCATAGAGATCTTATTCAAAATTCAAGAGGAAAATTCGAGATTTCTTTGCTAATATATTTTCACTTTGTAGACAAGCTTTATTCTATAAAGAATCTATATGGGAGCGAGTTGTAGAGTTTTGGGAAGTCTCTATCAGAAGAAGAAGGATTTGAGGTGTCGTTGGGAACTCTTTCAAAAGTCATATTTCCGAAAAGCCTCAAGGTGCCCATCGCAAGCAAACTCACGATTGTAACTAATCAGGCCTACAGAATATATCAAAAATCGATATAAACAACAACACTTTTTGTTCAGAAATGACTTATGGCTATGGATACCTATAGACAAATGTTTAGAAACTTATGTGATTCAAGGACTTAAATTTCCAAAAATTTCAGGATTTCAAAGATGCACTGGATTTTCAGTTCGTCATTGTGAAGGAGTTAAGACATCCAGTGGACGTACTGTATCTTTCACTCAATACCATCAACTTGATGATTAATAATATTCGGGCACTGCAAATGTTTGACTACGAAAGTCACCACGAAACAAATGATTGTTACCGACTCGGTCCACGAGGCTTAACACCGGTTGCCCCTTTCTTAACACTTAACCACATACATGCATATCCGACTTTGTTTAAGGTGCTAATGAGACTAGAATGGACAACAACTGTCTGTTAATGACCATATCAGCTGGCTGCTGAACTAGGCGCCGATCTTATGTCAACGTTGCTAGATCTTTGAGAAACATGTAATGGACATAATTCGTGTCTAAAGTCGATGTATTGTAAACTATTTAATGAAAATGATTTCAAATTTAAAAAGAAGATAATAACCTTGAATCTTTAAAAAATGCACCGAGAAGGTGCTGGGACTTAGCCACCCACTGGAGTGGAAATGGTCATCTGATGAGGTCATCATATATATATATATATATATATATATATATATATGTATATAGGCCCTGTTGTCATGACAACCTATGTCCACGATGTGGCATTGCTTTTAATATACCGCTCAAGTTCTTCATTATTATAGAGTATCGAATTTCTATGCCAGCAACAAGCTTTGCAGACGTCTGCTAACACATCGAAAATTCTTTGGCTGCATGATGCTTGAGCTGCGTTTATGAGTTGCTACATGTATATACTATATATGCTTGAAAAAAAAATTGAAATTGCAGTTAATTCAATCATTGACAACTTCTTTTTTTTCATATAGAAGAGCTAACACAAGAAAGTAAATGTCCACCACATAATTTTGAAACTGACATTTTGAAATAATTCCAGAAAATCATGGTATCTAAATATCAACCGGTAACATTGTCTGATAGAAGTTCTGATAAAAAACATTGTCATAAAGTTCTGACTCGAGTAGTGTTAAGTGATGCCATTGTTATTATAGCACATGCATGATTATTTCTGATGTGGGTGAATATGGTGCGGTTTGCAGTTCTGAGATTCTAAATATCATGACAAATGTGATTGTGATTTGCAGCTCATTCATTCACCTAGTGATCAAAAATTCATAAGAATACCCACGCTAAGGAAGCATTTCTGCTAAAATCGAAATCAATGTCATGTTCTTGAAAGAAATTAGGAAAGTAATCCATCACGCCTGATTTTATTGCACTCAATATGTAGATGATAATATTGTAAATACAATTATGTTAAAGTAATATTATCTGCACAGTAATTCGATTCAAACTCACCAGATAATGATGTAGTTATACAGATTACGCCGGGTGTTGTAGATTCCGCAGCAACTGTAGAATCTAAAGACACAATAGAATTTAAAATGAACCTAAACCGTTGTACAATTAGTTGTCAAAAAACAATATGTTACTGCAGACAGATAATAAATCTGCACCTGGAGACACTACATGGTGGTGAAACCACTCCCCGCTACTTTTCGAGGTGGTCCAAGGGCCGTATGTACTTTAGCCTCTTTGTAACACTCTAGATTTATTTTCATGGAAATAAATCGATTATTTTTGGAAATTTGTACTTTTAAATGTTGAAAATTGAATTTCTGAAAAATCCCTCAGGTGTCTCAAAAACTGTGGCCAGTATTGTACAAATATAGTTTGATCTTGTGATGACGTGTTTACATTCAAAATTTCCTATTAGCTATCTCATTCGATAACGAATTGCTATTGACAAAGTGGCTCTATGTGACAATCTTACCTTGGGCGCTTGTAGAAGCAGCTGATCCTTCTGAAAAAGAGCATTGGACCATCAGGACGTGGAAGGCAGATACTCTCATCAATTGGAAAATGTTCTAATCAATTCTAAATCGCTGTTTTTCAGGACAAAAGCAATAGCACCGACTGAGGCCCATTAGCAGTCAATCGTTTGTTGATGTCGGTCAGCGACGCTGTCCTCGCGCTGCGCTATCAATGTTGAATACGTTATAATTTATTCTTTTGTTTTTAGTTACATGTATATGGACACTACAAGCGTTGCATGATGCGTATGCCTTATAGGTGTTTGGGGTATGATTAAGCAGTAGGTGCATTTTGCAATATATCTGACCTGTTGTGATGTCAGCCGTTGATTGCTCTGCTGTTGTGTCGGCTGCAGTTGTTACTGGTACAGATGTCGTAGTTTCACCTGCAATTGAATGTGAGGTGGAGGAGGGCGCTACCTTACGTGACAAGGGCTCGATATTCTTCCAGTCAATTTTAGATATCATTCACAGCATTCCTAGAGATGAGCTATATGTACGTAGACAGATGCACTTGAAGAATTTCTAGCTCATCTTATAAGTTGGACAGCAAAGATATTCAAGTCAGTATCAAGTGACATATTGCTGAGGACGTATAGTTAAGGGATTATGAGGATGGACTCTATAAAGGATTTTGTCGTAATGATTACAGTTTAGATATGATGAAAATATCCTAGCGAGATCACTAATATCCATGATCGCGTATCAGTTCGTATAAATTTGAAAGTATTGATAAAAAATCAGCAAAAAAGATGTGTGCAGGCATTGTCTTAGAATTGCAGCAAAAGTTTAGAAAGCACATCAATCCGACATGTAAAAGTGGAACAAACATTATTGGAATATCAAGATTTCATTCTGATAATGCAATGATATCACATAGCGCTTAGTACTCGTACAATGTCACTTCTTCTTTATCAATTCAAAAGTCGAAAGTCAAAACGTTTATTTCCAACTTGGAAAACGTAATACAAATATTTGATGAGTGATAAAATGATAAAACGGCTTATGCAATGAATGAGAGATTGAGGGGATGAATGAGAGGATGAGGTGTACAAGTAAGTGAAATGATGATACGGATCGGAAGAAAAGGCCGTGCGCAAATCATTACGCAAATCATAAGTCAACAATGTCAATTTATCATAGATAATCTGGAATTGAAATACATGTATGTTCAATAATATTCACCTTATCTCCTGTCTTAGCAATCTTGTGAATGAATACGTTTTGGTTACTGTATGATTTTGCATATTTTCTGGCTCTTGCTCATATAACAATTACAATTTACTTATAAGTTTCATTAATAGGTTTTAGAGAGTCGGTCAATATATAATGCAAGAACATATACATATACAGATAGCATGCATTTAATCAGATAGAAATGAAGTTATCAATTAAACCACCTGTAACCGAATTGACAATTATGAAATGCAAGTTTCTTACGCCAATGGCTGGCTCTCCAATGTTTTCGCTGATTAGTTTCGTAAATAACTGGGTAGAGAATTTGTTTGCAATCTAATTTATCAATTGGCATGAATACTATTGACATCGAATCGATTTTATTTGTGTTCGTTTGCATTTACATTGTTGGAATTAAATCAACAAAACTTACCGGTTTCCGTATAACAAATTGTAGTTGTTCCTTCCGTTTCTGAAATTCAAAACATACTCATTGAAAGCAAAACTAGAGATCCTCTTTCCGTGACCTTGCAGACTCCGTTTAACTCCTTTTACGCAGCCATAATGTCTTAAATACAGAGGAATAGTTGAAAAATGTGAGACATAGCCTATTGAGTATCAACGAATGATGGAACTGGGCCTTTTGGGTCACAAAATTATGTAAGGGTTCATATGTAGAATACCTTTGATAATGTTAGTTTGACCAAAATCAGAAGTATACAAGTGTTAACTAGCTAAGCCATCATCAAGAATTGCAACAAATCAAAATCTACAAAGATGTGATCTGAAGGGGTTGACCCCTGCATATAACAACCTTTTCCACTTGTTGTTATTTTTTGGTACAACTGAAATGAATTACATGTGAAGTAAGTAAACATTATAGACTTTTTAGTTTATTCAGTCTTCAAGTAAATGCTTTAATAATACTTTATCAATGCAAATGAAGTTGATGATGAAGATACTTAAATGAGTGAAGGTAAGACTATTTCTTATGGCATTCCTTTCTATTTCTTACTTGTATTCACAACTGTAGATTGTCATTCATTACTATTTAGCATTTAGCTTTACTGTTAGTTAACTGTTAGTCAATGACTGACTACTTGTTGTGTAGTTCGCCTTCGAAATCAGCTATTGTAAACTGTGAACCTCAAATATTCGTTAAAATTAACAGCAAAAATTAGTTTAATGGTGTTTTACAGTCTGAACTGTAAATATCCGTAAAAACAGAAGTTTGCTTTACCTGATATGAACGCATTTTTACTGTTGCATCATCACTACGTCATGACGTCATCATTTTAACAGATATTTACGGATTTTTTCTGTGAACTTTAACGGTTAGTTTGGCTGTTTCTAACGGTGTGCAGTTTAAAATCTACGTAGCTTTTGTGGCTACATTTCACGGTTCATCAGCAGATCAATATCACACTTATCACTTACTTGGATCTAAATTATGGTCTTAGCCGGTGCATTTAAGAAATGATATCAAAGACATAGTTGAAAAAGCATAATTAGAAACAGGGTTTTACAACCATTTTGCTACTACACAATTTGAAAATCAGATTTTAAAAGTAGTTTTTGAAAATTACCTTTTCTGCCCTTTTAACAATTCACATGTTCAATGAATACTAGAGACCTCAAATCTTTTAAATAAATAGGCTGCTATACTGATAACTTTAGGGCAACGTGTAGCATGTAAGTCAATAAACAACACTGCATGCATTGCACAAGTGCACAATTAATGATTGTCTGATTCATCGCAACGCCCATGTAGACCTACAACCCTGAGTTTTGTGCTCATGTATTATATTCCTATATCTATGGATACTATGGCTATTACAAGTCAAATTCTTTGTGCTCCATGTTTCTTATTCTCTTCATGCATTTTAGGAATGTTATCTTGAAAGTGGTTTCTTGACTGCTAAATACAATCTGCAGTTAATGAACATGATAGAATTATAAATATCCACTGGTATGGTGGCATGTACGGTGTTATTTAACAACACTTGGGAACTTTTTTTTCTAAATCACTCAACCACGTACCATAACTTCAGCGATTTAATGATCAAAATCTTACCTGTTGTTGTCCCAGGCTCAAAAGTTGTCGTTTCTGGAGAAAGATAAAGAGAGTTAAGCATTGAATAACTTTATTCATGTTTTTGTACATGGCTGATATGCCGCCCATACAGGGGAAACGGGCATAACGGCCCACTTGGGCGCACGGACTACAATACTTTGCACAGAAACTTTTCAACGTATAATGTCAACGTTTCCTTTTGACTCGTTTTATTTAATGGAGAAGCTACTTGAAATAATTGCAATATTGATTTGATAGAGGTCTAGGCCCCATGAAAATTGTGTTTTACCACATGTAGTGAATTTCAAAGGATATTTGCAGTAGAAGGAAGCTTGCTAACTTTTTAAAATGATTTTGAAAATGAACTTTACTTAAAATTGTGAGATTACGTGAGTGCCCAGATTATTTGAGCGCACCTATCATCGATTACAGAAATGAGAGAATCAATAATGCAAGCATATATGAGCTAATCTCCCAACAAAATTACACTTTTCATGCTGAAATTATCCCACCGAATTACGTACTCGTAAAACAGTGTAAAATGTATTACATCTAACTGCGGCTTGCTGATTTTCAATCATGAAATATTCTACTATTTTGAATTAACTTCCACTGTTTTCAACATCCAATATTTTATCGGCAATATGTAATTCACATAGAGCACTTTCGAATATTTAAATGGAAATATATAGGCCATTGATCCAGCAGCATAATATGGGGCTGCACTGCCACCCCCGGGACATCGACGCGCTGCAGAATCCGACATGGACATGGTTGAGGTCAGTGGTGCTTCATAAAAATCTATAGCTACCTGTCAGTTCCTCAACCCAGCAAAACTGCATTCCTTTTGAGATGAAATTGACTATAGCATATATATTTTTACTGAGGAGGCATCTTATTATTGACTGATTTCAAATGCACCGGTATTTTCATCAACATTTGCTTTCACAGCGGTCAACATCTATTTTGCCTCCAACCCCAATCTATCTATTGAGCCTCCAAACCCTTGAAATTGACCCACCGAAACCTTGGGGTTCGAACGAACCCAGGTTGAGAACCATTGTTTTAGATACGTATTATCGTAAAACCTCTTACAGTATAAAGTTCCGTTTAGGTGGTATTCTGTTTTAGGCGGACAGTCAAAGAACTGCATAGATATTAATTATCTATCAAATTTTGTTCCTGTATATTCTACCTTTTTCAAACTATTTTTCCAGAGTTACGGTTAGGCATTTGAATTACAGATGGGATTAGGATTAGGTTGGGATTGGGTCACCAAAAATTAGCCCAATGCCAATAGGGCTCCATCGCATTTTTGCTCCTTAGTCATTTACAATTGAAAGAGAAACATAAATTACACATTAGTTATAAATGCTTCATTTGCGCAAGAGTATGCATGGACTCTTGATTATGTGGAAGAGGACAAGCAGTGCATCGAACACGTTTTGCAGAGAATTTTGTAATTAATGATTTGTTTCGTTGCAATTAAGGCTGGGATCGGTTAACCACTCACACTTTCTCTTAGCCGGTTAAAATCGATTACGACGTCAAAGGCCTTTGAGTAGTCGCAGGCTATCAAGTAGTGGCATCTACTATGAATCGGTTCAATATCTATTCAAAAATCTTATTGTTTAGTATTGATTTCAGTTGTCAAATTTATCCATAGAAATCCGACTTTTCGCTTCGCGCAAGTTAGTGGAACTACAATGGACAATAACTGTTTGTTGATGGTAATTTAAACTTCTGGGTCAGACGTCGATCAAGGTAAGAAGCACATGGATCTACATAGGCAAATTGAATTTTCCGATGTTTGACTCTGCGTAACTTGTAAGACGACTGGAACTACAGCTTAAGTTTTACTGATGTTGGGTGACAATCTACAAATTAAAAATAGCAGTGAGCTCGTGCGCGAAGTTAGGAAGAAAACATCAGTAGTTCTCGGACGAATGCCTCGACGCCATTTACTCCTGGGTCACACCATACACTTAAGCCTGCCGAAGTTTTACGCTGTCACATTTTGACCATCATAGAAATGCGATGCTCTTTAATAATGATGGACTAGACGGACATGGAGAACAATGGAACGTTATGGACATGCTTAGAGAAGACGAAAAGTCAGAGTTCTATGGTGACTACAACAACATATTCTTGTAGTATAGGTACAACACATGCCGGTCCATTGAGAAAGCGACAATGTTGCTAGCAACTGATATAGAACGCGGAAACACTTCCATTTGAGTCATGCTGACGAACAGTACACATTGACCGTGTCAAAATAAGATTTTCCATATGACTGATCATGTATACATGTAGATATCTGAAGCTCATACATTCGACAACGTGGGAGATAGTTGATGGAAACTCAAATTTGTCATTGCGAAAAATAACAAGCATAAAGAACAGTCGGAAAAACGAATCATGTGTAATGCCTTGTGTGCATGTCCGCCGTTATTGAGTATCTTCCATGAAACTTCCATCATGCTGAAGATTCATTCAATAAGAACATGTCTTTGAACTCACCTGAGATGGAAGACATCACTATCATCATTCCAGAAGAGGTGCTTTCACATAATCGTATGCTAGATGTTGATAAGACGGCGAGGAAAAGGACCATAGATATTGTTCTCTTCTCCATTTGGCTTTTTTGAAGCAAGGAAACCTGAAAATAATGAATCATACATGGGCAGGAGCTACGTGGGCAGGACCGAGCGGACCCTTGACAAGCGTAAGGCCGAGCATATACCAAGATGGTGTGAGAACAACATGCCTCGACCAAGATCTAAGCAGCCTCCTTCATCATCCATCACACAGCATCACTTGCAGTGCCCTCATCCAGGCTCAAGGGACAACTTTAGAGCCGTAAAGTTCTGCAGAACTGCGTTGGAGCTCCGCGTCAGCGAGGCGGTACTCATACGACTCTCTAAACCACCGCTGTGTAGACAGAAAGAGTTCAGAGAGAGGAGCCGTAAATTTTGAACAGAGTTTATTCGCAAACATGTTTCTGTGGCGTCGGTGGCCACCATCATCAGTGCATAGAGATAAAATACAATAAAGAGTTAGCTTTTATACAAATTTACAATCACTGGAAAATCCATAAAATAAAAGTGGCTCTGATTGGATGTTGTTGTTCATCAGTTGATTCTTGTTGGTGAAAGATTTGATGTATAGCGATTCAGCAATTTTAGTGTATGGCGTTTTCATCATTATTTTGAAATTTTCTTTCTTTGGTATATGCTCGTGCATTGAAATTTCGGATGGTGGTCGTCCTTTGAGGTGTTCGTTAATTCTTTTGTGCAAATGGCGACGAGTCTCTCCGAAGTAGCTTTTATTGCATAGCTCACAAGAGTATTTGTATACGAGGGAAGAACTTTCGTCAAAAGGAATTTCGTCTTTATTTTTTACAAAGTTTTGACTTTTCAAAGTGGTGATGGCAACTTTCAGCGTGATTTTTTCCAAACTTCTATTTATTTGCTTGACCTTGGATTTTATTTCGCTCAAAGTACTACCGATGAAGGGAAATTTCCAGTACATGTCTACTTTTTCATTGTCTTCATTTTCATTTTCATCAAATCTTTCACCAACAAGAATCAACTGATGAACAACAAAATCCAATCAGAGCCACTTTTATTTTATGGATTTTCCAGTGATTGTAAATTTGTATAAAAACTAACTCTTTATTGTATTTTATCTCTATGCACTGATGATGGTGGCCACCGACGCCACAGAAACATGTTTGCGAATAAACTCTGTTCAGAAAGAGTTCACTTTTACTTGTGCTCTGATTCTTTGACTTTTCCTCTCCAACTTATTTTTTTAATACGTCATTTTACTCATAGATTTGTTAGTAACATATCGCACCTTTATCAGTATTTTTATATGCAGTATCGTATTTAGCGCAGAACCTGATGTCTTGGTGTATGAGTTGTATTCGTGTCTGTGATATTCTTTGCTGGATTTGTCATTTCACTGTCGTTTCTGTCGTCAACCCTTAGAGAGGCAGTGTGATATCAGGGCAATGAACTTCCGTATTTTGAATCTGGAATCATATTTTTCTGAATATTACTTCAAACTTATTGATGTTCAAATTTTATTAAATAATCATTTCACTTTAGATTTTGGGAAGCGAAAACGAATAATCTAATTTGATTTTGAATTAACTATACCACATTTTCGAAATTAACACAGATACAAAAGCGTGTGTTCAAACGGTCGATGGGTTTGTCAACTGTTGCTGAGACCTGCGTCAGAAATGAAATAATACAATGGAGAATACTCAGAGAACAAGAAGATATAGATAAACATATGTGGCCAAATTTTTTTTTTCGTCGTCCTCCGGTTGCTTAAATGTCATTGCCCTATAGAGACCTGCTAATTAGCTATGATATAATTAGTGCTCAAACATGGCTCTATATTAAAGCAAAGTAAGTATATAAGTGAAGTATGCAATCAAAGCATGATGTGGGGACATGTGGGGACACTTTGTATTAAAGCTGTGCCATTATTTTGATCGAATTTTGCCAAAATGCCGGTTGGTCGTCTCCAGAGTGAGTGCCGTTAAATTGAACCATTTCATGAACTATTTCACGATTTTTGTGAACTTGAACTGAACGGCGTTCAAATTTTTCGTGAACTTTTGTCATTCACTCGTCGTCACGCAGCAATTATCAGTCACCGCAGAATTAAAGCACATAAGGTAATAAAATGCAAATAGGACGCTTAACCTTCATTTTCGAAACTGATGCATACATTTCCGTGTGAAGTATTATGAATTTTGGATAAGCAATCGAATGTTTAACGATATCTTCAATGGAAGTCAGCCGTACAAACAATATGACAAGGCAAGAGCATTCACGGACTATTTTTCAAATAATTATATTGCATGAATAATTGAAAACACCTATTAAGTGAGCGTTTCACTATGAACGTATTATCGCAATTTTTTCTTAAATGGAAATCAAAATTAAATAGAAAATCAACCGAGATCTCGACTTTCGAGAGTATATTTTGTTATTATACATGCACTTAAAAGATGAAAATGCTCGCTGTACAATACTAGCACTATTACCATGCCCACATATTAAATGCCATCTGAAAGGTAAAGCTGCCTTTATAATGACTGATAACTGTGGTTACAGGAGGCTTCTTTAGAAGCCCACCTCGTGTTTTGCATTCGTAAACAATCATGTTCTTGTGCCATTAATGCGCCATGAACGTGACGCTCTAAAAATTTTTCGTGTCATCCTCCTTGAGTGTCATTCGCAAAACTGAAGTGCATCACCATTCGGCAAGTGTCTGATATTTACACAAAAGAATTGATGATGCGACAGGAAGCAATTCTCAGCTGCGAAGATTTTGTTCTGCACTTATATGTCGCCTACTAAATCGTTTTAATGAGTGCCAATATAGTCTAGATTTGTGCCGTAGATATAGCTTCAAATGCAGATATGACTACGCAATTGCAATTGGCCCTACAATCAGACTACTGTACGGTGATAAATAGAAGAGTACGCGGATAAATAGAAGAGTTGGTTAAGCAGTCGTTGATAAGCCTCTATCAGTGACTTATCAATAGCCAATTATCAAATGCTGTAAATAGAAGAAGTTGATAATGCCATTGATTAGATCCTGGTGATAGCTTAACATTTTGCAGATAAATAGAAGAGTTGATTGCTATCCTCGACGATAGTCGTGTATCCTGACGCATTTCAATCCACGATTTCGTAGAATTCAAGATTCTGTGATGGAAATGACGTCATTATCTCGAGATGTCCAATCAAAACTAGGGGATGCTAGGGATTCCCCAGATTGTGCGTGCGTCATCAAATAATAAGGTATTTTTGTCGCTGTGTTAGCACATCTTTCGAATCCATTTCGCCATTGTCCGTTTAACATAATGGAAGGACTATCCCGAAAACGAAAACGAAGCGCAGACTTCAGTACTGAGGAGATTAAGGTGCTGGTCGAAGCATTCGTCAGTCAGCACGATCTCCGCAGTGCTAAGTTCTCCTCCACCGTGACGAACAGAGCAAAGAAGGAAGCGTACGAGGAGATAACAGCTAAGGTGAATGCCGTCGGTGGAAACCATCGCACCACGGAGGCCATTAAGGACAAATGGCAAACTTTAAAAAAGATAGTCAAAGCCCGAAACAACAAGCGAGTGGCTCAAAGAAGAAAGATGGCGTCGAAGACTGGAGGCGGTCCGAGTGAAGAGACGCCAGAGGAGGATATGGAGGAATGGGAGACGATGATTCTCATTGTCATTCCAGTGGAACAATTAGAAGGTGAGCAAATAGTTTATATTTTTTGACAAGCGTTGTGCCTCTAATGAGAAATCTAATATTAGCATGATAGTCGCATCATGTGTAAAACATTACACTAAATTCAGCAATAGTTCATGATTATTCCCAGGAACTTAATGTAATTTTCGTGACAAATGTTATTTACAATGCCATAGAGAATTGTATATTTGATTAAAATAATGCGTCTCAGATGGTCGGTTTAATGAAACGAATAACCACAAATTAATAATGTTACATATAAATAATTACATAATACATTTGATAAAATGTACATGGCATCCTGAATATCGTTGAGACATTTGTTAGACTATACGATAAAACATCTTTGAAATTCCTTTGTTTTAATAATAGAGGTTAGTTAAGAAATATTTACGTTTGTAAATTTTTAAGCGTATAAACATTTTACTTAGGAAGCACTGATGGACATATATTAGTTGTCTTCAGTAATTTTCCTGTGATTACTGGGGCAACTTAAAATGTTTGACAAATTGAAGCGATATTCGTTAGAGAAAGAAATCAATTACATCAAGTATACTCCACGTATGATTCGAATATTTTCTAGATTATTGCTTGGAACAGTGTCCTTAGTCAAGATTCAAACTACGATCTTTTTGAAAGTTATTATTACAGTAATTATTAAATAATAATTGATAAAATCAAGTCTCTTTTAAAATATAATTAGAAGTGCAAGTGAAAAGTTACTGAATATTTTCGATTTGAAAATACTTTTATATTTGACGATATTTATCAATATCGAGTCAATAATTATGTTATCATAGCTATAAATCTAGAAATATGTTGACGTTTAATGATACATTTCACGATAGCAACATAATAGAGTTAAATGAAATTAAAGTTCATTTTTCACGTCCTAGACTAGATAACTCTTATTCCGATAATCCATGAATCAAAAGCATTGATGATCTTAGTTTCCATGTGACGAATGAAATAGAAATGAAGTTACGTGACTTAGGAACTCGAAATGTCCAAAATATCCATCTCTTGTCATGTTAAGTGACAGTTATTTAACTTTTGCTACCTTGCCTAGCCTTTATTGCGATGGAAACAGTCAGTTAAATGAAACCTTAGTTATCGGGTTTCATTTTCACGTTGGAGACTAGAGTTGACCCGTTTTAGATTATGTTAAGATGCCGAGATAAGTGACCGAAAGGATTGCGTCATCCAAGATACGTAGGAGCCATCCCAACTTCCTCACGTTGGAGGAATATCTCTTTGTTGTGAAATGGACGAATGCGGCATGAATCTAAATTGTGATTTCATTTTTCTTATGTCATCAAATTCGCACTTATAATTCGTGTGCAAGGTCATACATGACGGGCCTGTATGTTAACGTTCTTTCATCGCATTGCAACTAATTTGTTACTCAGAATTAACATTGTTCAGTGAATTCGATGTTCTTCTGACGAGAAGCACGATAAGTGATAAAAATGCAGCTGGTTTCATGGTTATTAAGTCAACCAGGAAGATCAAAATTTTAGTTCATCTATTTCTTTGTTTGTTAAGTATGCCAGACTATGTATACTACCGGAATTAAATACAGTGTATACGCATTGCTACACTATCGAAAATATTGCGATGTCCTTGAGTATTTGAATTATGGATTAAAACAGTCAAAGAAATAATCTCTTTCACTAGACTGCCCGCGCATTATCTTAACTCTTATCGTCTCTTCTCATTTTTCATTTGGTTTTTGTGACGAAATGGAATCTGTCAGAAAATTTCTCCATTATGACGCGCTTTAGAGATGTTTATGTCATCTGTTTATCATTACAGGGATAGAAGGAGGTTTTTCAACCGGTATGATAGAAGAGACGGAAGAGACAGTGCACATACATCCAAGACTGCAGCACCGCAAACGATTGAAAGCAGAGATGACATCGTCTGATTATTACACGGAAATGGTCAGAATCGAGGAGAGAAAATTAAAAATACAGGAGAAGGAATTCAGGATCAGAAAAAAATATCTTGAGGAAAAATTAAAACTACTAGGTTCCCCTATCACCGATTTATTGAATGAAGACATTGATATTATGGAAAGAGTGTGTTACGATTAGTTATGTATTTTATATGTGTACGTTTTGATGTGTTTATATTCCGGTATGTTTTCATTAGTGTTCTTATTACTGTATTTTTTGGATTATTGTGCATTGAATATATGTTATTTCATTAAATTAATTTTCTACAAACAAACAATCATTATATTGAAAGAATGCCTGCTTGATTGAAACTCTTAGGCTCTTGCCAATAATATCTGTTGGTTCTTTAATATCACAACACTAGTTTATAATAAGCAAAATTATCATTTTCATTTATTGCGGGAAATTTATACGCGTCCAGGAAATAATTATTATCAATACTTCAATAAAGCGAATATACCAAAAAAATAATAGCGCTGTATATCTGCTTGTAACACTCCTTTCGTTGCAAGAGTTTCCATAGTAAGTCTATGATTGGCTACTGATGATATAAATATTTATTTCTACAATTTCAACTTCCACACTTACAGAAAAGAGATAAAGAGACAAATTACAGAAAATAATAAGTGTTTTTCGATTCCCCTTTTTGTAATCACGGGACCTACGAAAGTAGTTGCGCGACTTCTTTAGTCAGATTATTAGGACCTGTTAAGACGAAATCACATGATTTTATATTAGAAAATGCCATAATAAAATAATTGGAGAGCACTTGTTTTCTATAACACTTATCTAATCAAATATTATTGAGACTGGATCAATTTATACAAAATATCTTGATAGAAATACATGAATGCATATTACTGAAAACTTAAACGAGAATACATGTAAAAATGAAAGTAATGTCACAAAAATACACGTCTAACAATGTCATTACGAACTCTGCTTCCGTCAGAACTGATAGATGATTCTCCGAATGTTTCGTGCATGTCTGAAGACTCCAGTATATCTGATTCAATTTCTTCATCCAGTTGGATTATTCTCTCGATTTCAAAATTATGAAGAGCTCCGCAAACACCCACAATTTTCGAAGCTTTCGTTGGTTGAAACATGATGGGTTTTGTAAGACAACGAAAGCGTATCTTGATAGGCTAGTCCATTGCATCTTTCAACAAGGCAACGACCTCTTTTATGGGCAGCATTATAACGCTCCTCCGCTGACGTTTGTGGGTTATTGAATGGAACCATTAACCATTTTGAAAGTCACCCAAAACGAGCGTATTTCCCATAGTTCCCGACTCAAATGTCTCAAAAACATTTGAATTTCGTAGAATGTATGAATCATGACAAGATCCTGGCCATCGTGCATCCATATCATAGATCTTCAAATTGGAGTTGCATAATATTTGACAGTTAATAGAATGGAACGATTTTCTATTTACAAATGCACCTTCATTAGATGGATGATGTGGCCCGTTTATCGGGATGTGAGTACCATCAATTGCACCCAAAATGTTAGGAAATCCATTGATGTACTCGTAGAAATTCCTTTAGGAAAGTAAAATTTCTGCATCGTTGGGCCATTGGATGAATCGATCAATTTTGGAACAGATAGCATTTGAGACACCGTGAATGCAACGGCCGGCCGCAACCGCCGTAACTCCATGAAGGTCACCAATCAATCTCATGAAACCTCCTTGCGCATAATATCGGAATGCACAGCTCAATTGCAGTGATGGATCTTATGACTGTGACCTGGAAATATTGCGATACAATCAATTTCGGCATGATATTTTAAAGACATGTTACATGTTTAAAAGCTTGTGACCGTGTATAAGAATGTTTGTTTAAATGTAACGGTACAATAGCAATTTTCAAAAGAACAAAACGAAAATATCAATTGCATACGTTATTGTGAATTCCTAATGACCTATCTCCTGGGTCATGGCTTTTTCCGGTGTGACAAACACGTAACGAACCTTCATGTACTAGTAGAATCTACCGAAAGAAGTATTATGCAACCCAATTATTCGTGGAGTTTCTAATGAGTTTCAATAATCTCTAGCAATGTTAATTTGTATTTGAATATGTGAGTAATTAATTGATACTACTACCAAATATGTATAGAAACTAAATGTTGCACCTAACAATGGAATCGCTAACGGTAATATGACTAAGAAAAAGGTGAGTTAACGTTTCGAAACTTAGAAAGACTGTGTGTATCACCGTTATAACCCAACCACATAAATATTGAGGAATGTTACAATTTTATGTTTTACATCACTTGACAATAATCCTCGGCCCCGTTGCTAACAAATGCTTTGTAGTATATTCTGATAAGTACTAAAATATAACAATGAAAATGAACTCACCTTTTTGTGGGGCGTTCAAGAGTAGGTCCAATTATGTCGAGAAGTTCCAGAAAATGATCCTTGTCTATTCGATATCTCTGCACGAATTCATTTTCAGAGTAGGTCTCAAGAGAGTTCTGACGTTCCCTGTGAAAATGATGTGACGAAGAAAAGTGTGTATCTGCTTCAATCCCCCACATTTCTGAAGCCGAAGGTGCTATCAATGACTTAACTTTTGGTGTTCCCGCTGATATATTAACGACTCAATTTGTATCACAGTGATACCGAATCAACTCTTCTATTTACAGCATTTGACAGTGGGCTCCCATTTGGTGTCAGTATCAATCCTTCGAGTTACAGCATTTGGTAGTATGAGGAATTTCATAATGCTAAATGGTCAAGATAATAGCCAATCACAGACAGTTTCATGCCTACTGTCAGTGACTCTACCAGTAACTGTTTTTCAACTCTTCTATTTGTGCACCCTCATTGATAGAGTCATATTTTCCTATTGATAGCTCAATCAACCCTTCTATTTATCCGCCCAATAGTTGACCCAACTCTGATGTAGGCCCACATGTAAACTCGAATTCGAGATCGCGGTATTTGGAATATATTGAACTTGAGATCTCGAGATTGAGAGACGAGATCGAAATTGAACTCACTATAGATGCGAGCATGCTCCATTTAACTCTTGCTTTTGGATTGGTGTTCCAATATTCATTTGTCATCGCATGCATTAGTTTCTTTCTGTCTCACGAGTGATGTGGTTCAGAACAAATGGCTCAGAGCAATTTCATTTCAAATTCACAATTTTTGCTTTCAGTTTGAAAGCATGATCGGTGGGGTGTCAGTATTCATCACTTCTCATAACACAATCTTTTTGGCCCGTCCACATAAATACGTCAGTCTAGCAGGATACTCATGAGGTTAGAGAGTTTTGTCTTTCATACTGAGTACTATTGCACAGTTCTCTCCGCCAACTCCAAAGTTCCTATCTGAATAAATGCATCTTGCCTATGTAACTACTGTTTGAGTGCTTGCTAATCAACATAATCAGAGCACAAACTCACGAGCTATATCATCATTTATGATTTTCAATTCAAGGGTGAACCGCCATTGCAGTAATGCCAAACAAAGAGAGCTACAATAATTGTTCGCTATCTCATCACACGCGTCATGCATTGATGATCAATATAGTCCGGCAGCCGGAACGAGGCCGAAAATGAGACTTTCACAGATTGATGCGCACCATATACCTACCACGAATTTGTGCGTCTGCCGAGTTGTAACTGGTTGTCGGATAGAATCAAAGAAAAAATACTTGTTAATCCAATGGGACGCGGATTGCATGCAGTTTTTGCCAAAAGTGTAATGCTCAATATTTTCTCTTATCAACTGAAAAGTACTAAGTCTAGAGCTATAATTTTTGACATGGAATATCTTCAGGTCATTTCCTATAATATGTATATGATATTATCGTGCTTCTTATCGGCGATGTATACGAGAATATGGTTCAACATGGATAAAGCGGGCCAGCATGTTGGTGTTTTCTGACATTAGGAGGTTTACCAAATCTGAATGTGTGCAGCTTCATAGATAAATGTTCATGAACATGATAAGATGCGACCTGATGACATTCCATGTCAAAAACTATGGCTCTTGGCACAGCACATTCAGTTGATAAGAGAAAACATTGAGTATTTCATTTTTGCCAACAACTGCAATATGCGTCCCATTGAAATAACATGTTCTTTTCTTTGATCCTGTCTGACAAGAAGAGGCACTTGCTAGAACTGAATAGGGTGTACAACATTCTGCAAAAGTCTAAATTTTGGCCTCGTTCCCTACAGAAACTCGTTCTAGCTGCCGGACTAATAACCTGAGTTGTCGTTGTGTTGATAGTTATCGATAAAGTCATGCCAATTGTTGCATTTCTGTTCAACAAATGAGTGAGATGATCGTCATTCAACGATGTTCGACACTTTTCTGAAGACATCTATGCTCCATTGTAAGGCTATGTATTAAAGTACTTTAAACTTTCAACTTGTCACTATGACTTCAAATGTTTGTTTTGAGTGGGCAGCTAGTGAATGATGCAGCAATTTGACACAATGCAATCTCAAGATCATTTAATTACCTAATATATGTGGGCATTAATTAAGGGGTCTACTTAAAAACTCACTTTATTGTCAGACGGATAGTCGATAGAAAATGCCAGCACCATAATTTATCCAAACATGACGCAGATCTCCTTTTTAACTGTGAACCTAATGAGGACCCATACTTCATGGCTTCACAACAAAAGATGTGAGATAATTTCTAGACTTAGTGAAAATTAATTTTTGAATGAAATGTCGGACGGAAGCGATGGATTTGAAAATTTTTTCTTTCTCATTTATGCGAATATTCAATCGAAAATATGTTAAAATATACAATACTCATATTTTTGATCATTGCGAATCTTTCGGCATGACATTCAATTGAAGATGATTCAATGCTCAGAAATCTTCTAAAATTGCGATTAAAAAAGGTTTATCAAAATTTCGACGGAAAAATGTCCAAAAAAATAAAAGATTTCAAACTTTTCTAAGTCAATCATTTTTTGTTATCTTATCATATCTCTGACCTTTCGCCATGCTTATTTGGTTTATTTTTACTCTGACTTATCTTTGAATCCAAATTTAATATTTTCTTCCGTCCGACACTAAAGAAGAATATTTTCAAAATTTCTGTTTCTTCAACTAATTCGGTAAAAAGAGCCTTTTTACTTGAAATTTACTGCCATTTTTCTTGAAATGTGTTTGATTTAACCTTGTTCAATTTTTTTGCTATTATTTTATAATGTTACTAAAATGATTATACTATCTGATAGAATAGTTTACATGATGTCGCTTTTGCTTATAATACCGCGCAAATAAAAGTTCCATAAACGCTCGTCAATATTTACTGAACTTTTTAAAATGTTTAGAAGGCCGACACCAGTCCTCCTTTTCCTGTCAATCGTACGCAACTGCACAAATACGGTACACATGCATTTCGATTTAATGAATATACATTTCATGTAATCTTTTGATTTGCAAAATCGATAAAAAATGCAACGAAAGCTGCGAATATTACGAATAAAACACTATTATTGTAAACTGAGGATATGAATTTCCACAAATCAATTAAGACAAACAAGTTTTTGTTCATATAAATGAAATTCATGGTTATAAAGTCTAGCTTGCCGACTTCATCTGTTATTCGAAGAAACAAGCCTCATTATGCCAATACAGGCAGATTGGACATTTTAACCATCATTCTCCATTTATAAATATATTCTCTTAAACTAATTTTCTTTTTCAATTTCACAGCAGCACTCATGTCCACAAACCAGTTGACCATGTGAGATGCACCACTGTTTGTGAAGCGGTTAATTGTCATTTGCTAGGTGAAAGAATTCTATCGTCATTGGCACGGTTTTTTCGAGTAAATTTGTTCATCTTCAACGTTTATTTGATGACCGGTCCTTCGTTGATATCTTCGGGCGCAGATCGCCAGCGGGCAGGTATATAGCATTTATAGATGGCAGAAATTGACGTATAGAGATAGCAAAATCCATATGTGACTTTATTGTAGTTTTTGACCAGACTAAACTTTTTGGAAAATTACGTTTTTCTGCAACCCTACCAATGCCATCCACTGGTTCTTTGCCGTGGCTTCTTTCATTGTAAGACGACCGAATATAAGGTCACTGAGAGGTCCTTCAGCAAATCAAAAAAAATGAGCATCAAACAATTGACACAGATGATTTTAGGTCAATCACGCAAGTTTCCGCCAGCCATCTTGACTTTAGTGTCGAACGGAAAGAAAACAAAAATTGCCTATACAGGTGACAAGAAACTGTATATCTGTTGCATTACATCGACTCAGACACAGCATCCTTCAATAGTATAGTGCAGGGCTTTTCAAACTTTTTTCGCCCCCCCCCCAAGTATTAACTAATGCCTCGCGCCCCACTGTAAACTTGTCGACGCCACACGACGTGAATTCCGATGTTCAGTTATCGGCATTGATAATAATTTACCACATTCTCATATTCTTACATTTGCGACAAACTTTCATCTCCGAACGTGCATCTAACAAAAGTGTACATGGCGAAGTGAAAAGAAAGCAGTATCCGGAATGGAACTTTAGTCCATTTATTAAAACGTTCGTACAGAAGAGTTGCGCCTCATTGAGAAAAATGAGCCTGTTTGGACAGCTTTCCAAAATCAGGCTTCTTCGAAGAGCGCTGCAACCGAAGATCTGAAGAAGCATTGAAGCAGATTCGGAAACTGCTTTTCAGATATGCGAGACGATAAGCAGTCTTAGCAGAAGCCATTGCGTCGCGTCCCACGCTTTGGGAAACCCTGGTGTAGTGGATATTTAACAAAGCAGATGTTGTATAAATTTTTTGGTGAGGAATGCATTTGTAGAAGCGCATTTCTTTAATTTTTCAACTCAAGAGAAAGATAGGTTCGGATTTCAGAATTCATTGCTAATATAGGGATAGGTCCGCCCAGAATTTTAATGCTCATATACCGCTTCTTATCATAAAGAGATTTCTTGTGATTGTTGCACGCTGTAAAATAAGCAAGACTTCTTTCCGTCCAACACTAAAATAACTCGAAAAATCCTGAATAAGTCACTTTGTATTTTTTTCTACAGTCATGACAAAGTCAATTAAATATTATTTCATGGAAACATAGTGTATTTCCAACCTGAAAGTCACAGTTTTGGAAAATTTGAGTAAGTATGAAATTCCGATACACATGACTACTTTTTAAAAATACCCTATAGTACATTGGATAACCTTATATCACAGGTCAATGTTAAACGCAACAATAATTTTCACGTCAAAAAATGTAATTTTTTTTAATTACACGTTTATTTATAAAACTGGCAGTTATTGCAACGGTGCATGCACACGGACATTGGACAATAAACAAACTTCATAACTCCGACAACGGTCACATAATTATGTTATGACATCGGAAATGAAAGAAGGCCTACACATTACTTACAAATTTAACTGAACTAAAGGTAAAATATATACATGCAAATTTGTAAGAAAAATTATAGATACATGCAAAAAATGAGAAGGGGGAGAGAATAATAATAGAAGCTAAATGATACAAATAATGACAAATTCAAGAAAAAATTTATACATTGTATTTTTTGTTTTTTTTGTTTTTCTTGCTGTTAATTATGGGTTTTATGAAATTTTTTCTTTAATTTGTCATTTTTTATATTATTTAGCCTTTAGTATTACCGTACTCTTTTTTCCTTCTCATTTTTTGCATGGATCTATAATTTCTTTTACAAATTTGCATGTACATATTTTATCTTTAGTTCAGTTAAATTTGTATGTAATGTCCAGACGTTCTTTTATTTCCGATATCATAACATAATCATGTGAGCATTCAATATTGCTTTGTCGGAGTCGTGAAGCGTGCTCATTGTTTAATGTCCGTGAATGTCCGTCAATGTGCCGTTAGAACAACTGTAAGTCTCATAAATAAGAAGTGCAGTCCGGCCGTCGAAAGCTCCTGCTAATATTAATACACTCAAATTGATTTTCAACAGGCGAAGTTCTCCGAAAAAATGGTAGACATGATTATCACACCTGAAAGTATATTTTCATCAATTCAAAAAATGTCAGCATGCAGCAAAAAAGTTTAATACAAAAGTATTCAGTTTTTAGCTTAGATGCCTAGATTATGTTCCTGCGGTCCAAGAAAATATCTGATCAGTTTCTAAAAAGCATATTTTTGCAAATTATTCCGAAGTTCATGTTCTAGCGACTTGGCGATTTGGATATATAAGGAGTTTGAAGCTAATTAGATGAAAGAATGAAAGTTTGATAACAGATAGCGGAAAACAAGTTTGCTAACAAAAAAAGGAAATTAAGCTTATTATCAAGGAAATTGATGAATCATATTGTAATGAAGACTTCGTTGAAAAGGTGAGATCTCATTCTACTTCTTCGCTCAAATTTCAAGTTTGCTAACTTAGCAAATCTACTTAATAGCTCTTTTCCACCAAGATAAATGGATCTGTAAAGTTGACTCCAAATGTCCAAATTGTTAACTAGCAGGCTGGATTCTATGGTCAATAAAAGTCACTGTGCAAAATTGAGTTCTGCATTGTTGATATGATAATACTCAATGCAGCAAGAATTCAACTGCGATTCAATTTTCATAGGAATATGATTTTATGATTCACTAAATTTATGTTTCATTTCTTGTTTGGGGTCGACTTTGGGTAAGTGATACAAAACTTGGGTCCTCTATTGCAATGCTGCATATATAGAAATCAAGTTATAAAAATTGACACTTGGATTTGAATCTTAGGAGAACTACATGATAAGACCACAAAGCTCTGATTTTTTATCAAAATTCCACTCAATTCACAGAATATTTCAAAAATGAAATGCTTATGATTATTAGCTGTTTCATTTTGGGCTTGACAATAACGCGCATTGAAAGTTCGTACATATTGTATTTGCTGTAAGCTTCTATGTATTTTGTTGTATTTGTACATATTGAATTTTTAAATTTTTATATATTTCATATATTTTACATCTTCGCACCACTAAACTGTCTGCGAAAGCCGACATTAATCCAACAGTGAATTCATTCTAATTTTCTATTCCAAATATGTTTAACCATACGCTCACTAAGCAGCTAATTTACTAAGTCTGTTTACAGGCCTATTTCTGAATGGTAAAATGAAAACAATTGCTTTGTTATGAGCAATGTGTAATTCAACCATAATTAAATCAAAGATCTTCAACTACTCAGTGCATCAGTACTGGTTAAATTAAAGGAAAGCTTCATAACCTAATACATGTTCGGCTACTAATTACAATTATTGTAATAAATAATCGCTTCCCACTAATACCACACATCTCATGGACCCAATAGGAACTTTTTAAGATTTTTTTATGAATCTTTTGTCAGCATAAAATACAAAAAATTATTTGAATCTACTCAATTCTTAAAACTTGGACTTGGGTTTTGGGTCTTGACCCAAGTTTTGGTGCAAAACTTGCATTGGGTATACCGTGTGTACCATATTGGTGTACGAAGTTTTGGCAACTTTGGCTACGTGACCTTCAAAGAGGTTTTTGTGCTTCATAGGCACATTTCTTATCCAACACATCGATTACCTTTCAAGTATCAATAAAATTACCTTTTTGTCATAAAAAGGCAAAAATAGGTTGCACTACCTCTCCATGGCACAGAGGATTTGTAAAATTTCTATTCTCTCTTGTGTTGCTACAATGATTAGTCAATTCCGTATTAATTTCTCCAAAACTGCAAATATTTGCACATCTCATATGTGGTACTGAGTCATAACTCGAGTTCATTTAATAAAATCAAACTGCATGCATATTGGGGATGCTGACTTCCTACTTTACCTAATAGGGTATACTTACTCTACGGCGCAAGGTGCACTTGTATGAATAAAATATGAGTTACTTACTGTACTCCATGAATCTAAATATGCTCACACAGCCTGTCCTGATTTACAGATCGGCCTGAATTTCCAGACTCGGCCCAAAACTATTCATTTAGACCCATTCGATTCGTAATTAATACATCAGCCACATATAAGACAAACAGTATTGCGTGTAGCCTACATGTGCACATTGCACATAGCTGATTTTCTCAGTATTTTGATTTGGTAAACTTGAAAAAATGAATTTCAGCTTGATTTCCGTATTAAGCTAAGAATGGTCTGCATACACGTATGTTGATAGTGAAATTGGGATTAAATATGTGAATATAGCGTTTTAAGATACCATAACTAATTTAATGATATAATGCGATGTGAGGCCGTTTATACCTGCATATAAATATTCATGATATCCATTCTAACTGCATTACTTTAATCCATGTGATTCATGATGTGACTAAATCCATCTAGATGCTATTCGTGTTGTTATTTAATGTCCTATCTTTCCTCTCTTTTCCATTGTCGTATCATTTTTTACGTCATTTCTTTGTTGCAAGATAAATGCATTTGAATGCCACATAGGCCTATCGTCAAATCATGAAAGCTAAATCTCAAAATTCTTATAAGTTCCTTGTACATGTAATTCATTGTAAATTCATCACTCCACTCTGTGCATTGTGCAACAATCATCATGACATGCACTTTCATAACTTGCATTACCTGGCATCCCTATCACAAATCCCATGTTTCCACGTGGTTTCTGTTGAGAAATTAGCGTTCTACTATTTTGTTAATTTGCTGTTTTGCTAGTAGATAGCCAAACGATAGATATTCAATGCGTATGTTCACAGATATTAAATTTAATAGACTAATCAATTGACCTATTTCAAATTATTGAGATTATTGAGATCAGTCAGCACTATTGATAACTCTTACTGAACTTAGATACCGCTAACCTTTTAGTTTTGTATCTCCCAATTTTTGATAGCCTAAAATATGAGAAAAATGGTCGAATTTCATAATTTACACTCATATGGATGTTTTATTTTATCGCTTTTCATAGATCACAATGACAATTGCTTTTTATTTGAGTTGATTCAGGCCTATGTGTACAAAAATCTAATTGACATGTGTATGTATTCAAATACACCTATCTAAGCTCCATGTGATTGGCATTACGAAATGCTCTATTGACAATATTCTGATATATTCACGTTCACATCTTCACAAGTGCAAATAGACTTTTCAGAACCTTCAGTCCCAGCACACTTGCAGCAGAGTGCCTGCCAAACAATGGTCTTACCATGCCAGCTTATTCGGATAAATACGGTAGTTGCTTTGTGCAACTTGCATTATTTCTTAACATTTTCAACGTCATCGACGGAATCTTTTTAGTATCACCTGAACACGAATTTACAGGATTAAAGTGTTAGCATAGAATTAGATTGTTTAAATCTTTCAGCTTACTAGAAGTGCAGACTAATTCAAAACGATGGCAGTAAATGGGCCAAAAGGATTTCCAAATACAGTACCTTACAGAGATAGGAAAAGTTGTGCGTCGCTTGCGGATTGCTGTAAATTCCTTATTGTTTTCCAATTATTGTCGCTTTAGACTATTCCTACTTTTTACTTAATAAGACAAAACACCAAAATCTCATTTTCACCGAAAGTTTCAATCTGTCCCTCATTGGATTTTCTTGTTCTTTCCTTGATCCTGTCTGACAGGAAGAAGAACAAGTAGAACTCATCAAGCAATTGGTAGAAGCCAGCGGGTGCACACCACTCAGTGAAGATCTCATTTTCGGCATCGTTCCCTGCAGAAGCTCGTGCTGCCAGCCGTGTGTCCACCACACCATGGTTAGCGATATCCGAAGCTATTCATCCTGGCATGCTCTCAGACAAATGCGTGCACGTTGCACTTGAATTTCACATTTCACTTGAAGTCATATTTTGAAGTTATTTCACTGTGAAAATGAGCTTCGATCGTCATCGATCTCTATTTCACCATGCCCCATCAATTGTCAATTGGATTGAGATCAATTCATTGGGCAGGTCATGAGATTGAGGTTGCCTATCGAGACAGGCTTTGGTTCTTCTTTTGGTTATTTGAGAGGCATTGTCATGCTGAAAAACACCTGTGTCACCTGGAAGCCATTTAAGCATTTGTTGAGTCACTCGTCCTTCAATGATGTGTATGATGCAATAAGCGCTGTTCATGTTGCCTTCAACAACGCGTATTTGTCCGGCTGCGCAAGCCTACCAGGAAAAACACGAGTAGAACATGACAATGGTTGGAAAATTCGTCGTCAACCCTCAATATTTGTCAGTCAGATGATAACCATCAACAATAGCAACGAAGACGCATTTGCCATCCCCCGCGTACACCGTCTGGCTGATCTATATGGCTACTCTATACCACCTTCCAATTTTCCGTTGTCCATTCGCGATAATCGATTGCCTACTTCAATCTGCGTTCGCATTTGATTGAGGTCCGTCATCACGTCGCTATACTGTCAGAATACGGATTTTAAGTGACAAGAATTTCAAAATCTACTGATTCTAGCTATCAATGTAAATTAACAAAGTAATCCACCGATGGATTGTAAACAACCATCGATAAGTGACAATTTAGAGCAACTGATGAGATGTGTTGAGCTTTATCTATCTTTTGATGCTTGATGCAAACTTGCTGAGCGATAGGTATATCCATGACTTTACAGTTTTCAGTACAAAAGAAATTGGATCATGGCACAAAAGTGCTACTAAAGGGTCACATCAAGAACTTGATCGAAGTCAAGAAAACTTTTCAATAGTGAATTAGGAATATAGTTTATTACACGGCAATTACCAGCTAACACGAAATATTACCGCAGACAGATGCGAGAAAGGGTAATTAGAGAACCTTCCTAAAAAAGAATGACAGAATTTCAATAGCTAGTAGGAAACGTTTTAAAGTAAACTTACTGATCTTCGTTTGCAACTTTTTCAAATGAAAATGGAGTAGCCTGAGTGCGTAATGAACATATCTTATATAGACCTCCAACGGCGACATACAAACAATAGTCCCTTTACGTAGGAACCCATGCACATCCTTTTCTGTTTCTTTGAAATGTGAGTGTTGTCATTTTATTGAACATGTATCCAATAACTACACAGTCATGGGCTCCTATTCGCCGAAATGAAAAGTGCGGACCATTGTTTTTTCCAATGATTGCATCAATGAATACCCAATGGAAAAATATTGGCTGTTGAAATGGGGCCCTCTGTGATTGACGGATTTTCAGCTTTGAAACGTGTTGTTGTAAATCCACTGGAATGGTATAATTCTGCTATTTCTGGATGCTCTTTCTCGCCTGTGTTAGTGACAGTGAAGCCACTATGTGCTACTTATGCACTAATTTATGCAATAATTATGTGCTTGTAATTACTTCGATATCCTAGTGACGACGCATAAACGATATAATCACTTTTAACGGATAAGTTAGTATACAATAAAAAGAAACGTGCATGCATTTTTCGCTTCTTTGAAACAATGATGTTGTTGCTTTGCTTCAGATGCATAGATTTATAATTACATGTTGCAGAGACAGATGTTAGTATTCTCAGACACGAAAAAAGGGCACCCATTGTTGTCACTGATAGAATATTTGAATTCAGTCATACTTAATTTGCATGCTAAAGCAAATTAAGCAAAGATTCTTTATATTGTAATGAATGCTTCTATTGAATCAAGCAAAAAAAAGTTATAGACCAAAATAATGGACAGTGGATGTGTCACTCTGGTTCAGCGTGCTTGACAGTACGCCGAAGAAACACTGAATATTGAAAATTCGAATTGCTATCTTATCATTCCTTAATATCAACGAATTACGAAATTTACTATGAGAATTAAAAACACATAGCAGTTCCGCCGTGCTTTTAGATGAAAGGAGTTCAGACAGAAAAATATGAATGAACTGCATGGGCGTATTCTCTATGTAAAGTTGACAAAATGTGACTTAAATGAAATACTAATTGCTTTGAGTTTATTGACACTAAAATGATAGATGTTGATGCCCTGGTAGCTGAGTAATTGCCATTGCAATTTTGCAATATTTTAACTTAATATTTCATGTCTTTTATCAAAAATGTTATTTGCTGAATCATAGCAATTAAAAAGAAAACAGCTGAGTTGTAAAATATAGGAAATTTGTGCATCGAGTTAAATTTCGAAAAGTGAAGTAGCAATTCATCATCTGTTGTTCAGATTTATTTCATAATCAAATATATGAAGATAGTTCGTTCGTATTTCATACAGCAATCGAATTATAGTTTCTACAACTTAAAAACAGGGCATCAGAGGTCACAATTGCGAGTACATAGGAAAATGTAGATCTATATATTTGTTTACGGCGACATTAACCAATCATATAACTTCTTCTCCACACATGACCCATAAGTTGCATTTTTCACAACCGCCTGTCTCTCATTATTGCATCTATAGAAAGTGCGCACGACCCTCATCGTGTAAGAAGCATTATCAAAGCATTTATCACTCATAACTGTTAATATATTTTAATGCTCGACGGACGATAAATGACCCTCCTCGTGCAATGAATATTATCGAAGAATTTATCGCTACATGGCTGTTGAAATTTCTTATCGCACTGTGGTTGTATGCAATGTATTCGTTGTATGCAGACGTGTATTTCAGGACATAGAAATAGAAAGTTCCGGCATTATATAACGGCGTTATATTTCTATGTGAAGTTTACCACTTTCATCGCATGAGATCTTGGTGCAATTGTATAGACCTTTATGATTCTATGGTCTGTGCATAGACTTCGGTCTATGATATAACTGCTACGTTTGACGTGCTATGTTATGTAAATGCATGGTATATGTATTATATTCAAATTGCATTTCTATCGTGTATGTCACCAAAACATTCAAATTTTGCATGAAGTAATATACAGCTTTATGAACCTCGATCGAGGGCGTTTTGATTTGTCTCGAAGTTGGACAAAAGCCAACTAAATTTGTTGATCAGATGTAGCCATTGTACGTGGAAGAACATTCGTGTAGTATTAGACATCCCGCTGCACTGGTCGTCTCCGCATCAAACAGTACGTGTTGCATTTTTCGAGCAACATAGAACAATCGATATTTACAATGGTTAAGTTTCTGAAACTCCTGCCAAATATTTTGATAAAGAACGCTATGATAGCGCCAAAGTAGCGTTCACTCAGAGCTTTCTATAATCAAACGATTGGTAAGTGATAGTTATCGCACTCTAGGATTCGTCCAGACCGAAGGTCGAGACGAAGCCTAGAGTGCGATAATTACATGTACCTTATTGCTTGACAGCGCGGCGGAGACGATTTGCACGGTTTCAGCACGCTGTCATACTTTTACACTTCAATCAACCATTTAGAAAATTAAGTAGAGCGAACGCTTCAATCTATTCATCTTGTCAAAACTGTTAATCAATCTGAAACAGAGCTACCGATAGAACGCTAAGTTAGCATCATCATAGCGTCAACCATTGATAATAATTATTCGTTTTCTATGGCTTAGAATAAAAATGTAATGGTTTACCAATTGCTCCATTATAGAGTTCTAAAAGATAGCGCTATCTTAGCGTTGTCAAAGCGTTGTTTATTAAAATATCTCGCAAGTGTTTCAGATTAGCTCTATGCTTAATGCAGACATTAAATAATAGACTAGAATAACTTCTGCGATGATACTTGGGCTAACCATTGTAAACCTCACCGTCAGAACGCTAAGTTAGCGTCTTAATAGCGCAA